>VXAX01007531.1:313207-407657 GCA_013399835.1 Leptocoma aspasia | reverse complement strand
CTTTGTAACATTTCCAGGAAAAGCCAAAAGAGAATTTAAGACCTCTGATATTGGTCTTATTGGCAATGTGAAGTCATATTGGCAATGTGAAGGAGATCCCTTAGTGAAATAGGATCACCGAGAGTATTACTAATTCCTAAAAAACCTTGATTGAGGGAGTCAGTGGGATTGTGCCTCAGTGGGGAAGCCCAGGTAAGGATCCTGGATGGTTTTCTACTGTTATGATTTGAGGTACTAGCTCAAGTCAGAAAGCTTTCTGTTAGTGAGTTGGGAAGCTTATTTACTGGTGGTTTACATAGAGACCAATCCCCCCAGCCTCCTGTCAAGGGAGTATGTCCCAGGGACTCATGTACTCAATAGAAACAGAAGCATATTCCTTTATAAAAGGTGGACTGAGTAAATGTGAAACCAATAACTTACTCCTGCAGACAGGAAACTGGTAGTGGGTCCTAACACAAAAATAGGTAATAAAGAAAAAGTAAAGAAAAGGGCTTGGATCTCCACCTGCACTGTAGACTGACATTAAAATTGTGACAGTGATGCCTTGAGAAGCTACCTAGAACATAGGCTAGACAGTGTTAAAAGAATAAAGTAGGTATTTATTAAAAAGGCCTTCAAAGGATGCACCTTGGGCAGTACAAGAGCCTGGCCATGGCTCCACACGAGATGGACAACGGGTCATGAGTTTTCACACTTTTATAAGTTTTGGTCCATTTCCATATTGGGGTTAATTGTCCAATTACAGCTTCAGGTCATGAAGTCCCATCCTCCCAGATTGCTCTCCTCAATTCTCTGTTGTTTGTACTTTTTGGGCCTGAAGCTGCAACAGTGTCCTTGGTTCTTGGGCTGGAAAGGGATTATTTTGTCTGACTAAACTGTGAACAGAACTTGCTAATTCTTTATGTGAAGTTCAGAGTTATATACTAATGCAGTACAGAATCTGAAAAATATGAAAGCTAAAGCTTAAGGCATCAACAGCAAGGTTATAAGATACTGAAATCAACTCATGAGAGCCTTCTCATTCAGATTTCCTCAAAGGAGGTCTGGGATTTAAAGGTAGCCCAAGGGTGTTACCAGGAATCTCAAAATCAGCCTATAACAGAGTGGGAAAAACAATTAGCAAAAAAGAGCCCCTCACTAATTAGTTTTATTTTATGGCCTGGAATGCCACAAGAATAGCTAAGTCTTTCATTCAGCAATTGTAAAGTTCTGTGTATGAGTGGGTAGACCCTGCTTTTTCAGTGGAGACTCTCCTTGCTCCTAAAGATACACAAAACCATGAAACTATACCTCTGGGATACATCTATGGCAATCTTAACCCCCAAATCTGTGGCCAGCAACATCTTTGCAGTTTGAAGAAAGGAAGAAGTTGGTGTAACAGCTGTTTTGTTTTCACGCCTTATAGAATTGATTTGAGACTGTGTGTGAGTAAATTGACTCCCAATTTCATAGCTGGCATCAGGCTTAAAAGATTCTCTGAAACCTCTGAAGTATGAATACATCCTGATTCTATTCTGAGTTTTTTTGGGTCTTAGCCCATAGCAACTGTACTACCAAGTCAGGATAGCAGACACGAAATCAAACTTGGATTGTGACTGGGGTTTTTTATGACAACAGGTGACACCACTTACTACTTGGAAGGCACAGCTCTGAGTTGTCCAAAGCACCATTAGGGGAATTCCTAAATATATGCTTTGGTGTAAGAGGAAGAATTTTGAAGGTAAATGGTGATGACAGAGGTTAAACTTTGGTCCTGACAAACGGGGGAAATCTGGGCCCTGTTAAATGTTTGTCTTTAAGAATATTGCATCCTGAGAGCAATTCCTGGTAGAGCCATTCGACTGTACATCTCAGATTACAGGGCTTGCTACAAATACCCGCAATTTGTGAAATCTCAGACCAGACTAAAAATCCTTGGTTTTATTTCTCTGCCCCACCTTGGTCAGGTCCCCGAGTATAGTAAAAGGCTTTAATGGTCTTGACCAGCCTCATCTGATATCTCCAGCCTCATACTCATCACCTCAAAGTCTGTATGGTCTCCCACATAGCCTAGGTTTCCAGGTTTCCTCCCATGTTCCTTAGGGTTTCCTTCCCCCTGCCTCCTCTGCCTTGCCCCATCCCAAAATCTTGTCAAGGGTAGAGTGAATTTCTGCCCCAATCATCCCCTGTTGTCTGTCAAGCCCACCTAGCCTTTAGGAACCTCATAGGCACTCTGAGCTCTGCTACCCAGCCCAAATTTTCCCATGCTTTCTTCTCTTTCTCAATAGTCCGTCCTTGGCTTGTGTCCCCTGAAATAGTCCTATGGAAACCCACAACAACTAATCCACTCTACTTACAGTCCTTTCTGACTCCAGAGCTCTGAGGGATGTGAGGACACTTTTGCTGGGAGGTGACTCTTTTTGTCGGGCTCCTGAGTGTACTAATGGATTTTCATGGCCCTGACCAGTCTAACCAAGAGCCTTCAAAAAAGCTACTCACACACACACACACACACACATACACACACACACACACACACACACACACACACACTCTCTCTCTCTCTCTCTCATATGATTGCCCAGAAGCACAGAAGCCCTGTTTAAGGTCTCTCTTGTGTCTATAGAAGCCCTGTTTAAGGTCTGTCTTGTGTCTTCAGTTCCTGCCTGCAGCTGTGCTTGTGCTTGGCCATGGGCTCCAGTGATCTGAACCCTGACTTGCTGACTGACTTCTAGCTTGACTTTACACTTGCCTTGTCAACATGGATATGTACTTTGTGATAAGCAGGCCTTGTCACCATCATTGGACATCATTCTGATAAATGGATTAATTTCCTGGCTTGATCTTAGACCTGCCTCACCACCATGAAATTGCTTGAAAATCTAGGCTCTTGCTTAAGCGACCATCTCCAGGTCTGCCTACTCACCTTGCTCAAATAGTGTGGGACTGTACCCCAGATGTGAGGCCCCTGTCCTATCTGGTGTAAAGTCGGGCTCTGTCCCATCTGTTAGGGTGCAGCCAGCCTTTGCTGCTTCCTAACATTTTCCTCACAATTTAAGAGGTCCTATAAATACCTTTGCACTTATTACTCTTTGAATTGCAGTCTTGAAGATTGTGAAGTCTTGACCTGTTCTGAAAGTTTTGGCAGAAACAGAAGGTCAGGGGCAGATGTCAGATCTCACTGGTTGTTCTGCAAAATTAACTTAGAGAATCCATTGGTCCTAAAGTAGAAACAAGTATCTCTGCCTATGTGAACTTGTTGCTTTCAACACCAGGAAAGTAATAATCAATGAAAACAGCAGATTGCACTTATGGTATCTGAAGAGCTGCTTACAGAATTTTTCTGGTAGAGAAGTGACAAAGAAGACAGTGGTTTGTTGCATTAACTATTGGAAGAGCTTTGATTAGGTGAGTTTATCAGAGCTAGTTCCCAAGCAAGTTTAAAATGGTCTCCTCCGAGACAAAGCACAGAATCTAGATATGTTCCTCTCAAAGGGAATATCCTGAAGGATATTCTTCAACATACTTGTTGCTGGGAAGGAGCACTTACTGTTAGGTAATGGCCCATTCAGAAGTATTTGTCTATTAATCAGCTTTGGTTAGCTAAGCCAGGGAAGGTTCAGGTTACTGTGTTACTGTGTGAGTAATTCTGCTCTTTTTGTGCAGATATGGTATTGCAATAGTTAAGAAAGATACTCAAGGGCTGCAGAACTCATTGCCCTGAGCTTCTGGGAAAAGGACTGTTATACACCTCATGGAAAATTTTATGGCAGAAACTGGAGCGTTGTACGCAAAGGAAAATTGATCCAGGGAGATGGCAGTGAACTGAACTTAAAATAAAATTTTATAAGCACTGAGAAAGGAAATAACCAATGTCCTGTAAGATGGAATTAGTTGGGTTTTATTTAATGCATTTATTAAAGTAACTACTATAACTTAAATAATTTGTTTATTTGTTTACTTATTAGTAATTTCTTAGGCTCCCCTTTACTTCTGCTGGAAAACTTAATGGTTGGGATCTTTTCGTTTGAATTTTTGTTTGAATTTTTGTTTTTCCTCAGATTCTCAGGTTGTATTCACCTTGTTGAATAATACAGGATTCTTCTTCAGATTCTTGTTATCTGATTAGACTTTATCAGCTAATGAAACTTGAGCCTAATATAACATGACAACCAAAGAGCTACAGGAGCTGTATTTGCATTAGTGAATTTTTACCCTCATCCCTGCCAAGAAATTGAGAGAAATTTTACTCCACCGCAGAGAGAGGTATGTTCTAACCACACAATTAAAGACAGATGAATGATCAAAATTAATCATCACACTCTTCTCCCTGAGAATGTTGAATATACCAGAAAGCTGTCCCCTAAAACAGATGCGCACTGATTAAAACAGAGTACAGAAACAAAATCATCCTGAGAAATCAGGTCTTTGGCCACTTGTACGCACTCCAGGCACAGCTGAATTTTTCTGTTATGGAGAGTGTCCTGAAGATTTTGAAGTGCACGTTCGCCGTGACAACTAACTACTTTCTTAAGTGGAAAGAAGTTGCATTGACTTACACAACCCTGAATAGGACTGACATTTAGAAAACAAACTATTAGAGCAAGTGTTCTATTCATGAGAGAATCTGAGAATAGAATTTTAAATAAAAAGTTACTGTTCCCTTTGCAAGTATGATTCATGACTTTTCCCAGGCAGAGGATCATTTATAGCCTCCCTAAAGTCTCTTACTATCATTGGCCATGGACCAAGCAATTAAATACGTCTAAACACTCCTTAAACTACATCTGAACCAAGGAATTTTTTTTAGTGTTTTGATGGCCCAAAATGACACCTTTCCCTTGAACAACCAACAAAAATACCACTCATGCTGCTGAAGGGAGTATAGGTGATGTGACACGAAGATCACAACTAGGCACCACAAATTTGGTATCATAAAACAGCCTCTGGAGGTGTTTTAGTAGTAACACCATTTCTCCTTGATTCAGCCCTTATGTCCCAGTGTGGAAGTGTGGTCAGTGTGCATCCACTATCACTAAACACAAGCTCAAGGCTCAGTGTAAGACTCAACAATTGAACAGCAAATATAAATACATATTTTATCTTAGTTCTTCTCAACAGTCTCCATAGTGACTTCCCTAATTTTTAACCTATTTATCTGTGAAACACAAGAGCTGGTGGTGTCGAAGCTTTGACATGTCTCTGTGCCCTGTGTGTTAATTAGAGGAGACTGACTGACCTCTACTGGATTAATCAGAGTTCGTTCACACTGTTGATGGTATCACAAATACATTCAAAGTACAGAGGGCACCTTCAGTACATTGATGACCCCAAAGTGTGGGGAATGCTCGCTATACTGGAAGGCAGGGCTGACATTCACAGACTGTTTGATAAAATGGAGTCCAAGAGGGACCTCATGGGGCTCAACAAAGACAAAAACTCAGTCCTGGATCTAGGGTAGGAAAACTGCTAGGGTGGCTAGAGAAAGATTGGCTGGGGACCATCTCTGCAGAAAAGAGTCTGCAAGTTGAACATAAGCCAGCAGGGTGTCCTTGCAGCAAGGAAGGTCAACCACATGCTAAACTGCATTAGCAATACTGTAGGCAGAACGTCAAGAGAAATTATTTTTCCCTTCCATTTCAGAGGGGTAAGCTGCATTTAATAAAGAGGCTGAATCCAGGCTGGGCTCCCCACACTGGCAAATGGGAGCACGTCAAACAGAGGGTCACTAAGATGGACAACACTGTTCTAGGGGGGACTGAGGGGGCTGCTTTTGTTTATCATGGAGATTGCTTAAGGGGAGGGGAGGGGAGGGGAAGAGAAGGGAAGGTACGGGAATAATTGCTGTGTCCAGCAGGGTCACAGAGGTGATAGAACCAGACTCTTCTAAGAGGTACCAAGGAAAAAAAGCAACAACTTTCAAACACCGCAGAGAGAGTGATTCAGCAATGTAATAGGTTGTCAAGAGAGGCTGTGACATCTCCATTCTTTGAGCTTTTCAAAATTCAGTTGAAGAAGACTCCGAGCAAGCTGATTTTTTATGTTTTTTTATGTTTTTATGTCAGCATTGCTTTGAGCAAGGAGAGACTACAGCCTTTTTAAAGGCTATGAATGTATGGAAGTGCTTCTAAAAACTAAAAATTTGGCAACTCATTAAAATGTATTTTATTAAGATATGAATGTTCTGTATCTAACCATTACTTATTCAATGATATTAGTGCATGCTAGAGCCATACAGCCATCAAAATTACAATGTTGTCATCTCCTACAAACATTAGCCAAAGCAGTTACTGGAGGTGACCAACTATCCAAAAAATGTGACTGTGCTGTCCTGCAGGGGTTTTTGTGTGAACCAGCTTGCTTCTTAACCTGACTTCTCTTGAAACCTCTACAATCTTTGTATTTATAGTTGGGAAGAATCTATGTCTCTTCTGCCCCTCCTGTTTTCAGATTCAAGTTCCTGGATGTTCAAGGCAATCAATCTCCAAATAAATGAAATGGTGGCATCACTTGGAGTGGGACTTTCACAAACACTAAATCAGATCAAGTGAAGCCCTTAAGAAGGCCATTTCCTATTCATACAGCAGATTAACAAGCATTAGTGCTCAAGTCCTTGCCCATCTTCAGGTTTGAAGACTGCAAGATCAGAGGTCACGTCTTTAGAGCTGCTGTAAGAACACTGTATCCGGGTGACCTTCATCCAAACCCTGGGGAAAAGACCACAAAGTATTTTTCCGCCTGAACATCTCCTGTGCACCCACGGCATTTTTCCATAATTTGCCCTTTGGAGTCACCAAGTTTATTGAAAAAGAAAAGGTAACCGAATACACTTATTCCATTTGGCTTCTCCTTGGTTTTGAATTACCAAGGAAAATAGTTATGCCTTAAAGCCTTCATTGCATCTTAAGTTTTTTCTGACGTCAACTGTAAACACTGACTCCCAATCTATTTTCATGTGATGCCATATACAAACTCCAGTTGAAAACTGATTATCCCTATCACAGACCAGATTGTAAGTTCAGTGTTTTGGTTCAAGTTTTCAAAAAGTGTCATGTCTACTCTTGCTCTTTTCTTATTTAGGCTATGTGGTGTTTTAAATCACTGCTCGTTTGGAAATTTCCTTTTCCTAACTCTTTTGAGACATTTTCATTTCCACCGTTCAGTAACAAAACTCTGATATCTGTTTCTTTTTCAGGAATAATGTGCTCAGAACTTGGAGCATGGGAAGCACCCACATCCATACCCTAATGCTTACAAAACCCGTCGGACTTACTTTGCCGACCCATATCCACAGGTCACAAAACTCTGCCAACTTGCAGAGCCATGAGTGCTCTCCAGCTGTGCAATTATTTCATGGACACTTTTAACTCTAAAACATTTCTGGTTAAAAGTGTCTTTGAAAATGTTACATTTTTCTCAAAGAGAATTTAGAAATAATAAATAAGAAGAAAGAAAACCTGACAATATAAATTAAAGCTGTATTACTAAATTTCTTCTCAGAACTGGTAATTCCTCCAGGCATGGCAGCTATGTCTGACACTACCTACACTGATTTCTTTGCCATGGTATGATGAACACAAACTCTTGGCTGCATTTTTAGTTCGCGTGGTGCCATACAATGAGTGTTAAAGATACCTTGGTGATGACTTTTAACTGGGGCAATCATTCAGCTTCTCTTATTTTCTTGTATTACCTGTGGGAGATAAACTTTGTAATAATAAACAGAGCAATTATAAGCTGATAATAAATCATAAGGTAATTTAACACAATAATTTAAATGGTCAATTTTTCCACAGTTGTTTACCCTATGTGAGTAATATACATTGAAACCATACCCAAGTGAACAGATGACTTTAAAAGACAGAGGAACTTATCACAGGGCTAATGAAAGATCATCTTGCAATTTTAAGAATAATTCCCACTGCTAGAAAGCAAATGAAATTTCTAGCATTTTGTCTTATGTGACAGTTCTCTAATATTGCCTATACACAGTATAGTATTATCCTTTCCTATGAAAGTAAGAAATCTTTCTTATATTAATAGCATGTTGTTTATGTTACATAGAAATAGCAAACATTCCAAGCCTTGACTAGGAAGCCATAGGGGGAAAACCCTAAGAGTATACTTTTAGGGTTAACTGTGTCATTTCCCATGAAAAGAATCTCAAAGGCAATCACATAAGCTACTAAATATAGGGCATTTGAACTTCTTCACCTTTGGGGTTCTTCTTCACATAAACCCTCGTGAATCTGCTATATTTGGAAAGAAGGAGGAACATCAACATAAAATTTTCAAAACAACTTCTGCTATTTGTTTCCTAGGGCCAGGCTGCCAGACATGCACAAAGAAACCCAGGAAGAACCTGAGCTCAGGTACCACAGTAGTGGGCACGGTTCACATTCCAGAAATCACAGATCAGATTGCAGATTGGGCATCACATTATCAAGAGTATGATGGGAAGAATGCACAGTCTGGCAACTTCTGCCCTGTGCTGCAATTCTGAGAAGTCATGATAGTATTATCACACTAGGGAATAGTCCTGTCACAGCTACGCTTTCAGAACATGTTCACCTGAATTAGAAACAGGAAAAGTCATTTGTTGGCAGTATTAATATATTCTCATTTTGGAAGGAATATCTATAAAAGGGAGAGTCACAGGTTTAAAAGAGCTTTATCCAACAGATAAAGAGAAGGTCAAGCACATTACAGAAGGTATAGACAATGCAGTGCATCTAAGATATCTCTGCATCTGCAGCTATTACCTGTCCAGTCTGTCCTGTGACACAGTTCTCAGTCCAAATGCTTCACAATGGGACACAAACACTTCTCTCTCCCTCTCTAGACAGCTCTGTTTACACAAATCAAATAATTTACCAGGAAATAAGATTGAAATATTAAATTTTGGATTGACTGGTTTTCTTTTGGTGAACTGAAAGCAAAAAAAAACCCCGACACTCTAAAATTTTAGAGTGTTTATTGTGTAACTGCCTATGTCAGACACCTTGAAGCCTATTTGTATTACTCTCACTTAGCTAGCAATCATGCAGGTACTACTTGAGTGAAATCTTGGCTCCAATGAAGACACTGCAGTTTTGCAACTGACTTCTTTTCAAAATCCAAATACAGTGACATTTAAAGGGACAATGCAATTTCTTCCATTGTTCTGTTCCATTACAGCAAGTCAATATTACAGACCCCGGCTTATAGATACTGAAGGAAGAAACAGTGAGACTGGAACAGTAAAACTTCTCTGAAAATAGTAAAACTTGTCTGAGCTGGAGAAAAAGAAAATCTGGAATGATATCTATCCCATGGGAAATTCAGAAGTGAAAGTCACCAGGGTTAACAAGCGGTGTTCCATGGCTATTTAGAAAACATGATTAGAATAATAAGAATGAAAGAAGACAATTTTTTTTCATAATTGCATTTAATTATTTGTTATTTTAATACTGTATATTTTTCCTTGCTAGTAAGAGTGACTGGGATACACTGCATGACAGACTGTGCAGCTTCAGGGGCAGTTCAGAGCAACACCTCTGACAGCAGTGAACTATCACAGACTTTCTTACCAACTACCTAATTATCTTGGATCTCCATCTTATCATTGTAGTGCCCTCATTTACCCCAAACCAAATTACAGCCTGGAAGGAGACTGCAGGGTGATTTGTGTACTTTATCTGATTAACAGTTACATCATGTGGTCAACTCTGGAAAGGGTTCAAGAGAAATTAAGACAGAACCTTGTATAATTGCCCATTCATAAAGAAAGCATGTCAGAACAATGTCACTGATGTTTTGCCTGGGGAGAAAGGGATCCAAGGCCCTGACAGTGCACCTAATGACTTTTGTATTCCCACGGTTGTTATACCATTCCTCTTCTTTGTATTTTCAATAAGCAAATGCGCAGTTGCCTCACATTCTCATTTTCAAGAACCCTGGGTATATGTAGACTCCACCCAATTGGAGGCCTCATTCTATTGCCATAATTATATATACATTAAATTATTAAATTATAACTACTAATTATAGTTATTAATTTAATTAAATAGTAATTAAATGCTATCTTTTTCTGAATAGGCCTTGGATCATTTCACAAATTAAAAAAAATTACCATCTACATCATAAAAGCTGAATAAAAAAGAGAGGTATGGAAATATGCAGATTCCATGGGAAATTAACGTAACTTGCATTGTACAAGCACTGCAATGCCTTCTGCAGAAAGCCTACAGTGCATGTTGGGCTGAGTCCCTGGATTTTTTGAGCTTTTTAAAAATCAGTTCCTAGATTTAATTGCTGAAAAAAGAACCCAGAAAGTTTTAAGCAACTATATTCAGAACAGAAGACAAAAAAATATTCCCATATTGTGTTTCTTATAATCTCAGCTAGTTTATTAATTTTCTTAAGAACTTGCTTTATTAACTGTGACTTTTTGAAATAATAAGAAGCTGAAGCTCTTTTGAAATAATTTATGTCGTATATTATGTCTAAATTTGGTCAGGGTAGCCTGAAGTAAATTAGAGAAAAAACATTAAATTATTTAAAAACGAGCATAGTAAGGCTGTTGTAAAAGATATTTCAATATTTATTGAATGCATCTGGAGCTGGTTGATGACAGACATAAAGATGTTTGGATAAATGATGTGGTGCTTAACAGGCCACACAGAGCAGTGTCTTAACAATTAAAGCTTCTTCTGACTCCTCCCTTGATGATGAAGCAATCAGGTTCTTTATGTATTTGAAAGAAGCAGCCCAGCAATCAGTGGAGTTGTTTTGGTTTAGAAGCTTCCAACTGTGAACTTTCTTCTTTATCTGAATTCACTTTTCTCAAAATTACAGGTAGGGCTGTTTATTTCACTTAAATCTAGATATTTTTAAAAAATTAGGTAAGTCTTAGTAAGTGTAAAAAGTAACAGCTCTTTGAGCTGGTTGGAAAGGACTGTCTTGTAGAGGTGACTCTTTCTCTTGCTCTTAAAGAATACTAGATTTAATACAGGTTTAATTAATACTGTGTATCTGCATATGATTCTACTGTTAATATTTTAAATAATTAATAGCAGTCCAAAGAAGAGCAAATGAAAACAGAAATGGCACAAGAAGAGAATGAGAAGAGAAAGTGTTTGTACAACCCATGCCTCAGTGGAAATCCAGTTTGCACTATTTTCTGAAATAACCATCCATCACTCCCAGGTGAGGAGCTTTTCATTTGTCATTTCTGTGTCGTGGTGAGATAGATAAAACCTTTGGGAGAAGGATGTTATCCCCATTTCTTGCATTGGATGACACACCCTGGCTGCTGCCACCTGCTCTTAGAAGAAGCAAGAGATTTCCATTTCCAGAATCCTGTATTAATGGTGAAAAATGGCCACATTTTAAAACCCTTCTGCTCTTTTTGACCCCTCCTTCTAAATTTTCTTTTTAGTGATGACCTAAGAAGCTGTGAATTCTGCATGAGAGAGCAGAGAGGGAAAGTACCTGCTTTGGGATGGTCATGAGCAACAGACTCCCGACAGATAAATTAGCATTCTGATGATAATATGTGACAGGTAAATTAAAAGCCTGGTTTGCCGGAAGGGAACTAGTTTCTCGGAATTTGAGTGCACTTTATGACTCCCTGCAACACCAGATCAGTGGCCATGACACAGAACTGCCTGCAGTCCCTTCACCACAGACCTCTGCTCACGGCTGTCTGTGGCCCCAGCTGTTGATTCATCTCAAACACAGCAGCCATCATTCCTGTCTTGCAGCTGCCGAGTCATTCCCAGCCTTTATCACAAAACCCTCTGCCAGTTCCCTCTGTCCTGTCCTGCGTCTCTCCACTTATTTCTCTTCTGGAATCTTTACAAAGTTCTGCTTGTGCCATTCCCCACTACACTGTTGCCTGGCCTTTGTAGGCCTGGGCACTCCCAAGGGAATCTGCTTTCAGTCATGTTCTGGGGTTCCCCATTACAGACCGCAGTATCCCCAAATTCTCCATCAGTTTCTGATCCCAGCATCAAAATCAGCCACTAGGTGTGCCTTTTGTTTCCTGGCACTGTCCAGTTCTCTGAGCAATACAGCCTTGGGGTAGGATGCAGAAATTCACTGATTATGATCTTTCGGTCCATTTCCTTTCTTCCCTTCATTGGCTCCTTCTTGCCTCAAGGCCCTCACTGCTCCATCTTGGGAATGACTTTACAGCCTCATCCACCTCCTCATTACAAATCCAATGGGGTTTTGACCTCACACAGGAGAGTCATCTGATGCAGACAGTGATAACCTTCCTGGTGCTGCCAATTGTCCCGTGCTTCACTGGACCGGAGAGCTGCTTTTACTGGATTTCATGCACCAGCTCTTTCAACCTGATGAGGGAGAAAGCATACATTAACTAGTCTGCTTTATCCCCTCCCCCAGCCCAGCCTGAGAGCAGTGGCCCATGTGCTGTTCTGCCTTGGGTATTTTCATCATCTTTGCACCACACTGAGTCATGTTTCAGAATTTGCTAAGGAAGGAAAACGGGAAATACTGAGTCACAATCCCTAGAAAGAGAAATTATTGCTCTAACTGGTTTATCCAACTGTTTCAGCGTATTCATCTTTCTCATATCCTGCTCATTCCCCACCATTGTATGGACAGAGGAATCCATATCCACTCTTCTTTTCTACCTTTGGAGCCTCAGCTTCAAAGGAGTCCAAGGGCAGTCCTTTGGACTAAGAATCAACTCCCTTGCCTACAGAAATGAACCTGTATCTCACGGTCTGGCTAGAAAAGCACAGCCTTAGGCAGAAATCTCTTTTCCACCGCAGTCAGTGTGACAATAAACAGAAAGGACCATGAGGATTCAGGGAAAGGACCAGGCCATGTGAAGTGAATGGGGGTCATTCCTCTTCAGAAGTAAGAAGTGAGGTTACCTCACTTCTAACTACTAACCTCTCCTGCAGGCCAGGAGGGCCAAAGCAAAAGAAGTTTTAAATATGTCCAACTTAGGCCCAATATCCAACAACTTTTAAAACAAAACAGTTTATTGAGGATAGATTTTAAGAATGTAGCAAAATCAATGGGGTGGCAGTGCTGGCAAAGGGTGATTCAATTCTGGGGACAGACATGACGTGGGGAAAAAAGTAATTATTAATTTAATTCTTTCAACCTTTTTTTTTTGTCTATTGTGCGGGATGCATACAAATTGAAATTTTCACACATACTTGCACTCACACATGCAAAACAGAGAACAGCCAGAGAAATACGTGTACAAGGTCTGAGATGGTCAGATAAATATTCTATTACTGTCAGCCACGCTGAGGGAAAAAAAAAACATTAGTCAGACAGTCTGGTTCTCCATATTTATTTTTCTTTAAAAAAATTTTGCAGTTTGATTTTGAGAACTCTTCAGAGATGGAGCAGTGTTTAATGAGTAGTGCTTTTTTTTAAAAGCTAAAAAAACCAATCTTTTTTTTAAAGCATAAATCTTTATTTTTAAAGCTTAAATCTTCTCATTTCGCATTTCGTCCTTTTCCTATTTTAATTATATATACTTTGCTAGTGAACATACATAACCACAAACAAAACAAAACAGGAGTCAGAACTCTCTGTACTCGAGAAAGGATTGTGCAGTCACTTTCTTTTCAAAGCCATGGCTTCTTTTGAATTTGGAGTGTCTGTCACCCAGTAAGGGGCAGTCCAGCCATCCTCTGCCCCGCCCCAATAATTTGTTTCTGCCGGCTCTGCAGAGTAGCATTTGTGTGGCTGCACAGTTAACTGCATCAAAAACACCCAATAGAAACGTGACCTAATAAAACCTGTGTTTAAAATGTTTTTGTCACCTTATACACCCCATTAACTGAGCCACACCAACACTAGTGTCAGGAAAGAAAAGTATGCAGGAGCAAGCATCCAGTGGCAGGAACCCTTGCTGAGGCAGGAGTGTCAACTTATGCCAGAATGAATATGTCATCATGACCTCAGTTCTAGTAAGAGTTTTCACATCTAGCATCTATTTACTTACCTACTTCAGTGAAATAAAGAATTTCAGAGGTGCAGGCGAGAACTTTAAAGTATCCCACACTCCCTGTGAGGAATGCAGAACACGTTTGAAATACAACCTTATGCTGATATGGGTACAGATTACTTTAGATGCAGAGATCTCTGTAGGGAACATGCCCCTTGAAGTTGCTTTGCTAATTGCTCTGCAGGACTGAAAATTCCATGTTCCAGTCCCACTCCCTCTTACCCTTTCTGATGTAAATCTGTTGAAGCTTCTGTCCTGCTCCTGTGTTAGAGCATATACCTACTGATACCCAGTGTATAGAACTCGTTATTACACCATTCAGGAGGAGCCAGTAGAGAAGAAATTTATTTTACAGCCAAATACATTAATTATTTGTTCAATGTAACATTCAGCAATTCCACTCAATTAGTATTTCTGAAAAATTGATCTTCTGACCTCCTGAAGTATATTTCTAATGAGCACTTTCTAGGCTGAATGTAAAATCTTTTCAAGACAAGCAGGAAAAAAGATCACTGAATGTCTTGGACACCAAACTGAAGCTGACCTAAGACCTGCTGTAGAAATCTCAATGCTTATAAATCAGAATATATATACCCTTGCACGTGCTTAAGTCTGTAGTAACCATCATAGGCCCAGGATAATTATTATCTTGATTTGATGAGCTAATTCCTCGACCTGGTTTGGGGCATCTAGGAAAGAAATGTGAAGAGCTCGAATGAAAGGACCATTGCTAATAGTAAAAAAGGGGGAAAAAACACAAACAAGAAATGACAACCACCCCCCAAGACCACAAAAAAAACCCCTCCAAACAAAACCAGCACAAATGAAAATCAACACAAAACCAAACAAAATGAAAGTAAAATCCAAGGGATCTTAACATAAATCTGTATGTAAATTTCAGGAGCGTGAAAGAAATTTGGTACAGCAAATAATAGTTGGGTTTAAATGTGAGTTTGAATATAACTAGAAAATTGTCTTCTACGCTACATGGTGAAAAGTCATCATCAGAGTTCTAAAATGCAGTCTGGGCAGAGATTTAATTAGAGTGGGCAGTTTGGTCTGGCAATGTCAATGGCAAGGGTTAATAAGACAGGAGATGGGTTTTTTCTCTGTAGAATAGGTGCTTTGCAAGATGAGTTGTTTCTACATTGATGTTGTTAGATCACCATCTAGAGGTCATTTAAAACACATGCTTGTCATTTGACTGGATTTAAAAAAAAAAATTTCTATTTACTAAGGCTGTTTGAGCCAAACAGCACAAATTACTAATAATTGCTTAAGCACTGAAGTGGGAAATTCATTACATTTTCTACTCCACTTGTACCAGTTTTATAAACCACTTCTTGTTCAGTTTCAGTTAGTTGTCAGCTACAGGATTAGGTGTGATTTTTACACATTAGGTAGTGTCCTATTGTTATGATCCTATCCTCTTCATTCTTTTTTACCTTTCAGCAGAGACATACCTTTTTCAATTATTCCCAAATAATTTCACACTCTTTCCTTGCTTTGAGGTCTTCTTAGCTACATAGGGTGAAAGTCCACAGTGCTTCTGCCTAACAGCATGCAACACCTTTGTATGTCAGATGGTGTCATGATGTCACAATGTGCCCCAAACAAGACCGTGGTGGTAGTTATGTCCAGACTCCATTACCTGAAAAGCAGCGAGGAGCAAAAGTGTCTTGTGCTAGACAGCAAAATAGGATGGGGGTTAATGCAACCCTGATAATTTTCCTGGGATTTGCCATCTATCTGATGAGTTTGTTTCCAGCCACTTACTGCTCAGTACCAGTGAAAATCCAGAGCATGAGTCACGCTGCCGAGAATCAACAGGAAGAGGAAAGCAGTCCAAGAGCAGGTGAGAGGATGGGCTGAAGTGAGAGGATGAGAAATAAGGGGCTTGGGGAGCAGCTAAAGGCAGGAAATGAGATTAGGTGTGGACACAGAAGAAAAAAAAATCTTTTTGTAAAAAGAAAATCAGAGGAGGAACAACAAGATATATGTCATGGGGAAGTGGAGGTCAGATGATCCCTAAGGAATAGGGAGCCTACAAAGGAGTGGGATAGCAAGGCCATCCCACAGGCCTGAGCAGAACAGGCCTGGGGATGGCAGTCAGGGTCACAAGAGGTCACCAGGGAGGTCCATGATGTTGAGACAAGTCCAAGTTCAAGGAGGAATACCAGTCAGTGTCAGGACCAAACCTACTGATGGTGACCAGGGTGAGACACAGTCCAGTGACAGCCCAACCCTACTCTCATATGGGGACATGGGGGACACACAAGTTCAGGCCAGTCATAGATGTTAAGGCCTCTTAGATCACCTGCAGCCCTGACTGCAGCCTCCTGTCTCAGCTGTCCCCTCACACCCTACAGAGATCTGAAAGGAAAGGTCCAGGACACCCCTGGGGACCAGGGTGAAATAATGAAAGAAAATAGGGTCAGACACAGTCCCATGACTGCCAAGCAAGTCCATAGTGATAAAGCATATTCAAGGTCAAACCAGGAGGTCAATTTGCAGGCCAGGATCCAGAATAGCAGGGTCCAAGCACAGCTGTGATAGAGATGGAACTGGAGATAAGTATATTTTANATATAAGTATATAAGATATAGAAGAAGTATATAAGACCACAAATAGAGACCAGACTGGAGCTAAAGTGCAGCTCTTGCACCCATAGAATTCAGGTAGAGGCTCCAGTCAAGGCTTTTAAGGGCTATTACAGCCTACTGCTATAGTCATGTCCCTGAAAATATAAAAGAATGTATCTGAGGTGACTTTTGTAATGGAAAAGTACAGGAAACAAGAAAAACATGAAGATGCAAAGTGGAGTGAAGAAAAAGTGATTACTAAAATAAAATATTTCAAAATCGGAATCACAGAAACAAGAAAAGGACAAGAGAAGCAGAGAAAGAGGTATGAATGAAAAGCTGCTTGGGATGAAGGAGGAAATGGACATACAGTGAAGGTGAAGAGGATTTTGAAGTTTAGAAAGCAGGGAGAAAAAAACAGGAGGGACACAGAGGTAAAAAGGCTTCAAGTATGAAAGAAGTGAACAAGAAGAAAGCTTATGTTCCCTTTTTCCCTCATTTATAGGCTGGGAGGAAATGGAGGAGTCATTTGTGGCCTCATCAACAGGGGAAGGAATGGAGGTGATCGATATGGTGGAGCCTGAGGGCTCAGAGACACTGAGCAATTCAGCAGTGAAGGATTTGCTCTTGGATCTGGCTCTTCTCCTCAAGATTGTTTTCTTTTTTGTATGCATGACCTAGAGCTTGAAATAATTTCTGTGATCATGAATGATGACAATTTGAACATCTACCTGTGTTTCGTGATCACCTACTGGACAATGCAGCTTGTCTTCACCAACAACATCCCAGGGAAATGAACCAGAGCGCTGAAGACAAGGGCAAGGACCCTGTGCACATACTGAAAGTGTTTTCCTTTCTTCTTGACAAACACAATAAATTCTCAGTATTTTTTTCTAAGCCAGACTTCCCTTCTTGCACTTCTCACATGTTCTTGTGTAAAAACATCATAGCTAATAATAAGAATTAATTTAATTCACCAATTTCACTTGTGACCCTGTCTTTTAAACAGAATATTATTAAATTCAACATATATTGAAGGAACAAGAAAAAAAAAAGCATATTCCAGGGAACTGTACCTACCCATACACTTAACAAGATAGATACAAGAAAAGTTAGACTCCTCAAAATGCATATTGTCAGTACTATTTGCTTTTTCTAAACACAATAAACACAGAAGCCAAGTAGCCTTAGAACACTGAAACAATGTCTATATTATACACTAAGTGTTATGCAATGTTATTTGCTATTAGCATCTTAAAAACAAACTGTCCAGACATGCTGCTAGGAGAAAACCAATTGAATGAGTGTAGGGAAGGAAGAGTATACACTGTTCAAATGATAGTGATAAGCACAAGCCCAATTTTGTTATTTTTATGATGGTAAATAAATCAAACTATTTTGAGGTATTCTTATTTATTACTTGTGAAGTTTAGCTAAGAGCATCAGACAAGTTGTGAACAGTACAAATACAGAAAAAATATACAGGCCTTATGATAAAGTGTTTGCAATAAAAGTAATTTTTTTTCAGAAGCAAACCCTTTATTAATATTTTTTTTAGTTAATGAAAACAAAATCTCTGAACAGTCCATTCTTGGAAAACATTTCGCTGTATTTGTCAGTACTTGAAAAGGATTAACACAGTTATTTTTAAAATGCTTACATTGATAAGGGATGTTTCCACTTGCCATCATCTATTCCACAAACAGTCCCCAGGTAGCCAATAGAATAAGTAAAATAAAAATGTTCCCATAAACAAGAACAGTTGGAAGAGTATGCAAAAGGTGTAAGTATTTTGTATATTTATTAATGTTGGTAAATTTTAGAACATTGGTATAAATTTTCTAATTATGAGACCCTGAAATAGATGTAATTAGTACATTGCTCTTAAGAATGTACTTTAGGCACTTCTGCTACCCCAGATCATGTTGCTTCTTACTCTGCTTTTGCTCTAAAGCAAATTAATACCTAAAATCCAATTTCAAGTAGAAAGTAAAATCCTGTAACAGCTCTACTCCTCTGCTTGGATGGTAAATATTTACAAATGTAGGGAGAGAAACAGGTTCAGGATCCAGAGAAGCTCTTGGAATTCTAGTTGTTCAAACTTCAGAAACCTTTGTGACTCTCCCACACTGCATCCTGTACCATATGCTCAACCCTAGCCACTAAAAAAGAGGATCTTGTCGGAAAAGAGAATCTGTTCTCAGCTCAATTACTCTCCCATTAATGGGGGTGCTTTCCTCTTACCTCCTATGTCTGAGTTTTGCTGATGACAGAGCAGAGAAGGCCTTCAGTAAACTTTATTATTAAGTCACTTACCTTTCAGCCTACAAATTGTAGCCACTGAGTCTTTCCTAGCTCCTGTCTCCATTTATTAGCAAAAGAAGAGAAGAAGATTCTTCCCTCTCTTGTAAGTTACATGTGGTTTGCACAGTAACCCACAGGATTTCCTCAAGAGCTACTGGAAGATACGAACAACTCTTACAGCTCCAGTTTATTGACTTGCCCTTTCAACAGGAATGTGAGGCTGCTGGAGCAGACAGGTAAATGCACTGAACAGAGGGACTAACAATGTAACTGTCTTTCTGTTCACAACTCCTCACAAGCTGTTGCCTACCAGAAACTGGCCAGTCACCTTACTGCTCTGGGACTTGTCACACATCTGGGACAGAGCACTGAGCGCCTTGGAGGAGATCCCCTCCTTATGAAATCAGTTTAAGAATTTCCCTGCCATCAAATGCTGAGGACAGGATAACAAGAAAAGGAGGGCAAAGGACTGAATAAGAACACTATGTCACCCTAGAGGCCCTGAGAAGCTGGTCATATTTTCATGTGTCAGGCCTTCCTCTCCCTGGGATCACACCTCTCTTCCTCCTCTCCCCTGCGCATTACCAGATGCGGCATTTGTTGTCTGGGTTCATTGGGGATCCACTGGGACACTGGAAGCTCTTGGAAAAGTCCTGGCTATTGCTGACAGGCCCAGAGACACGAAGTGGCAAGGGACTATGTGGATCTGTGTTCAGGGAAGACTGGAGCTTCTCTGGATCCTGGTGTCCACACATTGCCTGAAGGGAAGCAAAATAGAAAAGTCAGTTTGGCTGGAATTCCTCATGTGAACGGGACTTAGGGCTCCTCATGCCTCTGCACATGTCAGAGTTCATGTTCATATCTTCCAATAGCTCTTGGGTGCTGGAGAAAACAAGGAAACATGCATACATGGCTGACAAAATTGGTCAGATTTTCTTCAGGTTGTTTTCCCTTTCCTTAAACTTCTCTGTCCCCATTTCACTCTCCAACAAGTCATCTGCACCTTTTCTATACTGCATAGTCCAGAACACAGAAATTTAGGCCACCCTGGCTAGGCTTGTGCAACTTTGGACTCTATCTAAAAAAGCGGTAAAGATGTCTCAGTGCCTCGATTCAGCTTCTTAAGTGAAATCAAAGAGTGCTCATCAACAAAAGAGAGCACTTACACAAAATCCCATTACTACTCTAAAGACTCAGGGGAGGATTATATGACTTTACTGGTGTTAGACTGGCAATCCAAGTCTTCATTCTCATGATTTAAGTCCTTTTTTATCAACAAATGATGCAGTAGCTGCCATTTAGCCTTTAAAATGCAAATCTTGCCACCAAGACCCAATAAGCTGTTTTTTCATGCACTGCTCTCACATAAGAAACACACAAAACTTCTCTCTTTGCACAATAACAATGACTTAAAAGGATGTGATTTTTTGAGCACAGAAATCCAACCATCTATCATGAGGAACTTGGCAGCACAGCTATGCATAGCTGCACAATTTACTGCAGCTTCCCACACAAACAGCAAACTATGGGTGCATGTACTTCTAGTTCTTTATCTCTAAATAATATTTTAAACTCCTCTTTTCACTATCAGTCACTTAGAGTGACGTGACATCCAGTTATTCGCTATGACAGAGAAGTGAATGAAGGAAGGAAGGGACAGATACGTAACTTTTACAGTTAGATTTCACTTTCCATGTGTAAGATTGCTCACAACAGCAAGAAAAGTACTCAGAGGCTGGCAATGAAGCCTGCTTTCTCTGACACAGTTGGTCTGCTACAACTTAATTTTGGTGGATTTCAGTGCTTTGTAAAAGATATATTTGCATACAGGCCTTTTGTTGGCTTTGAGATCCATAACAGGTTAGGAGTTGTAAATATGGTTTTTGGCTTCAAAGTAAGATTCTGGATCTCACAGAAACATTGGTCATTCTCAGTTCTGTGAAGAGGGGAGAATATTGAGAAAGACAAACTGTAAGAGTGTGGAAGAAATGGAGAGTGAAAAAGACACATGACTAGAATTCATTACATGAGCAAAACTGAGGTAGAAAAGTTGATCGTGTGAAAGTCCAATCTTAGGTAAATCCTTCTCTTTGTGCTTTTTCAGCCAATTCTTGTAGGCCTGTGGAGAGATAAAATGGATAATTATCAATCTTCCTTAGACAGTATCACAAGCTCATGTCTTCTGTCAATGAAATCTATCAATCTAGCATATATTTAATTAGCAAGTTTGTATCTCTCTCCTCATTCTGAGGCTCTCTGCTGCTGGCCATGCTGTTAATAAATCTAAAGTTGGAGAATACAACATAATTACTTTCCTTATCATTTCAGATGATACTACATGGATACTAATACACACATTGTCATAGAATGTGGTAATTATACTATGAAAGAACAAAAATTATTTTCAAAACAAATCACAAATATTTGACTATAAATTAAAGACTTTCTGCCTCCCAATGTTCTTCATGAAAGAATGTAACAAGTACTATTTTAGACCTAGGGATCTCACACCACCTTCAGCAGTTAAACTCCTGAAGTACTGAATGAGGAAATAAAAAATTATCTCTGAAGTACTGCTGAAAACATTGTTATGGAGTCATTTCACCATCACACAAAATTCTGTTTCATGTCACAGCTTACTTCCTCAAGTATAACATAAGCATATATACAATAGCATGCTTTATATGCATGATATAAACAGGGAAGTAAAGGTGGTGAAGGGGAGAAGTTGTCTTACATGGACATATGGAGGCTATGAGCAAAGCTTTGTGAGGAGCCTCTCTCTGGACTAACAGAGGACATGCTGGGCTCATGCTCCACCAGCACAGGTGTGCAAGAAATCTGGAACTGGAGCAGGACGTGGGAGAGAGGAGCAGCGGGGCAATCTTGTGTGTTATGTAGTGAGACTGTGAGATTGCAGAAGTAAATAAACCACAATACCTGGTAAGCGACGGCGAGCCCTCCAGTGTCAGCTGTATTCTCCAACAGTGTGAAGGTGCCATTGACATTAAAGCTGTAGCTCTCATACTGTTCAACCAAGCAGTCTATGGATCTTTGTAGTGCACTCCTGTTGCATGCAGAACAGCCCTCAGGCAACACTGTGGGGGAAAAAAGTCCTTGAAGTAAAGTTATTTATGGTATTCACCTGTGTTCCTCATATTAATCACTGATTCTTCCTAGTAGCCAGCACGGACTGAAATATGTTTTCCTTAAGTTCATGTCGCTTAATAATATATGTATATATTGATGTAAGGACTAGGATTTCAGATCCTCTAAAGGGAAGTAACAGTGGGACCTAGAAGAGTAAATGAAGACACCACAGCCAGTACCCACCATAACTATAGAATGAGTGAAGAATTTCATGTGCCATGAAGACCCCGATGGCTCCAAAATTCACAGCGCTGAAAAATAAAGATGAAAAGAGTGCTTTTGGAAAGAAAAATAGGGCAGAGGAGCATTCTTTATAGCCACTGAGCACAACTGTGTGTTCCACAGGAGTGTTCTACTCTGGGACCACACAGAAACACTTTCTATGTATTGTCACTCAGGCATGTGCAAATTAAAATTGTACTATGGGCTTATTTTAAAGTATTTGTCACCTATAAGCCATCATAACAATGAAGAGTCTATGAATGAAATTCTGCCTTTATTAGCTGTAATGACAGGTGGTGTTGTTGATATATGTCCTTATTGAACCTCTACTGTCTGAACTGCTGCACAAACAGCAACTACAGTGGTAACAATTCAAAAACAGGAGAAGAAGATTGATCCTTCTATGTTTGGAGAAGCAATCTTGCAACTTTTGTCTAGTGAGAAAGGATACATAAAATTGGCAAGGCAAATTAAAATCATGATATTTTGACTGCAATTACTCTGGTCTAGCATTGGCAATCTTGCTACAAGCAAGAGGTTATCCTAGAAACCTCCAGTAGTTCTTTCCAAATGGAATTTCTATGGTTCTATGCAATGAATTTACAGATACTCTCACAAGGAAGAGAACACTCAAAGTTCATTTCTGCTATATGAAATTATGGGCTCACTCTTTCTTCCCATGCACTGATTAACACTGCTAAAGTATGAAATTTTCATACTAGATCATTATTCCATCACTGGGAACTCAGTAGGAGCTCTATGGCTCTATGGCTCATAAATTTATAAATTTTACCCAGAGAAGCCCCACCCTTGGAAGTGTTCAGGGCCAGGTTGGATGGAGCTCTGAGCAACCTCGTCTAGTGGAAGATGTCCCTGCCCATGGCAGGGGGCTGGAACTAGACGATCTTTAAAGTTTCCTTCCAACCCAAACATTTTTACGATTCTATAACAATTGTACTGCCTTTTTGAGCTCTTATTTTAGAAATTATCCTCACAGTCACCTGAATTGGCTTTTGCCAGTAAACTTTAAACTCTGGAGCATCATCTGAGAAAATGCTATTGTTCCAACTCACCAAAAGGTGATCAAGTTTTACTTTTCAGTCTACTCAGCTGAGGTGAGTAGGTGAGAAAAATGTAATTTACTAACACTGAATACAAAAGGAATAAGAAGGCATATACACTTTTTCACAGAGAAAGAATATAGTGACAGCCCATACCACTAGAAAAAATATTTTTACTATTGTTTTGAGATATCCTTTTCTCCATACTATAATAAATTGATTAAATACTGCAAGCAATAGAGGATCACCATTGAGAAAATAATTAACTGAAACATGTTTCTTTCAAACTTCAGCCTCTTGCCACAATGTGCGCTTATTTTTCAGAACAATGGTATCAGGATGAGTATCTATCCACAGAGAAAAAAGGACATAGAATTATATGTTTACAGTCAACTGTTTGGGGTGCTTTTATTATCAGAAAAAATATTGCTTAAGAGATCTGTTCCATATGATGAAAGAACAGAACCAGAGGAATATGGTCTAGGAAAGTGTTGTTATTGCAGGGGAAGACTCAGAGTTAAAAATCTATTTGTTTAGTAGAAAGGACTTATTAAAAAAATGAGAGAAGAACTGTGATACATTTGAAAAAGACTTCTGACAAGAAGTTGTTCTGTGAGGCTCCAATTTTCTCTGGGTTAGATTTCAAGAATCCTTGGAATTTAGAAAATGAGAGGCAAAGGTGAAATATCTTCTTTGCAGTTAACCTACACATGACTTCTGCCTCTTTGCTCTGGAGTAATATCTATGTGTTAGTTCACATTCACCTAGATTCTGATTTTGCTCCAGCAGAGTCAATGATCACTCTCTCTCAGAATGCATCAAGCAGTATCCATCTGGCTTTAGGAAAAGCTGGGCTTCCCCCCTTTCCTGTGTCTTTCTGGGATGCAGTAAGAAAAAGAAATTAAAGACAGACCATCCGCTAAGATTCCTCCTGGAAGCATGGGTGCAGCCCAGGGACCATGTTCAGCTTGCATCTCTGAAGCCCCTCCATACCTGGGAAACTCCATGTGGAAAAAAGGACTGCGGAACATTCCAGCCGGAAAGACCACCATGTGGTGCCTTATTGAATAGTATGAATGCACACTCCAGGGGTGCACATGCCAGCTAGAAGCAAAATAAAAAGAGAAATTACAGAATGTATTAACTCCTTATCTCACACTTTGATCCTTTCCTTCACTGAGCTTGCAAAAATAGCTCAACTGTTCACACAGCACCAGCAAATGATGAAATTCACATTCTCTAGAGTTACAGGTGTTTGAAATAAATCTTCAGTTGTTTACAGATGGTCAGAACTAATAGCTTAGTTTTCATAGGCATTCTCCCTCACAATTCCCCTGTCAAATAAACTAGGATTAGTAACTTCCTGTGAAGTCCTGCATAGAATACTCTGCAGGAGGTGTAAGGCCCTAAGCTCCTCTTCAGAAGTCAATGCTGCCTTCCTTCTGAAGCATCCCCTGTCCTGCCTTTGAGGTGACTTCACCAGCATTCCTGTCATCACAGTGCCTTGCTGTTGGCTTTGTTAGGAAGTCCAGGAGAATCAGCTACCCCTTAATTAAGGGTGCATGGTCAAAAAAGGTGGGGTTTTTTCAGGAGTTTGGTGCTCTCTTCACAATGATGGGTACTTTGGTAGCATTGCTCAGGCTCAATGCAGGACAGGCTGCCAGATTCAAGGTTTCTTTAAAGCAGGATACGGTGATGCAGACTTGCAGCAACATTCAGAACTGGTGAAACCACTTGCAGAGGTATTGAATCCAACTCTGCCCACTGCTCCCACCTGCCCTTCCTCCTCTTCCACAGTAAAAGAGAGATATAAACATACAATTATCACAGTTCTGAGTGACCTGCTCTAACTAATTCTACTTTGAGCAGGAGGATTGGACTAGGTGATCTCCACAGTCCCTTCCAACCTCAGCTGGTTCACAAGTATGTGATTCTGTTATATTTTTCAGATCACTATCTGACTTACTTTTTCTGTGGGTGATGCTGAAGGAGCTTCAGGTAAGAATTTTCTCTCAGTACTTTCAAGCAAGCCACAACATTGAGGAAAAAAGTGTCTTCTTTTATCTCCAGCTGAGGGAAGAGACAGGGAATGTGACTGTCATAAGGCATAAGCGAGGAATGAATTGAACAATTGAGAAAAAGAAAATGTGAGAAAAAGTCCCATGAATCAAAAAAGGGTTAATCAAAAGAGAAACCAATGAGATACTTGTAGTTTTTTTTCTCACCCAGTTCTAAAGACCTTCAATTTAAGATATGACAGGAATGTTATCTGAAGGCCAAACAGAATATACAAACAGATAAAAAGTTACTTCTATCAGGCCAGCCACTCTAAATAGGAGACAGTATAGGCAACAATATGGAAGCAACACATAAAAGTTCTGTGGTCCCCTATGTCCCCAAAAAAGGAACAGTAGGAAATATGTTCCAGAGGTCATAGCCTCTTTTGTAAGCAGCCAAGAGAGCAGTTGATACAGGTAAACTGCCAATAATGAGGCAGGCATGTTTACATTATATAGCTCACATTCTGGTATTCCAGGTTCACTTTGTCAGTCTGGAGTATGTGAGCTGGATAACCAATCTCCACTTGTAGTTTGGATACCTAAAATAATAACAAACAAACAAACATAAAGAGACTTGCTCAATAGGAGGCTTTACATTCTCCAAGTCCTTTAAAGGCTATTTCTGAACAACGTAAGCATGATCTGCCCTTCAAAAGGACAGCTACTGTGTTTCAAGAAGACATCTTGTCCTGCTGCTCTGCTTTCGCAACTCTGTGACCTGAGGCCTAATGTTGTTCTATTATTTTTCTTTGTATTGCTTCTGCCATTCATCCTTTTAGCTTTTAACCTTACTATATGTATAAAATTGTATCTCAATAAAATTAATTCAAAGTATTCATGGACAGACAAAAACTGAGCCGCTCTATGCCTACACATCAGTGTATGTACCTATGCATGCTGGTACTTATAAAACCACCTTCAATTTTTAGTATGAATAAGACATCTCTTTAGGACTGTGTGCTTGTAGAAGGAGGTAGGAACATGTAAAGGTGCAGGTCTCTTCCATTCCTTCTCCAAAGGCTTCAGGAAAAGGAAGGACTCAGTGATTTCTGCCTTCTGCACGCACCGAGGCTTTAGCGTTTTGGCGAGTCTGTTCATCCATCCACTCCACCTGATCCAGGCGGTCACAGAGGGCATCTTGGATCACAGAGAACATCTGCTCAGCCTGCCATGGAGAAAAGAAGGCATGGTCACAACTGCACAAAAACACTGCTCACTCTTAGCTACCATCTTCCCATGTTCTAGCAATTCAATCACAGAATAACTAGGGGAAAATTCCTTCTTTTTTTGTATGCGTGATGAAAGAGAAGATTTCAGTTTCTACAATGATTTATTCTTAAGTTATTTGGCATTCAGTTTTTCTTCACAGGTCTCACCATTCTCTACCATAGGGCTCACCATTCTCTCCCACACACCTTTTCATCTGGCCTCTCACAGTAACTAAGAGGCAGACAATTCTTTCTCATTCAATACTGAATAATTGCCCCCCTTCTTGAGCAAAATCAAAATTCAGTATCCGCCAGTATTTCTTGCTGGTGTCTCCCTTTCCAAAATTATGGCAATCTGAGTCAACCCTTCTCAAAATTATGCTTTATTCATTAAAATTTATGCTTTACTACATGTAGTCTTGGTTTTCCCATTAGCTTTTCTTGGTGTTATTTACTCTTGCCACCTTATAGACTTTAAACTCTTTGCTAAACCAGGGGCTACACTAACTTTCCTCCAAAAAAAAAAAAAAGGAACTCTGACCATCACAGGATGAAAAAAACAGAAATCTTTTCCACACTGCAGGCAAGTGTTCTTTTTACTGTGGATCCACTCAGAATGTTTACATATAATTGCTTAGTGTCTTTGCAATTGAAAATCTTATTGAAATATAGCACGTTGGTGATGAATACTGTTAACACTAATGTTATTCCAGGGAGCACACAGAGATTGAATGCATTTGTAGGGCTGTCATAGCTATTGGTGCTGCACATATGACTTTTCTAACAGTTGAGACAATGATAATAGCTGGTATTTAACATTGATTATTCTAGAATGACACCAGTGTCTTGTTCTGACATATTCCCAAAAAAGGAGGGGAAGTGCATAAGCAGAGGAACAAAAGGTAGGAAATCTATAGATGATTTTGCTGCCTTGATGTGGTCTTAAGGTGGCAAGTCAAAAAAAAGAAAGAGGTGAAGCTGAACTCTGCTTAGGGGTTAAGGTGATGAATACCTACAAATTTCTTGGTCTGCTCAGGGAAAATTTCTTGCACAATCATCTTCCCTAGAACTGGCTCAAAGAAAGAGCTGGTATCAGTCAAGCACTTCCTCCAGCGCTCAGCTGGGATCTGTAGGAACAAAGAAGTAGACACACGTGAGAGTGAGGACAAAGAACTAGGAAATCAGTAAAATGATATGTAGATATGTGGACAGTAGCACTGTCTAAAATTGACAGCAGTGAGTAAGTAATGTAGTTCTATTTAAGCTACCACAGTAAACATTTCTAGTAAAACATTTATTTCCTTATGATTTAGTCAATTTACTTTCCCTCAGGATGCAGATTTGTATGTTAGCACAGAAAGATCCATAGAAGAAAGGTGACCATCTATACATTTTTCCCTACTCCATGATACTGTACACTCAGCTCTCTAAACTTCTGAGGGTCCTATCTACTCACACATTTCTTTTGAGGAAAAAGAAGCACTTAATGACCATGGAAGAGTAGTTTTTCTCCCCAAATCTAAGAAACTCCATCCATCTAAGGTATCAAGAGAACATTCAGAAGGCATGACCTACAGTGTTCAGGTGTTGGGGAGGCTAAAGAAGCTGATAAAAGGTTAACTCACCATTCTAGATCCCATTTTTCCATAAAGGATCTTATACAGCTCCAGGCGTGCATCTTGGAATTGACTGTCAAGGGCTGGGGAGAGATTCCCAACCAGACAAACAATCATATAAATGTGAAGGACCCTGTAGACAGAAGATTGAAGGCTGGTCACCATAAACACAGAAGCGAGGCAAGCATCAGAGTTGTAAGTTGAGGCAGAGAAATCCTAGGAACCTGAACAATGACAATAACGTACTCTGAATGGAATACACCTGGGGCTATCAAAGGAGGATGATTGACATGAGTCAAATAAAGAAACTCCCCAAAACACTTAAGGAGTGGAGACTTAAGGGGTAACTCCCTGCTGGGGCACAGGATTCTTTAGGGGAAGTTGGAGAAGGATACTTTTTAGGACTGGGTGAAACATAGAGTATTATAAGAGGTCTGTGGGATTATGTAAGATCTATGATGGCATGTTTATGGGAAGGACCAAAGGCAGGGAAAGGGAAGGATCATAGTGGATTGGGAGAATATATGTGGGAAAATAGAGAGGAAAGCTGGGAGGAGGAAATGGTTGAGTGTAAACTTGTGCTTGCCAGGGTGTCTGCCTGACTGAGCCCTGCACATTGGTAACCAGGATACATCCTCCTATCTTATTAAATGCTATTGTTAAGTAACAGTCTACTCACTGTGTGTGAAGAATGGAACTGAATGCTGGAGAGATGACAAGTCTGAGAGTTGACTGCTGGAGGTACTTTGGATCCAGCTAGCTTCTGGAGAGAGCAGCAGTCTGAGAGCTGGCTATTGGAAATACTAGTGGTTGGGAGCAGCTGCTGAAGAGACCTGATAGTATAGGTGTGTTTGTAACAGGAACCAAAGTAGGGCTGCAAGACTCAGGGGCTCACATATTCATGTGATATATCCAAGTGGACACCAGGAGATCTTGGCCAGCTTCTTGACAGACTGAATACCCATGACCAGCTATTGGAGTGAGCCACATCATGCATGTGCACACACATATTTCACTAGTACAGACCAATCCCGATCAGCTGGAGCTGAGGAATAGGATCAGTCTGTGTTCATGTTGGTATGAGTGCTAAGGGTGTATAGGTGCCAGTCAAGACACTGTGTTCTGTCTCTGTGTGACACACATAAATATATTATTTTATATGTGTGTTCATACATGGTGCATGCATATGCAAACCTATTGGGAGCATATGCTAAGCCATAGCACTGGCCAAACCTGTGGATTTAAAGCCACAGCAGCCTTGCAATTGTTAGACTACTGGACTCAGCAGCCTCTAACACAGCTGACTCTAATCTATTAAACTTATGGTATTTGAAGAAAATATTTCTTGGGGCATGAACAACTGCAACCATAGATATTGACTCCTACCTTCCCTTGTGCCATTTCTCGATGAGCTGTGACATGTTGCTTAAGTAATCCATGTCATGCACTGCAATTGGCTGAGAGAGGTTCATTGGCACAGGATGGAAGAGAGCCTTGAGACACGCCAGCCAGTCAATAGCAGGTGCCTTTTCCTGCAAATAAAACAAAGCTTACATGCTATGAATCTAAACTGGGTCACAAGGAATAACAGGGAAACAAGGATAGTCTTCCCAATATTGTTAAGAGATACTTTCAACAAGTTAAATTGTTTTTATAATGTGCATCTTGAAGAGGAGAATTGACTGATTTTAAAGGGAATTCGCACTGGGGAGGGGAGAGAGTTGTGGGCCTGAAAAAACTCTGTCAGTAAAAGATCATAAGTTACTGGGTTATTTAAAGCTCAACAGGCTGCAAATATAATTTGCAAGACAATGGCATTTAAACACAGCCTCTCATATCTCTTTTGAGCTGGATCTTCAGAATGAAGACATGAATGCCACATGCAGCTGTGTTGCTCAAGCTTTAAGGCATGGATACCTGTAGCTCCCTAATGGTAGTTTGAAAGAACAGCATCCCGCTCTGCTGTCTTTTCTGCAGTGGAGTGACAAATCGCTGGAGGTTAGAGATGAAGGACAAGGTCAGGGAAAAGGAATCAGGGGGACCATCCTCTGTCCTTCCAAGTAGGACCCCCAGTTTCTTCAAATACGAAAGATACACACGGAGAACCTGCAATACAGAGCATATAACCAATGGAAGATACGTGACTGAATATTTGCCATCCGTCCGTCCGTCCATCCATCCATCCATCCATCCATCCATCCATCCATCCATCCATCCATCCATCCATCCATCCCTCCATCCCTCCATCCACCCATCCATCTTAACCATAAAAACTTCAGTCTTTCAAAACTACTGCAGACCCGCCCCATCCCTAAAACTGTCTTCTTGCTGCAACATCCTTATGTAATTATTCATGTGGAATATGCTTTGCCAAGTACAGTTCCTCTCCTAGTGAAGAACACTGAATTCCAAAAAGATTCTTTTCCTCACAGCTCACAATTACTTCAAATACTAGAATAACTTTAGAGATATAGGCCTGCCATCTCTGGAGTCAGAGGAGAGAAATTCAGTGATATAATGAGCCAGTATTTTAATGGAGAGAAAATGTCAACTTCTTGTTTCTATCTTCATGAGGTTTCAGAAGAATGCTTGTAATAGCTCAGGAGTTTTTTTGAGGATTTTTCTGAAAGACTCAGATTGAGAAACTGACATAACTCAGTTTTTAGGAAGTTCAGAAATGACAAAGCTCATTTTGTTACAATGTCCCAAGGTCAAAGAACTTGTTCCCACAACATATATTCAAACACTTTAGAACAAGCTTGAAAATACTAGCTACCCCTCCCCGCAATACACAAATTTTGTTATACAGACTTATTTTGGACAAAAATATTTTTTAAAAAAACATTTGTTCAAGGCAAAAACTAAAACGAAGCCCAGGTTCAGACTATTTAGCAAATAGAAATTAAAATTGTAATTATAACATTCTAAACAAGAAGTTTTAAACCTGGCAGCTAAAATGGGTTACATTTTACAATCTATCCTTTGGAAAAGTTGAGTTTCATAAAGAATTCTTTCTGGAGGCATATTTGGAGGTCACTGACCGTAACCCATGGAAACAGACCACTCTGAACCAGGAGGCAATTCAAGGAGATCCCTGCATCAAATAGCTATTTTTACCTTTCTTCAGCCTTTGATATGTTACCTCAAGATAATTTTTCTCTTTGAATTCACTCTCAAGTGGAATATCAAAGTCAGGATGGTCAATCTGCAAAAAGTAAAGAAAAACTTATTATTTTCAGAAATACAAATGTGAGGATATTTTGGCAATTTCTGTACCATGGAATTTGAAATGCTATTAACTTGCTTTACTTTTGGAAAATGTTTGCTCAGTTCTTCAGAGAAGGACACAGGCTTAACTTGAGCAAGCCTTGGTCTGATTCTTTACTCACAGTGCTTCCTTGATAATGCTCTTTCTTTAGCACACTCACCTGAATAATATTGGTCTTGGGGTCAAAAGGAGTAGGTCCCACATGGACTCTAAAAAATGGAAAGGTGCTGTATCTGCTCATGAGAATCTGAAGAGTTTCATTAAAATCTTTTGTTTCCCCCACACCTGTGTTATGCCATCCACCAACCTAGAGAAAGACAAGTGCTGCAAGTGAGAAAAACTGGTTGGATCCATACTTAAATTTTTTTTTTTCTTTTACACCTATAAGCTTAGTCATTCTGATAACTGAGAAACAACAGAGCAAAAAGCACCAGGGGAAACTCATGAAGTGTTCTACATACCCTGCTGGCTTTAAAATGACCTGACACTTTCCCTTAAGCAAAGCAATGAACTGCAAAATGACACAAGGAAAAGGAATTGTAATTAGCAACAGAATAAGGTGTGCAGGAAAAAATGCTGGATAAGCAGGAGACAGGAAATAGGGCTCATTTTTCTAAAGCCATCCAGAAGGACAAACAGGGATCAGTGATTACAGGTCCCGCCTCCCTGAAAAGCAGATTCACAGGTGGGCCTCTGGTCACTGTTCCTTTTGCTGGACGGTTCTGCATCCTCTTTTCACACAGATCATAAATGCTCTTTGCTGGAAGGAAGATGTCCAGCCCTCCCTGGCACCAAGAAGAGTCTCCCAGAATGGAAAGAGAAGGATTTTCTCCTTTAAACAAGCTCTCCTGGAAGCCTTGACTACTGAATGATCATCTGGTTTTAGACACAAAAATTTCATTCATTTGCAAGATGCTCCCCAATCTGTGAGTCAGATCCTACTGAACCAGACTTCTGAGATTAAACATGAACTCTCTTTGTAGACTTGTTTTTTTTACCATCCTTAAGTAATATATAAGGTTATGAGGAGAGACTCAGGTACCTGATGTCAGAAAATCAGTTCTTGAAACAGCATTTAAAGCTAGAAGATTTATCACTTGGAAGTTGTGTTGTGAGCCATGACTAGGTCAGATTCTACACAAGTTACATCATGTGGGACTATATGACCCCACTCTGCCCACTTTCCTTCTCCCTGTAGGAATTGTCTTCCCGGGAGAGACGAAACAGCACAAACATTCACCTGATTTAGGAGGTCCTTCAATGGCTGAGCTCCTTGGGATTCTATTCGTTCAGTATCCATGCAGGAACGATAAAATTGTATTGCTTTCTCCTTGGCTGAGCCTCTTATCCCAAACTGTGGACTTTCTGAGGAAAAAAGTAGATTTAAAATTTTAAAAAGCAATTAAAAAATAAATTAGGACAGCATTAGAGCAAAGAACAGTTTTAAGAAAATACTATACTTTGGTCCAGAATATTTTAACAAATACATGCACATTTCCCACAGTGACCCAAAGCAAGGAACCTTCTAGCACCATGACTCTTCCTAAGGCCAAATACGTGAATTTCTTTGCATGGAAACAAGAGCACAACAGGAAGTTGGTGCATATCTAGGCTTCAGTCCCCCATGGAGACAGGACACATCACCAGAGTGCACATTCAGACCAGCAACAATGGCCTGCTTTGACAAGGTAACAGGAAAATGGTTTGGGTTGCTGTCAGAATTTAAAGTGTGACTTTCATCTGTTACACTTGGCAAGAGGAACTGAAATGTTTAAAATGCAGCTACTGTAACATGACATGCTCAAAAAATAAATCTGTACCTGTAATGATAGAAGAACAAAGAGAGGGGACTCAGTCCCTGTTAGGAATGATTGTGCTCTCAGTTACTGCTATTGTCAGCTCTGACCAAGGCAGATGCCAAAGGTAACACACCAATCATCTGACCCTACCTAAAAGCCTTTTCAGGATCAACAGGTTTTCTTCCAGCACCACATCAAATACATTTAGTGATTCTTCTCTGGTTCTGCTTGACTGTTTGCCCTCCCATCTGCCACAGGCATATTTGTAGAAGTTCTCACAGGGGTTTACAGTGTCATTCCTAGAATTCAGAAATCTTTCCAACAGAGCAGGATCTGACTCAGCATCACAGGATCCTGAAGAGGAAGTAAATAAGAGAGAACTGAGAAGTGATAGTGGAGAGTGAGAACAACTCCAAACAAAAATCCTTTAGGGGACATTTACCCCAAAAGACTTATTTTTGGTACAAGTTCCTTTGCATGCAGTGTTGAATTCCTTGTAAGATATTGCTGAATATGGAGGAAGTGTGTTCTCTCTTTCACATCCCAGGAAGATTGTCCTCTGTTTGCACTATTTAGGCAGCCACAGGTTGGATTATTCTGCCTTCTCAAGGTCTTTCCTCTGAATCAGCCAAATTTGGCCACATGATAAATAAGAAGCAACTGATGGTGTCAATACATGATGCAAGAGAAGGACATAGCACAGAGAAATAAATGAGATAAGATTAAAACATCTTTTTTTCAAGCATGGGAAACATTTCCCAGCAATGACATTTGTCAAAAGAGGACAAGGATATTTCTAGAGTATCTTGCTTTGATCTATAATTTTCTTTTTCTAAACTGCTTCAAATCACCAGGTATACATTGTCATTTTAGTTCAGTATCTTATATTGACATCAGATCAGGTCAATTATTTACTGAAATAATCCACCTGTAAATCAAGGTATGACTTCCCATACTATGATTTCAGAGTTGACATGGGAGAAGGTAGGCAGACTGGAAATGGACTAGATCTAAACAGATTTTCCTTGGTCTCTGCAGTGAACCGTCTCCAACATATAACAAGAGCTAAAGAAAAAAGCCAGGTAAAGATTCAACAGTGCTGATCGTGGAGCAGGGTATGTCTGTATCCACCAATATAAATGCACCTTCTGTATTAAGCTTTCTATATGCAGAGACATTCACATGGACCATTCTGCTGGCCAATCTTTAGCAAATTTGGAAGGCAAATTAATGTTTCAGGTCTATACTCATAGCTTCTCCATTAGCAAGAAACTCTGACTTTTGCTTTTATGCTATGACTGCACTGATCTGTGCTAGAAAACCAAGACTAGACTTAAGTCAGAGATAGAAAGGCAAAGGAGAAGCTCCAAATCTCAGATTCAGTTCTGTTTCTTGACTACAGAGAGAGCAGAACACATTGATGAGGTGCAAGACAATATAATGCTGTTCTCCCTCAAAACTGGGCTCAGGCATATTAAATAGGAGGCAGAGGAGGACAGATGTGGAGGATCTCTCCCCACTGTGACTCAAGGAAGAGGTAGAAAAAATGTACCTTTTTGGCAAACGATGTTATGATTCCTGGAGATTCTGAAAGTCTGGTTCTTAATACTGATGTTAAGCTTAAAACACAGTGGAGGCAGATAAGAGAGAAAGGGATCTTAAAAATGGGGTGGATGAGGAAGAATGGAAAAGGATATCTCATATTATACCTAGAGCACAAGTCATCACGAGGTAGGTGATAAGCAATGTAAAGCCAAGGAGAGTACTGAGAAGAAGTGCACACAGAAGTAGGCTTTTCCCCTGAAGGCATCGTTCTTTCTTTGCACCTGTTCTCAGCTCCTGGTCACAGGTCTGAAGAGACAGAAAAAATCAAGAAAGACAAATTCATATTAAGGTTAGCACTAATAACATAATCCGTCTCCCACCTAATCTACTAGAAAATTATTCACAGGACTAGTGCCAAAACACCAATAGTCATCCAAGTCATCTACATGACTGTACTCCCATGGGCTTTCTCACTTTCTTCATTTCCCTGGTTTTTTTAGCTCTAACCATTGCACAGTGTTATGAATTACTCATTGAAAATCCAGCTTGCTATGAGGACACTTGTCCCTCCATGGTTCATTCTGGTTTATGGAATCATCTTGCATCTTCAGGTACTTCCTGAGGATACCAAAGCCTTTTTGAGTCTATAAAGCCAATAATAGGATGGCTAGGACTGGTGGTTCTTCATTCTGCCAAAGTCCGGCAATCTGAGAACTAATTTTGGATCTCTCCTCAAGAAATAAAGTACTGCATCCTAAGCCCTCTAGTCCAATTAAAGTGAGAGAAAAGATTTGTTCTATTCTACAAACTGGAGTAAGCTGTAAATTGCTGAGAAGATCTTATATACAGACAGGTTTTATCTCACTTAAATTTAGTTTTGTTCATAATCTAGGTGTGTCTTTTTAGTCCATGGAACAGGCTAGGTACCTAATGAGTAGACCTTCTGTTTTAGATATCTGTTTTAGGATGAGCTGTAGCATTCTCCAGTTATTTGTCCTTTCCTCTATTGGCTGCAGAGGAAGCTAGATGACTATCAAAGGATACACCCCTAACATCCACCTGGATATAGTTAGATGACATTTCTTTCCTTCTGCATACTTTGATGTACATAAGACTGAAGAACAGCACTTTATGAAAGAACAGACACAGGAATTAATGCTGGTAATATATAAGGAAAGGGAAAGAATTGAAAAAAATGAAAAGGGGAATAACTGAATAAGAGTATATAGTGAGAAAAGGGAGGCAGAAGGGGGAAAAAACCCAGAAGATAATTGAAAACCTCAGTTGTAGCAAACAAGGAGAAAATGTCACAGCTGTGAAAGCTGATGGAAATGCTACTGGGAGAGCCCTACATGTCACTGTCAGGGCCTGGCCTGTACTGTCCCTACAGGCTCAAGTTTAGCTCCCTGTTCTATCCTGATTCTCTGATAAAAGAAATCTGTTAGAGAAACCTTGTCAGGCCTTGGAACTCTTTGAGGAAAGGCAAGAAGCAGCCCTAGTGCACATGCCCTTCTTCACTTGGCCGTCTGCAGCTCTCCTGTGCAGTCCCCATCTGAGCTCTGCTGCAATGGCAGCCATGCCTTTGTCTGGACAGGCATCCCATCGATCTGGATCCTGACCATCACCGACAATTCTGCAGGTTTGCCCTTGGACCTGCCTCCTCAAAAGGGACTTGCCTGGCAACCTGCACTCTTGGTTGACCCTGGGCACTGTCACCAGGCGTACCTTACACACCTCGTGCCCATACTGGGGGGTGCACCCCTTGCTTTTTAAGTCATTGCTTGTTGCCTGACTTGTCATGACTCTCAGGTTCCAGATTGTCATCTCTCTTCTGCCTTTGCTGCTTCCTTTCATGCAGCAGCTAAACTGCATTTGTCACCACTCTCGGTATCTATGTTCTTTGCCACAAAACAAGGAAACATGGATCTTGACAAAAATCACAAGAAAGGGAGCAAAACCTTACAGGAATTATGTATGTCACAGTATATGCCCCTTCACCTAAGGGAATGTTAAGGAAATGAATGAGTCTGCTGTTAATCATCTGGACTAATATACTATGTACAACTTCTGCACAAAAACATTAATAGAAGAGAAAACAAAAATAAGCAATAGAAAAACAGACCTCATAATTTTATAATCTTTCAAATGTGAATTTTATTCAATCTTGAATAAAACCCTCTCAAAGGCTTTCTTGACTTCTGGAAATTACTAACAAGAGTTGAATGCCTAATGCTTTTGTCCTTTTAAATCCTATTCTCCTGACTTCTTCAGAAGGATACAGAATAACCAAATGGAGAGCAAGTACGTGCAAGTGACATTAGAAGTTCCTAGATACAAAACATGATCATACTGGCAAAGTACAGTGTACAAACTACAAAGGAGGAAATCCAAATTCCTTTCATAAGTCCCTGTAGCAAAACACTTGTTTTACTCCTGGAGTAAGAGAGTGAGTGTCACAACAGTATGGCAGGGAACTGAGTGAAAGAAAGCTAACTTAGCTGATAAAGGAAATAGAAAAACTATTCTTTGGTATGCAAGCCTTCATCTCTCACCATTTAGGAAAGAGTGAATGATTTACATTCACAATTCTCCTGACTTCTCTGCTGCCATAAACTTCTTGTTTTTCACATGGAAAATCTGGCCTATTCCTACTATGAAATAATAACAATCCTGCAATTATTTGGTTTCATGTTATCAGAAGGCATCTGTTTCTCTCTTTTGAGTCTTAAATGGCATGACTGTGAAGATCCTAACAAGAAACTGGTATTTCAAGACTGTCGGTTGAATTTCTTATGAATTTTTAGTTAGCAGTTGGCCTGTTTCAGACCTATGCATGATGTTTATTTTGAAATGTAAAATACATCAAATAACAGATTTTTAAAAATCTCTAAGAGAAACAGCACTGCCCCCCTCAAGTCTCCATTATGAAACATCTAGAAAAGTACCTGGCTGAGAGCAGCATGCCCAAAATAATAACATAGCACAAAAGAAATGACAGAGGAGTGGAAATTGGTTATGGACCTCTATGTAGAAACTGGATTATGGTCTGTGTTATGTGAACCATAAACATAAAAATTCTTCATCAAACATTTTGCCTTCCATAATAAATGCCTTTCTAACCTCGCCTCTGTAACTGGAGTGAGATTTGAGAGAAATTGTGGACCTCTACAAACAAAGAAAAAGGAGGAGGGCAGTCATATTTAGTTCTCCTTTATGTCTTCTTCATGACAACAGCGTAAACAAATCTAGACAGACAAATATCTCCTTTTTCAGTACTCTTACACAGATACTGACCAGGGCAAAATCCCTGTCAGACTCCTGATCTAGAATGAATTTAACTTTTATGCCACAATGGATTAAGTGGTTCACAGGCACTAAAATACAGACTCCTTCCTAAGCCAAGGCATTCTTGGTGATTCTTGGCCAAGGCAGAGGTGTGGATTTAACTAGATGGACCCAGAGGTGGCATACCAACACTTCCAGGGCACAGGAGGCAGGAGCATTACATAGCTTACAAGAAGCAGCAGCACTTTATTGTGGTGTGTTTTGAGACCTGGTTGCTTCATCCAGCATATAAAGATACAAGTGAATGGTTTGAACAAGCCAGTGGAAAAGGATAAAAATACTTCAACCTCTGACAGGGTTTTTCCTTATAGGCCTCACTTATGGGTGAGAAGAATAATCAGTATTAGCATAAAGATGAATGCAATTTCCAGTACAGTTTCAGTTCTTTCATGTTTTTAAGCATGTGCAAATGCTCAAATTTAAATAGCTTCACTGTAACTAAGTGAGAACTGATGGCTATAAAATCATTAAAAGATGAATTCTAATAGTTGTAAATTATAAAAATTTATAACTTTAAATTAATGTACTACGTGTATCATCAGATTCAAACACAAGCATGACTTAGGATAGCGGAATCATGACAAGTACTGTTATCACTAAAGCAAGAACTGTTTGATACAACTAAATCAGCCAAAGAATTTGATTTTCCTTCAGCATCTCCTTCTTACTGTTTGTGAGCTGTTCCTGAATTCTGAAGGGAGGTTGAAGTTACTCTGCCTAATTCTTCCTTACTTTGCATTTTCACAGTGTTCAGTGCTATTACAGAAAAAGAAGCATCTAGCTTTCATGAAAATAAAGTAAATTAAAATAAAGAGATCAAAGGAAGAGAGAACTGAAGTTATTTTTTATAACTATTTACCAGATAATTTAGAGGTATTATTTTTCAGCCAGTAAATTATTCATGAATTACTGACTTTGGCTGTTACCCAAATCGTGTTTATCACATTACTCACATGCATGGCATATTTTCAGACTAATGCCCTAATATCACAAAAACCTTCATTTTCTTAAATTTATCTTTTGTCAGCAAATTATTTAAGCACATAAATTGAGCCCATTAAATGCCATTTGAGAAACATTTTAGCCTGTGTTTAATATAGAGTACCTGCTACCATGAAATATGAAAAGTTGCTGAATTATATTCTGGAGTACTAAAATCATAAAGCAAAACCATGGCCAACAACTAAAATTATGAGCATGGTTTATTCTTCATCACACAGAAATTTGGGAATGGATATACTAAACAAACATTTCTGCAAATTCTCCAACTATAAAAATCCAGACAAGATAAATACGTGACCGTTTGCATTACAGCCACAGTCACACTGAACAGATCTCAATGTAAGAACACACACATTTCAGTGTTTGTATTATTAAGTAACATAGAACACTACACTTATCTCTGTTGCCCTTGAATGTTTTGTACTTTTTAGCAACCTTGAGCTAACAGTTCAATTTCAGTACAATTTGTCTCTAAATATGCAATTAAGACTTTGCTAGCTATTTATAAAAGACATCAAAGCAGATAAAGGACACCACGCTACATGGGAAGCAATTAGGCTCACCATGTGATTCTCACATTCCAAAAACCATTCCTTGCTTATCCACAACTATTTGTGGGGGGGAAACTGCACGTTTCTGTGTAAGTTATTATACTTCCTTATAATACCTTGCTGAAAAAATGGAGATAGAATAAAAGATGTCATTATTATTCTTATTATTATTGTTGTTGTTGTTGTTATCATTATTACTACTACTAATAGTTTTATTATTACTGTTTTTACTTGTTGGTCGGTGTTTCAAACAGTTCTCAGAACAGTCATTAGGGTGACTAACAGGAAGGGCAAGAACCCCTAAATCATTGCACCATACCCCAAATCATTAATTCTGAGACCCAGACAAGACCTTTCTGGATACACACTGTCAAAAACTCGACTACCCCGGCCCCCCAAGGCAATAAGCAGTGTAGCTATGAAAGGGGAAGGAAAAGAGAGGTGTGCAACAAAGGTCCCTCAGTAGATTGCAAGATAGACCCATTTCCTTACCTGTGGGCCAGTGCTCATGCTTGTCACCGAGCAGGCTTTGCTCCTGCATCTACCACAGCTGTGAACTCTGTTTACTTGGTTGCTATCAGTCTTCTGTGCCCACACACTCTGCTAAGTTCAGAGACAATCTCTTCTTCCCAGCTTGGCTGTTTGCTGTGGGGAGGAGAAGTGAGAGGAAAAGCTCAGAGACAAACACCCTTACAGAAAACGGGAGGGAGGGAAATGGTGTTTCTGCAACTCTCCACCCACCTTCTTACCACCTCTACTTCTCATAAAAGGATTCCTTTTTTCCCTTTTTTCCCCTTCTGAGTCTCTGTGACCCACCTGCCTTTCAGTCTCTTGGAGCTCCACCGAAATCTTTTTGAACAGAAGTATGTGATTCTCTATCTCCCTCAGCTTCTTCTCAGCTATTCGCTGTTTCTTTTCTCTCCAGCAGCCTCACTATCCTGCCCACCCAAAAAGCCTGTTTTGGTCTGATATTCTCCCTGCCACTAGCCTGTTTCAACCTGCTGCTGCCTTGGGGCCCGCAGGCTTCTGCCTATTGCTAGATAGTGTGGGCTAGGGATCCTAGTGCTCCTCCTCCCACGAGGAAAGGCCAAGGTGCTGACTTGCTTCTTGCTCGCTCTCTTTCATCTGCGCCCTAGTGTCCATTCAAGCGGTGAACACATCTGACTCTTTCTCTTTCCCATTAAGAGGCATAGAAAAAAAAAAGAAAAATCAATAATTACGGATCCTATTTACAGTTGTTCATTGCTTCTCAGGAGATGGCCAGCTGGTGTGTCTTTGCTTATTTAAGGAGGAATATTGGGAAGATTTGGGAGGGAGGTTTCTCTGCTTTGAGGACTGGGAACCCAGATTACTTCTCTGAGACATTAAAAACTGAGTAGGAGAGTGAGACATTGGGATTTGAGACCTTCTTAAGCGGCAGCTGTGAGCTGAGAGAGGTAGTGGGGACCAGCTTGGTGTCAGCTTCCAAAGTGCTCGAAACAAGCAGAATACCAGGATGGGACTCTGCCTCCCCAGGCTACAAGTCTCCGAGGAGAATATGATATCTTGGTTCACTAGTCTGAAGATAATTTGGTATCTGCTCAGAGCTTCTATCAACCTGATCTTTCCCTGTTTCTGTAGTGCTTGCATAATTTAACTCTTTACTATCACAGCAGATTTCTTATATTGCTGAAACCATTTACTTACTCCCAGTTCTTTTTAGCATTCAGGTTACTGGTAGCTATATATTTCTATATTTACCAAACAGCTCTAAATACTAGTAAATAATAATATTTACTATAAATAATAGTAAAAAATGTCCTTGCATACTGACAAAAAGGTCCCAGCTGACCTTTCTTTCCTCGCACCTTAACATCAGAATCCATTTTGCAAATACTTCTCACATAAATTGATTGAGGTTTGACTTAATGAAAGCAACAAAACAGTCTTTTGTTAGCCACAATTGAGATCTTACAGTGAAGATATCTTTGTAAACTATCTGGAAAAATTTGTTCATTACAATATCCAGTTTATTTATCTGTCTGACTGTATCTCAACTCTTCCACCTTCATAATTACAGCATCTAACAGCTCCCAAGCTTTATGTAATGAAGTAAATTTTACTTCTCTTTTCTCTATGAACACCATCTACATTTTAAATTTACCTGGGCAAGGAATTTACTGCCTTTTTTGATTATAAAATGGTTATGATGATTTTGAACACAATGTAATTAAAATTAAAGCAAATAATAAAGCCTTGGCTGAAGTATTCACTTTTGAAATGACACTTGAGAAGACAAAAAAAGACTTTGGTCAATATGCTGGGAGGACATAATTGGCATTAATGTGGTTTCATATACTAGTATCTTTTGAACAGGTACTCTCATTTCCTCTCAATTAAATGAAATTTTACCACATAATTTGGCAAAACATTACACTGATATTGCCACAACACATGGATTGTCCCACGCATGCTACCAAGAAATGCTTTGAATGTGTATGTATGGACAATTTTTACCAGACTTGTAAACTAATCAGGACACATCCTGAAAAGTAGATGGATCACAAATTCATTTCAAGGGTGCATGGGATGTTTCAGGAAAGGAAACCTGAGAAACACCTCTCTTTCTCAATGAAGAGCACAGCTCTTTGAATTAGTACATGTTTCAATGGTGCTGTGATGCTGAGAAAGCTGCCTTGCAAAATCTAGTGTGGTGGTGATATTTCTTCTCTGAAGATATTACATACCATAGTAACATTATATGTTGGATATAATAGACATTATTGTTGGATTCTGGATACTGTTCTGGAAAAGTATGCTCCTGAGTAATATTCTGCTTTAGTGGACATTGGGTTTTGAGTTTGTTCAGTAATTCAGTAGGAAAGTTGAGCTGTTATGGAGGGAATTAAGTTGTTAAAACTTTTATTTTTTCCAAAATTTGTGTATCTCTTTGGAAAGAATGTGGATTTATTCCATGTACATGCTGCCTCTGTGACTATGGTCTGAGATATCCAGGTATAAGACATATTTTGTCTGAAATTATATGATCCGCACTTCAGAAAAATCTGTCTGGGTGTGGTTATTAGCTGTTGCAAAGTAATTCAGACACTGTAGTTATGTATGTTTTCAAGCAGAGTTTCTTGCATCTGTCAGGGTAAGGATAGAGCATATTTGCATCTGGTAACAATAAGGCAGTGAAGCATGTCTTACATTTTCCACATCACCAAATGGATATGGAAATTTCTTTCAGATTATGTGGCACAGGACAGTAGCACTTGCTGACTGAAAGTGACAGTCTGTATATATATTTCAGCCTTGAAAAAGCTCTGCCTTGGAGAAGATTGCATGATGGCATTGTAAATACTCTGATGGGGTTTTGAATATACAACCTGTAGAGCTTTGGGCATCTTGAGAGCTGAATGTGTGAGGTATTCATGTATCCATGAACATGGTGCTGGTTTTTTTCCTGCTAGCACGTAGGTTTCTTTGAAGACACTTTTATCACCTACAGAAAGCAAAGACATAAAGTTTCCCTGTAAAGTTTTTCTAATTACAGAAGCAGGAAGAGGGGCTTTGGGGAGGGAGGGAGGGCAGGGAGGGAGAAGACGTCACAAGCAATCCTTATCAACTCATTCCCTTCTTATCTTTAAGGCACATATGACAGCTCTGCTCCCTTGAGTCCACAAACTAGTAAGAGAACCTCTGGCTTTTTTCTCTGTGACAGACACTTTCTCTTCTCTATAGAGTCCACTAGCTTCTTCCAAATCTAACACTGATCAGCACATTGGAAAATATATAATGTTCATCATGCCTTCCAGCTGTTACACATAAAAATGTTTAAGAGCAATTATCTCTTAGTTACCTCTTAGAATTAAATAAACATATGATTCAAAGAAATATGGACATATTAAGTGTGTTGGCGTGCATTTGACAGATGTTGTTGCAAGTATTTCTTATAGTAATTTTAAATGGTTAGTATTTCAAACGGTTTGGAATCAAAAGCAGATTTCAGCAAATTGTTTTCCTAATATCTGTCCTGAAGTTAAATTGAATTGAGACTTTGATGTTCTACACCATGTGAATAGTAAATTCCACTGCAACAGTTTGGTAGACTGAAGTTTTGCTTCATGGATTGATATTCCATCTTCAACCTTCCAAAATATATATGTATCACAAACTGCATAAAAGATTGCTCTTTTAAAAAGAGCATTAGAAAAATCTGGCGAGGCAATGTTAATGACACTGGCCATCTTAAAAATTGTTGTGAAAAGACTATCACTTACAAAGAGACTGCACTTAGGTTTAAAATAAACTTGTTTAACTCAAGCTCTTCTACCTCAAATGGTCCCTGGTGGTACTACTACTGAGGAGTGTGACTTGTGGATGAAAATAACATAAAAGAAAATCTCCTTGATATGAAAGACTGTCTGCTAAAGGTCATTAATAATTTTGGTAACCATCAAAAGCACAAATTTGGTCTGAAGACATCAGAACACTGTAGCACTTGTTCCTTCACTAAAGGAGTTCAGAAAACTGGAGGCAGGACAGCCTGAGAGCCATAGTATTCTATTGTAGATTGGAGGACTGACGACAGGATAAATTCAATTTAAACAGCCCATGATTGGAACTGTCAGTCAGGGATCTAGCAGAGTCTTCTAACTGCCCCAGAGGTGACAGAGAGATCTCTTCTGGGGCAAAAGTGCTCTCAGACACTCTCAAGTCACATATGCAGATGGCAACTTTTCACCCTTTTATCCACCAAAAACTTGCTCTCTCATCTAGCATGAGTACATCAGTACACAAGCTCAAAGACTCACAGAATGCCTTGGTTGGAAGGGACCTTTTAAAAATCATCCAGTTCAACCAACCCACCATGGTCAGGTTGCTTCCTCTCTGTCCAGGCCTTGAATACTTCTAATGATGGGGCATCCACCACTTCTCTGGGCAACCTGTCCTTCCAGCTTTCTGGGACATCTTTATTCAGAAAAAAAAAGGACAGAAAAGTCATTGATACTTCTAACCACAACCACCAGTTAATAGACTTTAGGTTCAGAGGAGGTAGGAAGAAGGGGAGAAACCAAAGTTTGTAACCACAGATTAGCTCAATGTGTGGCAATTTAGTTACCTGGATGAATTTGTTAAAGACAGTGGGGAAAAAAGAGGAATAGCCTGACCTGTGTGAGTCCTTCAAACTGAAGATTCATCAGTCCATCCATAAGGAAGACTATATTCAAACCTGGGATCCAAGTGGATAGAATGGACACAAGATACGTGAACTGGGAGGCTGACAACAAAGAAAAGGGGTTGGTTTCAGGTACTAGGTGAGAATGAAGGGTAGGAGAGTAGAGAAGATTAGGGAAGAAAGACAGGAGAAGCAGTGAAAATAAGAATGGCAAAAAACACTACAGTTGAAACTAAAAAACACCTTGTTTTTCCCTGTCCTACATGAATGTACATGAGTTTCCCTGGTCATAACCCTATCCTACATAAATGTCTTCTATTATTTTCTGTGTTACTTTAATATCTCATTTGTTGCTTCATTGGGCACAACCTCTAAGAATAAATAGCGTAATTAGAATATCACTTCAGGCTATTGTTAAATATTTTGTAGGTTTTTTTGTAGTTACTGTACTAGTGAGAACTTGATTTTTTTTTCTCTGCAACAGGGTAAAGACTGATATTAAAAAAATATTTTTGTGGTTGTATATCTTTTTATACATTCAGACATTCCCTGTGAAACCATTCCAAAACACCCGTGAGGCACAGTTTTCCATTCAGAAAAGCAAGTGCTAGCCTCTGAAGCATTTATTTAACATCAAGGAGAGCAAAAAAGAATAAAGGCATAATCCCTGAATAAGCAGCCACACAGCCTTTTACTGAGGAGGCATGCTAAGGCAAATGAAATATCTGAGTCCAGCAGACAGCCAGAGGGCTTGTCTTACAACTGAGTGTGTATCAACTCTGTTCTTGCTTCTTCACAGTGCACCACCTTCCAAAACACATCCTAAAAAAACATTTCCATGGATCTTTAAAGTGCTTGCAATCTGATTTGCTTTTTACAGTCGCTTACAGGCTGATTTAAAGGATATTTCCTGTGAAACTTTGTTCTGATTCTGAAAAATGGCTATAACAAAAATATCCTTTCATATGCAACATAATCAAAAGCGGTAAATTTCATAATATAAAAGCTATGTCATGTGTGTTACTATATTAGCCCTACAGATATAATTCAGATGAAAGACAACCTTGTGTGAGATGTGGAGTTGTACCTACTTATGGAAAACTCAGGCTAATTGCTATGCTTGGTGACAGCAAAATAGAACAAAGCCTTATAACCTAAATGATGTGTGCCAATGTGTGAGGTGAAAATGGCCTTGAATTTCAGAGATAATGGGTCTATCAAGCAGAATTATTTATATTTCACGTGTAGATAATGTTCTTCTGCTGCAGAATCACTTGAATCGTGGATGTTACAATGCAATAGCCACTTGACCACAACTCAGATTTATGTCTCCAAATGTGTATTTTAACTGTAATGCCACAACAAGAAACTACATGGAAGCATAGCACTTACAGATAAATTCAAAACTATATGAACTTCATGGCCATTCAAAGTACTTTAGAAGGTATCAGCAAAACATTGTTTTTAAGTATTTTTTGTTAGAAGTACATCCATAATATCTATCATTAGTTACATCTGTGGACCAGACAGTGAAGTGTCGTCAGTCACAAAAATTCTTTTCAGTTCAGCCCCTAAATCTGCTGTCCCTATTTGTGGTTTAGATCCAGCTTAGATACTAAAGCTCTTCACATACTTTGCAATATCACAAAGTAATGCTTGTGAAACCAAAGGCTGACATATTAAAAAAAATAAAATTACCTCATCTCTCCTGAGCAGAACCCTCAAGTTCTTTCTTCTGTATTTCCACAACAATTTTGTTTTATGTCTCCTCTTCTTACCCTTTTCATCCTCCTCATTATCTCCAGTTACTGCACTGTGTTTCAGAAGTTAAGGCTTAAACTCAGTTCCATGGTTGAAGCATAGATTAAGTTCCATTAGTATCTTTGATTCTATTGTAATATGTGGTTTTGAGTCATCAGGTAACTTGCCAATGCATTTGTAAAGTGAAGTTGTTTGCATTTGCCCAGCAACGTGGCAAATTTTGAATTGAACTAAATAATTTCCTGTGTGACTATGAGGTATTATTAAGTACCAAACACTTTGGTTCACCAAACAGCCAAATCAGCTGGGAAAGATTTTGTCCCAGATTGATGAAATAGAGGCAAATGTATTTTTAGTAGATTTCTATATAGTTAGATGAATAAGCTTTGCTTTCATTCACTTCTCGTCTCTCCAAGGGCGGATCAGCTTTCCCTGTGACAGTACTACAGCTTCTTGTTCAAACCCTTTAAAAAAGTTTGCAATGGAAATATACATTACTTTTTTTCTCTAAGTTTTAACACTGATTGTAAAAAGGATCTGGCTTTGTAATTATGAAACCAGTCACTCCTTGCCCTCTCCATAATGCACTTTAAGAAAAGTTTATTCCTGTATCTTCAGAGTTATTTTTGCATGTTTGTTAGCCCTTTTGCAGATTTCTTCTTTCTAAACTAAAAAAGGCTGTTGCTTCCAATTTTTATAGTTCTGCAACACAACTTTATTAGAGCTACATATAAGAGTAAAATGCCTTAATTTATACAACAAACAATCAAACATTTTTAGTTGCATCTCCCAGCATGGCATTTATTTTTATTACAGCTTTCTTCACAAATTTATATATGCATGTGTTTATTTATATCTGTAGGCATTTGTCCCTATTTTATCAGACTGCATCTCCAGCTTGCCAAAATGATATTGAATTCTGAATCTGTCTTCCAAAACTTCATGGTCAGCCTAAGCCTGGTGTTATGTGTAAATTTAGTAGTGTCCCGTCACCAGAAAAATAAAATTCCCCCTAAATACTGGATGCAATATTCCTGATACCACCTTAAAAAGTGTTGAGGAAGAGAATCACTTTCCTTAATCTACTGGCTGTGCTCCTGGTAAACCAGCTTAGAGTGCTGTACACTGTATACTTTTTCTCTAGACATTTAGTGAACTATTTTATGTACTTAACTACCCATCTACTGTGGTAGTTAATTCTGATTTCTTTGTCAAGCCCTTGGAATTTACTTGTGTTCAATACTGCTGATATAATTCATTTTACTACCAGATAATGAAAAGGTGGTACTGGGATGGATTAATTGATAAAGTTCCCAGGTACTGCTATGGTGAATATGGTTAGGGCACTAACTGCACTGCTTTTGGGGTTTTGGCTGCTGAGTTTCAGAGCCAACTTCCACAGCACAGCTGACTGACCTTAAAACAGATTGCTGTGAGATGCCTCAGTAGGGCTCAGCCCCTCTCCTTTCAGGAGCTGCTTCTAAGCTGGGTGCTCACCCTTGCTCTCTCCCTGAGCTGTGCTGCAGCTTTGCCTGGGTCTTTCCACCTGCCTAGCTGACCTGGATACTGATCCTGGTCTACAAACTGGAATTACTGGCTTGATCTTGGACATGTCTTATCAGTATGGATACATCTGGTTTGACTGGACTGCTGGCTGATCCATCACAGAGCTTCTCTGCTATCCTTGTCCATGGGAGGTGGGACTCCATGTTTGACAGTCCTGTCCTTGCCTGCCTTGTGGTGATGCTGATTTTTAGATCTCTTTTCCTTATGGGACAGCTCCTCCTGCTGCTCCTTGACATGACCATTGTAATCTATGCTTCAACCATAATTCTCCCTGTGGGCTTACAGGATGTTGAGCAGCTTTGGAAATAGTTGACTACTAGGCTTCTATAGTAGCCTTTCTATAAACTGTGTATGGGGATTCATATGTACTTTGTTAGTTGACTCCATGAAGATGGGGTGTTCAGGTTCAGCTAGCACCCATCTGATCTCTGATGTTGATTTTGACTCATGGGTAGACATTCTGGAAGATGGCCTGAGAGACCTTTGTCTGCGCCATGGACTCAGACTGAGTGCCTGACACTCAGCATGGAGGGAGTAAGGCTGCAAAATGCAATGGAGCACCTTCTTCTCAGGTGTTGGTGACCAGAATGTGATATGGTGACAGTGACAGGCATGAGATCACTAAATAGAACCTTAAATTGACCCTTTTCAGGTCAAAATGTGTCACTTCCTGCTGTTCCACCGAAGTGCACAGCACAATATGATCCCAGGAACTGGACAGTCATTTTTCATAGGGTGAAGGAATTATCTACCCATCAACAGCTTCCTTTGACCCTTCCTGGAAAAAAAGATTGCTCCAGTACTTTCTAGACAATTCCTGAGCATGAGCATAATTGTGAATACAGCAGCAGAATCAAATCCAGCAGTTGGAATGGCAGCAGTGTCACTCAGACTGTCAGCCCATTGCCAGACAGGGTAGGTTTGGCCTGGCTTTTGAGGTCTGCAGTGAGTAGAGGCATATGAGTCGCCCTGGGTCTCTTAGCCATGGAAACAAAGGTCACTCCCTGGTGTGGGTTACCAGGATAATATAGAGTTGCATGCAGCAACTGCAAGTTCTGTAGTTTGTTGCATATGGGATGAATTGCAATTTACTAATAGCCAATCAAATCTAAAGTTAGAATTATTTCTGTAAGAAGTTTGCTGACTGCAAATTGTGTCCGATTCTCTAAATGTACAAAATTAGGAGGGTACTGCAGTATGTTAATAACTACAAACAGATGTTGTTCCATTGTTACATAACTTCATTAAATGTCTAACCTATCCTGTTGAAACATCTTCAGCAGAGATGGCATTTATGATATTTGTTTATATCTATACTTGCTATTCTACTTAATTAGATTCAGTCATGTATGGGCTGTATTGCTGCAAGTGGATGAATCTCTTATCCTGATGATGCATGGATGCTACAGCTCTGTTTTCTTGAAGTCAAGCTAGGGAGTGAGGCTGAGGACAAACTCCTTGGGCAGGTAGCCCTGCCTGTGGTGGGGAGGTTGGAACTAGGTGATCTATAAGGTCCCTTCCAATCCAAACCATTCTATGATTGTATCATCCTGTGGTCTATAGAAACACACACAAGCACATACAGTCAGACTACTCAAGCACACAGCTGGCCATGCAGATCACATGGACAGGAAGTACTTGAAAATTTTACTTTGAGAATGCTTTGAAAATTTAGCTAGTGTCACTATGAAGCCATCAGAATTAGCAAGATATTTAAAATCTAAGCATCCAGAGCATGAAGACAAACCTCTACAATTTTTTCAGCCATGTTTCAAGCCATGTGACATTCAATTTAGTACTTTACAAAATTTCACCAAACTTAATGACAAATGTGTAGAGAAACCTCCTTTGAGATTTCTTGCTTCACAGCAAAAGAAAAAATGTCACATAGCACCAGGGAAACACTTATTCATCCTGCCACAAAAGTAAAAATGGCTGGGATAATACATAAAAAGCAACAGAGCAGCAAACTAAAATGAATTCTGTTGTCAGCAAACACTGTTAGAAGACACATGGAAAATACTGCTGAAGGTTTGAAGAGACAATTATCAGCACAAATTACATAGTGGAAGAGGATTCCTGAGTGGATGGATGAAAGTACAAATGTTTCTAAAATGCCTCAGATTAAGGCATATTAAGGTATTCTGTTTCAATAGAGAAATAATATCTGCTAGAGAAATATCTGATAAAGACAAGGACGTGCTCCAGAATTAGAAGAATTAGTAATCACAGAGATTACTCTCATAAACTAAGACATGACAGTGCAAGACAGGGAGAGATTAAGGCATTAGATATAAAAAAACCAAATCTAGACATGTAAAGCAGGACATCAGACACTGGAGTGCAAACCCACATTTGTAAACACCACAGCTGACCTGCTCCATAACCCTTCCAATGTAAATCCCTTCATCAGAATGAAAACTATGTAATTGAATCTTGACTCAATTTGCATGCTTAGACAAATCAGCTGAGCTATCAACCCCCAAAACCAACATGTAAAATAGCAGAAGTATTAAATGATATTAGGATACTTCTGCCCCTGAGATAAATAGGTGAGCATTGCCCATAACAAATCCTTGGGCTTGGCAGTGCCTGGCAGATCTGAGGCTTTCAGGAGCCCAGAGGAAGCTGAGTAATAATTGCAAGCTCGTGAGTTGCAATGATCACATCTTTTGCTCTCTTTTGTCGATCAATTGCTGTAATTGAATGCACAGCAGGAATTGTAGGAAATGGAATTATCTTGGCTGCCAGTTCATCCGGCTGCATTGGGAGCAAAACATGGCCCCCGTATGATATGATCATGATCTCGCTGAGTTCATCTAGATTCATTTTGCAGTCATGGAGTATACTGGATTTCTTATTGAGGATATTTTATGAACCTTTCTATTATAAAGAAAATGTGTTCGTAGTTTCCAAGATAATTTTTACGTTTCTGAACTGCTCCAGCGTCTGGTTTGGAGCCTGGCTTAGCGTCTTCTATTGCATCAAGGTTGCCAGTTTTACACAGTCTTTCTTCATCTGGCTGAAGCTAAGAATTGCCAGGCTGGTGCCCTGGATGCTGCTCACATCATGGCTCTGCTCCTTCACAGCTGCAATTCCCTTTGCCTGGTATGCCTACAGTGTGCCTGAGAACATCACTGCTCCTCTACACATGACAAACTCTTCAGCGATGAGAACCACAAAGAAAGACAGACTGATTTTAGTGATTTATCTCTGGAATGGAATTACAGCTTTGCCTTTAATACTGTCTGTTGTTTCAAGTATCCTGCTGATTCAGTCTCTGTGGGTACACATTGGACAGATGCAAAATAATGCAAGTGGCTTCAGGGATCCCAGCTCACAGGCACATATCAGTGCCATCAAGTCAGTCTGTTCCTTCTTTGTCTTCTACATTACATATTTTATTGGTTTGCTTCTGCTCTACTCCAGCATTTTTTCACATTTCAGTAATGGGGAATCCATGTGTGTACTTATAATGTCTGCCTGTCCTACAGGACACACAATTCTTCTAATTTGGAGCAATCCAAAATTTCGAGAGCTGCCAGCTAGGATTTGGCACCATACAAACTGTCCTGTCAGAACTATATCCATGTAAAAGGTCATTATTTAGCCTGGACTTTCTAGTTTAGATTCAAATGAATTAAAATGAAATTGACAGAGATATAAAATAATAGGCACTGGAATGTATAGACTAGGGCCCAGATATGGAATCATGAAGAAGAGTGAAAATTTGCTTTACTTGGATGTAAGTCTTGTTTTGAAAAATTGCATAAGTTGTCTCCTATTTGCTACACTTTCCTTGGAAATTGCCATGGTTTCTCTAGGACAAGAGAAAAACAAGGCCAAGACTCAGATTCCAGTGTGATTCAATAAAGAACAATACTGCCTTTCGATCTTCTGCTCTTGCTGAAGTAATAATTGTGGTCAGTGCATTATTGTTACATTAGGATGGGAGATTTGGGGGCCTTTCCAGCTGTAGTGGGAGTTTATTTACTTTTAAAGTCACTGTCACTGAAACATACTTGACCTGAGCCCCATGTTCACTAAACCCATCATAATTCAATGTATCTGGTTTGGATGTTGTCAATCTGTTTGAAGCAATGTGCCTGTATTTGATCTGAGTCTGTGCCTGAATTTTTGTACAATAAAATTAAAAAATATCTAGTTAAAGGATAGCTTGCATGGGAGTCTTCCCTTCCCCTCATGACAGAAACTGTTCCACAGGTGACACCACTGACTTGCAGGAACATTTTTTATGCCATTTAACAGAGATGCAGAAAGTTCAGCACATGGCAATGACACCCTGACATGCCATTGCCAGCACCACACATTGTCACCATGCTGGTTCCCAGCCCAGCACCATGAGACATTCGTGCTGGGAGGGTTGGTCCATCCTCTGCCCTTCCCTGCTCTCCCTCCCCTCACCGGCCTTCCGGAACAAACCTCAGAGCTCTCTGACCACACCAACAAGGAAAACACGTGGGCTGTGCTCAACCCACAATCCATGTGTGCTGTCCTGCTCCTGGCTGAGCTCTGAGGCACTCGGCTGCTCAGCAGGGACACCCTGAACAGCTGCTCTCACACAATTTGGTTTATGTTCCATTATTCCACAGTCCTCATGCACATGAGATTCCAAAGCAATTCCTGTGCTGCTTTCCTGCCTCTTTAAGAACATCTTCCCTCCAAAGCTCTCCTTCCATAGAATTAAATCAAATAGTTACCAGTTCATTCACATGAATTTGGGAATCTAAGAGGGAACGCCGATAGAAATATTGGAAAGCACCTCATAGGGTCAGTCTCCTGCTAGACCTTCCTTTCTGTGACTGACCACCTAACTAACTACTATCACATGAATAAAAAGTATCTTTAACATGCATTATATACACCATCTACTAAATCCCTGTGTTCTACTGGATAAGTTAATAAACAAATTTGATAAAAATTTGTTCTGGGAAAGAAAAGTAACAGCCTCTGTACTAGCAGGAAAATGAGAGTTACAGCAGTTGTGATCCTGTGCTATCACAAGTCTTGTTTGAAAGTAGGCATTTTTCTCTTTTTGTCTGTTTTACCCATAAGATGGAAATTGTTTTGATTCCCACATCTTAACTCACCATATGGCAACCTGAAGAAAATTTGAAAGTCATGGACTCAGACCCTTCAAAACATATGAACAATTTACATACACACCAATGCTACTCAGCCCCTGTTGCAGCTCAATTCAAGTCTGGTTCAGTGAATCAAATCAGGAAACAAACAAAATTCAAAGCTCATCCTGCTCTAACACTGCCAGAAGGACATCATGCAAATCACATTGTTTTGTACCTCTTTCCATTGAGCACCCAGGAAAAAAACAACCACAAAAATTTCTAGGAAACTGCTCACATGTAGCATAAAGCCGTGAGGCCAGCACTGGAAAAAAAGCTCTTTTCTGTCATAGGCACTCTTCTGAGTTTCTGTAATAATGATGAAAATAATCATCAGAAGAAATTCAAAGAAAGACAGAAGTAGCCATTTAATTTCTAAAGCACAGTCTTTTCCAAGAAAAAAAAATAAAACATTAATTTGATTAGAGTTATTAACTCAAGGCAAGAAATGCAAATATCTACATGAGAAGTGACTACAGGATCCTTCTCTGATTTGCATTCCCATAAGCACAGCTGGAATTTTCACAACTGAAATTCTGGACAACATGCAATGAACTCAATGCTCGGTGCCCATAACAGCAGGATTAAAATAAAAGCAAAACCTATGTGCCAGCCTATACGGATTTCCTGTGTATGTTGGGACAGGGGAAGACAAAAAGCTATGAATGGACTTCCTGGTGAAATTAAGGTGAAATTAAGGCGTTGTTTTTGGGGGTTTGGCTGCCTCAATTCAGAACCAGTTTTCACAGCACAAATGACTGACCTTTTAGCAAATTGCTGAGTGAAGCCTCAGTGCAGCTTGGACCCTTCTATGTTCAGGAGCTGCTCCTGAGAGTGATGGTCAGCCTTGGTCTCTCCTTGAGCTGTGCTGCAGCTTTGCCTGGGCCTTTACACCTGCTTAACTCACCTGGATACTGATCCTGGCCTGCAGACTGGAATTACTGGCTTGATCCTGGGCATGTCTTATCACTCTGGATATGACTGGCAATCCCTGGACTTGTGGCTGTCCTTAATTGTTCTCACTGAGCTTATCTGCTATCCTAGCCCATATGTGGGTGGACAGCAGGCATGACGGTGACCTCACTGTCTTTGCCTTGCCTTGTGGGGATTCCTTCAACATGGGCAAAATAACTGAATTTATTTCCAATCAATAACAGACTAGGGGAGTGAGGAAGAAAGAATAAAACCAGAAACCTTTTCCCCGCATCCCTACCTCTTCACTCTTCTATCTCCTCCCTCCCTGAGCAGGACAGGTGAACAGGGAATGGGGACCGCAGAGGAGATCCTCTCCACAAGGTGCAGTCTTCCAGGAACAAACTGCTTCAGCATGGGATCCCCATAGGCTGCAGCTTCCTTCAGGGCACAACCACTTGCTGCCAGGGGGGCTGTGCTCAGGCTGCAGTGTGGATATCTGCTGCAGCGTGGTCTGCCAGGGCCTGCAGGGTCACAGCCTACACCAGCATGGTCCTCTCCAGGGAAAGCATGGCAATGTCTGCTCTGGTGCCTGGAGCGTCTTGTCCCCTTCCTTCTTCACTGACCTGGCTGTCTGCAAAGTTCTTTCTCCCACATATTCTCTCTCAATCCTCTCTCTCACAGTTGCTGTGCACTGGTCTTTACCCTTCCTTAAATGAGTGGTCACAGAGATGTCACCAGCATTAGTGGTGGCCAGAGCCTTGGCCAATGGTGGGTCCCTTTTTGGGGTAACTGGGACTGGTTCTGTGTAACACAGGGGCAACTCCTGGTCTCTTCTCACACAAACCACCCCTGCAGCACTTTGCCCATAAGCCCCACACATATCACACAGACATTTGCTGGTTATTTTGTGGCAAGAGGCTCAGGCTCAACGCTCAATGTGGCTTTGAGTTGCCTGGTCTTCAGGAAGGTGTCCCCACCTATGGCAGGGAGTTGGAACTGGATGGTCTTTAAGGCCCCTTTCAACCCAAACCATTCTGTGTTTCTGTGATTCAATGAGTGAGCTTAAAAGAGCTGAATTTAAACGAGTTGAATTTAAACAGCAGCTACAGTTTTATTTTACTGAAAGGCAAATGATACATATTTCCTGATTTTTTCTATTGGAAGTGTCTGTCAATAGCATGCTACAGAGCACTTCCTGTCAATAAACCAAACACACTTTTTTATTTCTTCAAGGTGAAAGTGAAATTCAAATACTGGATGAGAAAGTAACTGCTTTTCAAAAGAATTTTGTGCAAAAAATTGTATAAATGTGACAACTTCAGAAACTCTCGTACTGGTACATTTGCAAAATTTGGAAGCAGAATTTTCTAATCAATTTTGAAAACTTCCAAGTGAAGAGCTACTGTGAGTTTTGAACCCATTTGTTAAACATATAAAACCAGAACAATATTTGATTGGTTTGCAAGTTTTGACACCAGGGCATTTGGATATTTACTGCTGAATTTCAACAAAGAACTTTGCAGATGTGGTAGAGGGAAAGCCATTCAGAGCATGTATCAAACTAAACTGAATATAGAGCCAGGCCTTTGAATCCCTGTGTCATGAAGTGAGAAATCCAGAGCCTAAGAAAGTAATGAAATGTATCAAATCACATTGCTCTTACTAAAACAAATTGCTAATACATTTAATGAGAACAGAAAAAGAGTCTGTACCAATACTAAAATAAATTAATATTTAAAATATTGTTTATTTGATCTTGAATTATTTCATTCTTTATTTTGATGTGTTTTGTAATAATCAGTATCTATACATAGCATGCACATAACACATACAGTGGCATATATATGAAATATATAAACAAATATATATATATCTGAGGTGAATGCTCACAAAGTTTTACTCCTACAGGTGAGTAATCAAAATGGTTTTATCACTGCCCTAGTCACTCATAGATTACCTTAAGCATTGGGAAGTGCAGACTACCCAAAGAAACAACCTTGAAAACATCTCAAAATTTCTCATTTGATCACTGCCCACAGCTTCTTACTGTACTACTGACAGCTACCTGTGTCACTGCATTTCTGAAGAGCCCTTGTGTGTTCCCCTCTGTGTTCTGGGCTACAGATAAAACGTGAGTCCCAAAGTTCTTCAATGAACTCAAGCCTCTCCACTCACCTGTTTCTTTTCAGATGTGGAAAGTCTTTAAATTCAGTTCTCTTAGCAAGTATAGCAGAATTTTACAGGTATGTCTGGTCCTTATGGGAGCAAAACTGGCTCGACTAATAGTTGTGCCATTGCTCCTGTAGGTAATGTTGTATATTGCCAGATCTTAAATTCATTAGGCAATTCCAGTATTTTTTCAGGAGCCAAATGAAAAAAGGGCAAGTGAAGTACTCTGGTAAAATGATTTTCCTTTTATCTGTGCTTATCTTCCCACAGATTTTTTCATCCTCTTTTGAGACACTCCAAGCAAGCACACAATGATAAGTATAATGCTTAAAAATATCCATACAAAAAAAAAGAAAAGTGTGAAAATCCTCCTTGCAGCAGCAATTTGAATATACCTGATAAAGCAAAGGAGCCGCCCTTAGACAAGAAGATGCTCTAGCAAGAATTTGTAATAAACTCAGGAGCCATAACAGTGCAAGACAGGGAGAGATTAAGGCATCAGGCATAAAAACCAAATCTAGACATGTAAAGCAGGACATCAGACACTGGAGTGCAAACCCACATTTGTAAACACCACAGTTCACCTGCTCCATAACCCTTCCAATGCATATCCTTTCACCAAAATGGAAACTATGTAACTGAATCTTGACCAAATTTGCATGCTTAGACAAATCAGCTGAGCTATCAACCCCCAAAACAACATGTAAAATAGCAGAAATATTAACGACATTAGGATACTTCTGCCCCTGAGATAAATAGGTGAGCATTGCCCACAACAGATCCTTGGGCTTGGCAGTGCCTGGCAGATCTGAGGCTTTCAGGAGCCCAGAGGAAGCTGAGTAATTATTGCAAGCTCGTGAGTTGCAATGATCACACCTTTTGCTCTCCTTTGTCTATCAATTGCCATAATTGAATCCATGGCAGGAATTCTAGGAAATGGAATTATCTTGGCTGCCAGTTCATTGAGCTGCATTGGGAGCAAAACATGGCCCCCATATGATATGATCATGATCTCGCTGAGTTCATCTAGATTCATTTTCAACTCCTGGAATATACTGGATTTATTCATTAATATACTGTATGAACACAGCTATAATGAAAGAAATATATTTGTAGTTTTCAATGCAGGCTATATGTTTCTGAACTACACCAGCGTCTGGTTTGGAGCCTGGCTTAGCGTCTTCTATTGCATCAAGGTTGCCAGTTTTACACAGTCTTTCTTCATCTGGCTGAAGCTAAGAATTGCCAGGCTGGTGCCCTGGATGCTGCTCACATCATGGCTCTGCTCCTTCACAGCCGCAATTCCCTACGGCTGGCATGCCTATATGGTGTACACAACAACTTCTCTCCTTCATCCATGACAAACTCTTCAGCAATGAGAACCACAAGGAAAGACACTTTGGATTTATTGATTTGTCTCTCTAATGCAAGTACCTTATTGCCTTTAATACTGTCTGTTGTTTCAAGTATCCTGCTGATTCAGTCTCTGTGGGTACACACCAGACAGATGCAAAATAATGCAAGTGGCTTCAGGGATCCCAGCTTAGAGGCACATATGAAAGCCATCAAGTCAGTCTGTTCCTTACTTATCCTTTACATTATATACTTTATTTGTTTGTTTCTATTCTTTTACGGTGGTTTTTCACACCTAAGCAATGAGAAGTCTATCTGTGTAGCTCTATTCGTTGCCTGTCCTACAGCACACGCATTGGTTTTAATTTGGAGCAATCCAAAATTTCAAGAGCTGCCAGTTAGGATTTGGCACCACATTACTTTTCATGTCAGAACTACATCCATATAAAAGACAGTGGCTTAGCCTGGACTTTCTAGTTTAGATCCAAATGAACTAAGGTGAACATGAGAGGTATAAATAATAGATGCTAGAATAAGCAGATTAGGGCCTTGATGTGGAATCATGAAGAAGGGTGAAAATTTGCTTTACTTGGTCATTAGTCTTGTTACAAAAATTTGTATAAATTGTCTATTATCTGATGTACTTTCCGTGGAAATCACCACGGTTTCTCTAATACAGCCGAAAAACAGGGCCAAGACTCAGACTAGAATGTAATCTCTTGGAATGCTTCAAGTTATATACAATTCATGATACAAATAGAACAGACCTGTTTAAGCACAGGCATGGTCACATTCTGTGAATATAAGGCTTCAATGCTGTTTCTTGTTACTAAAACTTCCTAATGAGGATTCTAAGGAATTCCCAATATTATCTGAATAGCTCACTGATCATTTTTGACTCTGGTTGAACTCTAGAAAAATATCTGTTGATTCTAAAGGTCTCTATAACATTCCATCATGGTTCAGGAAAGAATGAAATAGCCTTTTGAGATTCCTCCTCTTGCTCATATAGTGGTCTGTGTCACTGCATTATTGTTACATCAGAACTGGAGCTACATGACTCTTTTCAGCTGCAGTGGGATTTTACCTACTTTTAAAGCAACAGTCACAGAACCATACATGACTTAAGCCTTGTGTTCACTAAGCCCATCCTGATGCAATGTGTCTGGTTTGGATGCTGTCAATCTGTTTGAAGCAACGTGCCTGTATTTGATCTGAGTCTGTGCCTGAATTTTTGTACAATAAAATAAAAAAATATCTAGTTAAAGAATAACTTGCATGGGAGTCTTCCCTTCCCCTCATGACAGAAACTGTGTCACAGGTGACAGCACTGACTTGCAGGAACATTTTTTTTTGCCATTTAACAGAGATGCAGAAAGTTCAGCACATGGCAATGACACCCTGACATGCCATTGCCAGCACCACACATTGTCACCATGCTGGTTCCCAGCCCAGCACCATGAGACATTCGTGCTGGGAGGGTTGGTCCATCCTCTGCCCTTCCCTGCTCTCCCTCACCTCACCAGCCTTAAGAGCAAACCTCAGAGCTCTCTGACTGTTGGGGTTGGTTCAGCAAACTTTGGCTTAAGGCTGTGGGAAAACCCTGTTTAGTCATGTTGAGCCAAATGCTCACGCCCAAGATCCCCCTGTTCAGTTATTCAAATCGTTACCAGAAAGTTCTAAATTCTCCTTATTACTATTGGTTACCTTTTTACTGCAATGTTTTACATGTTCCTAATCCTTCTTTCCTATTGGACCCTCACCCTCAGATCCCACCTCCGTCCTACCTTATATAAGCTGTGTTTACCCTTACCCTTGGCCCTTTTGGTACATCCCTCTGTAGTGTGTTCACCTTCGACCAGTTTGTTATTTTCATAATAATAAATCCTTTTCATTTTCGGGTCACCAATCTGTGCCCATCCCTCATTATTTGATCACAAAGTTTGGATACTTCTCACCGATCTCTCGGGCAGTCTAGGGGTCTATCCATCCGGGCTGGACCCTGAGTGGCCCCACCTGACCACACCAACAAGGGAAACACGTGGGCTGTGCTCAACCCACAATCCATGTGTGCTGTCCTGCTCCTGGCTGAGCTCTGAGGCACTCGGCTGCTCAGCAGGGACACCCTGAACACCTGATCTCACGCAATTTATGTTCCATTATTCCACAGTCCTCATGCACGCGAGTCTGAAGAGCAGCTCCTGTGCTATTTTCATGCCTCTTTAAGAATATCTTCACTCCAAAGCTTCCTTTCCATAAACTTAAATCAAATAGCTACCAGTTCATTAGCATGCATTTGGAAATCGAAGAGGGAAAGCCAATAGAAATATTGGAAAGTGCATCATAAGGTCAGTCTTCTAGAAGACTTTTCTGTCTGCAACTGACCAGCTAATCAATGATGGTCATATGAATAAAATTATCTTAATACGCATTTTATACACAGTCTACTAAATGCCTGTGTTCTACTGGATAATTATAATGCTTAAATCTCTCCACATACAAAAGAAAAACATGAAAATCCTCTTTGCAGCAGAAATTTGAAAACATCTGATAAAGAAAAGAGCTACCCCACTATTAGAAGAGGCCATGGCAAGTATGCCTCATAAACCCTGAAGAGATAACAGTGTAAGACAGGGAGAGATTAAGGCATTAGATATAAAAAAACCAAATCTAGACATGTAAAGCAGGACATCAGACACTGGAGTGCAAACCCACATTTGTAAACACCACAGTTCACCTGCTCCATAACCCTTCCAATGCAAATCCCTTCATCAAAATGAAAACTATATAATTGAATCTTGACCCAATTTGCATGCTTAGACAAATCAGCTGAGCTATCAACCCGCAAAACAACATGTAAAATAGCAGAAATATTAAATGACATTAGGATACTTCTGCCCCTGAGATAAATAGGTGAGCATTGCCCACAACAGATCCTTGGGCTTGGCAGTGCCTGGCAGATCTGAGGCTTTCAGGAGCCCAGAGGAAGCTGAGTAATAATTGCAAGCTCGTGGGTTACAGTGATGACATTTTTTGCTCTCTTTTTTTTGTCAATTGCCATAATTGAATCCATGGCAGGAATTGTAGGAAATGGAATTATCTTGGCTGCGAGTTCATTGAGCTGCATTGGGAGCAAAACATGGCCCCCATATGATATGATCATGATCTCACTGAGTTCATCTAGAATTACATTGCAATGCTGGATTATACTGGATTTATTCTTCACTATATTTTGTGATCCCTCTTATTTTGAAAAAAATATATTTGGAGTTATGAAGACAGGCTATATGTTCCTGAACTACTGCATCCTCTGGTTTGGAGCCTGGCTTAGTGTCTTCTTTTGCATCAAGGTTGCCAGTTTTACACAGTCTTTCTTCATCTGGCTGAAGCTAAGAATTGCCAGGCTGGTGCCCTGGATGCTGCTCACATCATGGCTCTGCTCCTTCACAGCCGCAATTCCCTTTGCCTGGAATTTCTATGTTGTACACAACAACTTCACTGCTCCTTCATCCATGACAAACTCTTCAGCAATGAGAACCACAAAGAAAGACACTTTGTGTTTATTAATTCTTCTCTATAATGCCGGTATAGGTATGCCTTTAATACTGTCTGTTGTTTCAAGTATCCTGCTGATTCAGTCTCTGTGGGTACACAATAGACAGATGCAAAATAATGCAAGTGGCTTCAGGGATCCCAGCTTAGAGGCACATATGAAAGCTATCAAGTCAGTCTGTTCCTTACTTATCCTTTATGTTACATATTTTATAGCTTTCACTTTGCTTTTATATGATCTTTTTTTACATTTCAGCATCCCGAAATACATATGTATAGCTGTAATGGCTGCCTGTCCTACGGGACACACAATGGTTTTAATTTGGAGCAATCCAAAATTTCGAGAGCTGCCAGCTAGGATTTGGCACCACACAAACTGTCCTGTCAGAACTATGTCCATGTAAAAGGTCCGGCTTTACTGTGGACTTTCTAGTTTAGTTCCAGATGAACTAATTTGAAACCATAAGACCTATAAAGTAATAGAAGCTGAAATGGGTAGATTAGATAACTAAACTGGAATTATGGAGAAGGTGAAAATTGTCTCCTATTTACTCTTCTTTCCTTGAAAATCACAGTTTCTCTAAGACAGTAGAAAAACAAGGCCAGGACTCAGACCAGTATGTAATCTCTCTTGAAATGCTTAAAGTTACTAATTCATGATACAAACAGATCAGACCTGCTTGATCACAAGCATATTCATATTTAATTTGGGAATATGATGCTTGAACGCTGTTTCTGGTTACTACAAATTCCTAATGAGGATGCTAAGGAATTCCCAATAATATGGGAATATCTTACTGTTAATTTTTGACTACTGCTGAATTGTAGAAAAAAAAATTGTTGACTCTAAAAGTGTCTATAAAATTCTGGTATGGTTCAGTAAAAAACGACACAGCCTTTTGAGCTTCCTTGCTCTTGCTGAAGTAGTGACCAGTGTCTGTGTTCCCACTGAAATGGTGCATTGGAGGACTCGCCAAAATCCTGTGGTTACAGCTAATAGGAAAAGTCTCACTACATTCTTGGTGTGTTAGGAATGGAGCTTCAGAATCCTTTTCAGCTGCAGCGGGATTTTATTTCCTTTTAAAGTGACTGTCGCTGAAACATACTTGACCTGAGCCCCATGTTGATTAAGCCCATCCTGACACAATGTGTCTGGTTTGGATCTGTTTGAAGCAATGTGCCTGTATTTGATCTGAGTCTGTGCCTGAATTGTTTTATTTTACAAATTAAAAAATACCAAGACAAAGGATAACTTGTGTTGGCATCTTCCCTTCCCCTCATGACAGAAACTGTTCCACAGGTGACACCACTGACTTGCAGGAACATTTTTTATGCCATTTAACAGAGATGCAGAAAGTTCAGCACATGGCAATGACACCCTGACATGCCATTGCCAGCACCACACATTGTCACCATGCTGGTTCCCAGCCCAGCACCATGAGACATTCGTGCTGGGAGGGTTGGTCCATCCTCTGCCCTTCCCTGCTCTCCCTCCCCTCACCGGCCTTCCGGAACAAACCTCAGAGCTCTCTGACCACACCAACAAGGAAAACACGTGGGCTGTGCTCAACCCACAATCCATGTGTGCTGTCCTGCTCCTGGCTGAGCTCTGAGGCACTCGGCTGCTCAGCAGGGACACCCTGAACAGCTGCTCTCACACAATTTGGTTTATGTTCCATTATTCCACAGTCCTCATGCACATGAGATTCCAAAGTAGTCCCTGTGCTGTTTTCCTGCCTCTTTAAGAACATCTTCCTTTCAAAGCATCCTTTCCATAAAATTAAATCAAATAGTTACCAGTTCATTTGCATGAATTTGGGGATCTGTGAGGGAAAGCCAACAAAAATATTGGAAGGGACCTCATTGGGTCAATCCTCTGGAAGACCTTTCTGTGTGTAATGGACTAGCTAATTAACTATTGTCATATGACTAAAAATATCTTCAACATGCATTATATACACCATCTACTAAATCCCTGTGTTCTAATGGATAAATTATAAGATAAGTTTGATAAGAATTTGCTCTGGGAAACAAAATAGCAACCCCTGTATTAGCAGGAAAATGACAGTTGCTGGGATTAGGATCCTCTGAAGACATGCATCTTGCCTGAGAGTAGGCATTTTCTCTTCTCTCTGTTCTGTTTGTAATCCAAAGGTGGTTTGGTTGCCCTCACCATAAACCTACCAGTTTGCAACCTGAAGAAGGTTTGAAAGTCCTGGACTCAGACCCTTCAAAACATATGAACAATTTACATACACACCAATGCTACTCAGCCCCTGTTGCAGCTCAGTTCAAGTCTGGTACAGTGAATCAAATCAGGAAACAAGCAAAATTATAAACTCATCCTGCTCTAACACTGCCACAAGGATATCATGCAAATCATATTGTCTTGTACCTCTTTCCATTGAGCATCTAGGAGAAAGCTCACAAGATATTTTAGGAAACTGCTCGCATGTATCATAAAGCAATGAGGCCAGCGTTTGAAACAAAGCCCTTTTCCATTAAAAGTACTTTTCTGTATTACTGTAATTTAATGATGAAAAAAGTTATCAGTGAGCAATTCAAAGAAAGACAGTAGTCCCCATTTCTTTTCTAAAGCACAGCCTTTTCCAAGTAAAAAACAGTAATTTGATTAGAGTCCTTAGCTCAACGCAAGAAATGCAAATATCTACATGAGAAGTGACTACAGGATCCTTCTCTGATTTGCATTCCCATAAGCGCAGCTGGAATTTTCATAATGGAAATTCTGGATGACATGCGATGGACTCTGTTTTCAATGTCCATCAGAACATGATTTAAGAATTGGTAGCACATGTACAAATGGCAACTGGGCACATTATATGATGGTCCTTTATTAGCTCTGCATGTGCATATTGAAATGAAAGGCAGGAATGGAACATTTAACTGGACAGCATCTTACACCATAATACACATCTATTAAACAGACAGTTTCTTCACCAAAATTCCTTTTTTTTGTCTCAGAGTCACCTAGTTTTTTGAGATATGGAAATGCAAGTATTACTCTTGCCTTCAGGTTGCAAGAGTTTTACACAAGCCAAATTTTGCTGTTTATTCAGGCCAATTAACTGAGCTCTTTTTGCACCTTTTACTTATGCAGTGAAATGTCTTAGAATATCTTTCTTTTACAAAGGGATGTTAAAATTATGATACCTGCACTTAGTTTTTGAATTATTTTCATCTATCCTATGAAATGGAATGGAACACTACGCTAAGCTCAGAGTTGAAAAAAAAATTCTATTATCTTCAAGTAGTTGCACACATATGTAAATGTGTGTTGAATTAATCTAAAATGAAGGATGGGCAGAAATTTCAGTTCAGCTATGACAGCATATATGTGTTTGTGAAAGCCCAGGAGCAATTAATATCAGTTGCTTAAAAAATGAAGGAAATTTCTGCTTAAGGGAGTTGTCAGCAAATCACTGCTTGTTTTTACCACAGTCACAGAAAGGGTATATTTACAAGTACATCTTACATTCCTGGATTCCCAGATCACTTATTTTACAGGGGAAAAAAAGAGACCTGAATAGAAAACCTCATTATTCAGTGTTCTGAAAGTTGAGATTTCTTAAAAAATCACCAGAAAAGGTATTAGTAAAAATCAGATTTAATACTCAGCAACAGCATGACAAAGTTCATTGGCAAGATTCTCTCTACTACTTACTAGATGGTTAAGGCACACCAAAGGTAAAAAAGCAACAAACAAAATCCACTCAATCAAAACAGAAATTAACTGAGAACTATCTATTTGTGTGTGCGTTTAGCTGTGTGTGATAAAAGGATAGAAAGGGCAAGGATAAAAAGGAATATGGCCTAAAAGCTTAATAGCACTGAAACTTAACAGTATTAAACTTTACTTGTACCTTAAACTTGACAATTTAACAATGGAACAACACTAAACAGCATTTAACATAACTTAAATTATACCTTAAATGTAACAATTTAGCAAGGGAATAACACTCAACAGCATTTAACTTAGCTTATAACTTAAAGTTACTTACAGGCCTAACTTATTTAGATATCTAAGGTACTTAAACACCGAAGAGAGCAGCATTCCTCCCGTTTTGCCTTAGCATATGTACACTTGTATANCATTTTAACAAATCATATTTAAGCCTTCTGATATGGAGTCAAACACTCCTGCATCGCTGCGGGGGACCTGACAATAAGGTACTTGTGAAAAATTCCCCCCAAACGTGACTAAATACTCATTTAGGATGCCTTTGCATCTCCTCAATGGGCACAGGGGCCTCGAGGAGTGGGGGTATCAGTCCAGGATCCATCGCTGTTTGGTGATCTCCGAGTGCAGCAAAGGAAAGTTTGCTGGCTCCGAGGGGCCCCTCTCAGAGGGAGGTTGCTGGTCACAGCTGCTGAGGCCCAGGAGAGCTCCAAGGGTGTCATTTTGGAGCGCTGTTCATAGGCCGCAAGCGAGTGGCCCTTAGGCATAACAATGCTCCATCCTGGCCATGCTTCAGGTGTGCACCCTTTCTTTGAAAGTGTGAGAATAAGGATGTTATGCCATTCAGGCAAGAAAAATAGTTTCCAAGGCTGTTCATAAAAAATCCAGGGGCTCGTTAGGCAGCGCAAGTTTCTGGGAGCAGACAGTGTTTTTGATAAGCTCGAGGGGAGCTGGGCCCAGGTGCTGCTCACAAGGCCCAGGCCTAACGCGCGTTTCTCAGATCACAGAGCGGCCTGAAAGGGGAGGGGGTGGTGGATAAAGCACCAGGAAAAGGCTCAAGGGGAAAGGGGAGGGGGTGGTGGATAAAGCACCAGGAAAAGGCTCAAGTGACAGACACCAGCCTAAATGGTCTAAGAGGAAGGAGTTACCAAATCCTTTCCCAGCCTTGTCTGAACAAACGCTGAGAAGATCCCACTGTGTAAGAATAAGGCGTGAAATAACTTGCACTCTCAAAAGTGGGAAGAGAGTTGAAAGGGCAGATGAACGTGACACACGCTCTTGGTACAGAAGCAAGGGAACAAAAGGGTCAGACAAAAAATGAAGGGAGCAAGGTAGACTATTGTATAACTGGGTACAAGTGCAAGACACCAGTAGTGCAAAGGGAATGAATGAACTAATTAATTGGTGTAGCTTTCCTTAATTATCTGTTGCTGTATCCCAGCACCCAACTGCATGTTTCTTCATCATTTATGTTGGATGCCACCACAATTTTCAACTCCTGGACAGGAAAGATCATCAGAGTCTTCAGTGTTTGACACATTCCTTCCAATGAGAGGCAGGAGCATAAGGACACATTATGTATCTCTAAGGGGATCCAATCACTTTGCTTTACCAAATCAATTTCATACAACCTCCATAGCCTTGGTTATTGATAATACTTAGGCTGAATCTATTCTATGTGTATACTGCTCAGTTTTTCTTTTGAAATCTCTTCAGACAGCAGTCACAAAGTTGATGCAGTTTAATTGACACAGCTTGCACTGAATTAATTATTTTTTTATTGCCTATTCTTTCTGGGCACAATATGGAAATGTAAAGGAGGGTGATCCACAGGTTATATTCATTTAACACAGAAAGAGTTATATGCAGCAACTAACAATATGCAAACAGCTATTCACTGTAGTTTGCATCCTTGTGATTACTGGTTGGGCTTTTACAATCAAAGCATTCTATCCTCAGCTAAGAGAAATGGAAAATCCTATTGCATTTTTGAGGCTTTCCTGGACATCCACAGCTTTTTTTTTCCAGGTATTTACCTTAAGAGCAGTACTATCATCCTGATTTTAGTTTGATTAATGCCTATACGCAGATGATACTTGTGAAACGTGACAAATAACTTTAACATAGCATATTGAAAATATGCCTAATAAATTTTTTATAATAAAAAATTATAAAACCCTCCAAACATTAGTAAAAAGTGACTAATCATATCTGATGCCTAAATTTTCAGTGCTGAAATTGTTGCCTTGTAAAGATATAGTAATCCTTCTATTTTCCAAATATAAAAATTTAAGGATTCAATCAGCTGTACATAATAGCAGACCTGGCAAGTCTTGAACAGATTTTCTTCTTTATGTATCAAGACATGAGACATAATGTTTACTGCAAATTCCATTTTCCTTGACAGAAGAGTCTGCCATGCAGAAAGAACACAAAAAAAATTTACTTCTGTGTCTTTTATTAAGAGGCTATTTTTAGCACACATTTTAAATTAATAAATGGCTATTCACAAAGCAAATACACTTAGCTTGCATAATTCCCTCTCTCTCTTTCTGTCTCACATGCCCACACACACACTCATAGTAACCTGTAATTTAATTACAAAAGGAAAACAGATTTAAATTATTAGCAATAACCAATCACCACTGCTGAAGGAAGAAAATATACAAATATTGCAAGCAGCAGTAGAATGTTGATTAATGAGTGATTTGCATCCCTCAGATCACATCTGAAATCCCTTTCTTAAGCTAGAACTCTGGTGTTATGCTGGTTTGGTCTGGAGAAATTGTGGGTCTGGAGACCAGCTACCAGAGAGACCTGGTCCACTGTTTTTAATTTGTACCTTCAAATTCAAGGATGAAAGATTTAAATATTCAGAGGAAAAGTTTGGAAACCTTATCTTACAAAAAGGGATAAACACAGACATACACTTCACCTGGTTCTTATTGAAACATTAATCATTTTGATCTTGAGAACTGAGATGCTGGCATTTAATTAAAAACTAGATGTGTCCTCATAATTCTCTCAAGCAAAGGTCGGAGCATAATCTCCCATAATTTATGCAAATTTTCAGTGGCCATTGGATCAGTTGTTCCATTGTTAGCTGACTGCAAACTTACCATGAAATCCTAGACAGTGATCCCAAGTTAGTTTTAATACACATGGTTTGAATAAATAGTGATTTCACGATTACTTGGAATTAACAAAACTTGAGGGGGAAAAAGTAATAGAGAATTATAGAAAAAGATTTTTTAAAATATTAAGGAAAAATGGTACAGAAAGGAACAATAGTCACAAAAAACCCTGTATAAATGTATGTATAAATTAAAATGTCTCAGTGGAAGTGCACTGAAAACTTATGCCTTAGACCACAATTGAAAGAAATAATGAAAACTTTACTTTCAATTTCTTTAACTATTCATTAAATGTGTCATAGGATCAAAATACAGTTTATTCTGAAACTGAATAACATCTTCTCTTTTCTTACAATAAAAATCATATTGTCTCACACTTGAAGTCTCCCTGAAACCAAATTTTGTCAAATATTAATATTTCTTTAGAGTCCACTTTCTTCAAGTGCTGAAAAATTTCTGACTGACTTCTCCAAAAGCATTTGGGCTCACAAGACAGTAAATATATAACTAGCTTTTGGAAGGCTTTGACAAATACATTCATAAAGATAACACACAGGTAAATCCCACTCCAGATAACTTCATTTCAGATGTCTGTTTAAACCATTGTCAGTTTGAGATACAGAGATTAATCCATCTCAAAGCTCAGGTATATCTTAACCACAGGATACATCTCATTTCTCTGAAACTCAAAATCCCTCCAGCACAGCCTGAGTAAGGAAGAAAGTGGTTTCCTTCCTAACTGCTTGCTTTCCTTCAGGCAGCCCCATCTTCACCTTAGCACTCAGTGTATTGCCTTCATCTCTTAACTCCATCGATGTTTTGTGTAAAGATAACGGCAGTTCAAAGGCACATGTACTTACACAGCCCCAAAACAAGTTTTGAAGCAGCCTGTGTTAACTTCAGACCACAAGACATGCATTGGGGTGTGCTTATCTTTCTCACTTTCACAGGCGTATGGGACTGACAGTCGTGAGACCTGGAGGAAGCCTTCAGAAATGTGTACAGCCTTCTGTACAAAAGGGTGCATACTCTGAATTGAAACAATTAGGCAAGAGTGGTTTGTCTCTTAGTTATCTTGTAGTGAGTCATGTACTTTGAAATTCTATGTGATCATGTGCAGCCATAAAGGTATAAATTTCCCATAGGTACAAAAGAACTGTGTTCAGAGGGATTGGAGGTAAAGATTACTGCTGCAAGCTGAAATCATGGGACAGGACAGTGTCCTGTGGGACACATGATGGCTTTTGGATCAACTCTGGCTCTGCATTTCTTTCATAAAAGCCCACATGGGGTGAATTTACATGAATGAGCAGGGCTTGTGTGTGTGATACCAGAAACCAGATCAAAGAAGGAATGGGTAGGTGCTGAGAGGCAAGTGAAATTCTCCTGAGAATACATAAAGTCAGGAGACTCTCAGTCCTGCAGATTCACAAGAACAGAAAAACTCAGAACATCAGGATTCTCAAGTCTCTCAAGGCCACAAGCTGTCGTGACACCAGGTAACAGTCAGTGAGTGTCAGAGTGTGAGGCAATAACTGGGCATAATGTGTGAATTGTTATCTGCTATTAATAATAACAGCTTGATTCTAGTAATAGTCTAACTAGTAAGAAGTGATCTAATAGACATTACTTGCATTTTTTTCTCTCCTGGCTTGAATGCCAACCAGGAAAATTTGCAAATTTACTCATGAAACCATCACATCCTTGCTTGATGCTCTAGGACTAGTACAGGCTCATTAATGGTTGCCTGCCTAAGCCCCATCTGTACCTCACTGACCAATAAATATTCCACTAATCCTGCTCATTGTCCCTTCACTGACGTGTCTACTTTGCATTGTGTTGATCATAGCATAGGGAAGTCTGAGATGTTGCATATCCTCCGGGCAGTTTGTTGTCAAGTACCAGATTAAAACTCTGTATGGTCACTATGGAGAGTAAGGCCTTTCTGTTTGCTCTACAGCAATCTTCTCTTGTATCTGCAGCAAAAGGATGATTTATTCAGAGGGTCTGTTGTGGTAATCCTGAACAATGGAGAAGGGATTTAGGGGGACCATTGGAGTCATCAAATCTACACTTGTGTTAACGGAATGAAACATGCCCAATAGTTCCTTTCAGTTATTATGACCTTGGTCACTACTGCAGAAGTTTTCTGCCAGCATTTTTACTCAAAGCTAATTCCAGGGCCTTATTTTTCTCGTTGTTAGAAACCTCCCTGTGATATCCAGTCTTAAATGTCTTAATAACAACTTTATTCTTTATATTATATAGTCCGTGTTCCAGTTAGTGTTAACCTGTCTCAAAATACTTAGAAGCAAAAGTTTGTTTTGCTACGCTGACAACTTTTTGAAGTCTCTTCATTACCCTTTGACTGTAAAATGGACTTTGTATTCATCTGATCATCTCTGAAGACATTCTTTGTATTGTTCCAACTCTAGCACATCATTGTGGTAAGCAAAGTGTTGTGTTCAGTTTCTTAAGCAAAATATCTCAGAGCTGTTCTGCTGTTTCCTGCTTGATTTTCCCAGAATCATAGCACCATTTTAGTTAGCAAATAAGTTAATATCATCAAGTCCAACCATTAACCTAGCACTAAACCTAAGGGCCTGTGGCCCTAAGTGCCTCATCTACGTATCTTTGAAATAAATTTGTGGATGTCGACTCAACCGCTTCCCAACTGGGAAGTCTGTCCCAGTGCTTGAGGACCCTGCCAGTGAAGTTTTTTTTCCCAATAACTCACCTGAGCCTCCTCTAGCACAATGTGAGGTAATTTTCTTTCTTGCTGTCTGTTCTAACATCCATGGGCACTGGCATGTACCTGGCTACATGGACACAGTGCCCATAAAAGAGGCTCTGGTCATCAAAGGCCTGTATGCTGAGAAACAGACCTTACTCTAAGGCTTCCTGGAGTGGGTTTAAAAAGCCAGTGAGAACTCAGTTAGTGGACACCAATCTGCAAAGAATAGTGCTAAGTGAAACCACTGAACCTCACTATAGGAGCCAACATGATAATGGATACCTTACCTATCTCTATTTAGCACTTCTGTAGTGGGATTTTCCCCACCCTGACCACATTTCCAATGGAGTGGCAGTGACTTTCTGGTTTTCAGAGGTCTGTATCAGGTAGCAGAAGCAGGCTCTCTGCAAGGGAAGGTCAGCCAGGAACTGAAGCTGACAGCAAACCAGGCATGAAGCAAGGTCCTCACAAGAGTTGCAATCCCAGAGTACTTAAACAAAAAAACCTTCCAGAATAGGACAGCAACAGCAGCAAGGTTAAGCCAGTAATGCAGGCCATCCAGACAAAACCAAGATCAAGCCATAAAGTCAAGTTATCAGATCAGGGTCAGGTATCAGCAAAGTTCATGGCCAGACCCCAGCCTGGCTGACCTGTAGCTCTAGCAGAGACCACAGGCAAGTGTCTGAGCTCCTGAGCAAAGAATAGGCAGCCTCTGGCCAGGGTCTCTGCTCTTCCTCTCAGCTCTTTCTGTAGCAATCTGACCCAAGGCTATCCTGCTGCAAAGTTACACAGAACTTGAACAAGCAAAGCGCAGTGGAAGGGGAAGAGTTTGCGAAGATTGGTGTTCTAAGGACCCAGCACCATGGATGTTACTGAACTCAGGATTCTGGATAAAGAGCAGATAGATGCCATCAGGCAAAAGGAGGATGCTGTCAGTGTCATCAAGAGAAATGTGTGTTTAGACTGGTGTAAACATCATTCTGCAGCTTGTTCCAGTTGTCAGAATGAGTCAAGCAGCCACTGTTTAATTAACAGCAGCTTTTATTTCCCTAAAGTTGCCATTCTAGAGTGAATGAGAGAGGGGCTAGAACTACCAGCAGTGGTCACCTGAAACAAAAAGAAACTCAGCAAACAAGGAGGCCTGTAATTTGAATCTTAAGGAAGATATTTTTTTAAGATATGCCCAAAGAGTTATGACCAAATAAGGAAGCCTTAAGACTGCCCCAAAGACAGAGAAGGTATAATTTTTTACTCACCAAACCACCTCTAGTGATAAACATCATTTCTGTTGATTGGAGTACAATTTCTCCCAGTGAGACAGGTAAGCCAAAAATTAAAGGAATTTTCTTTGCCTTTTTTTTTCTGAAGTGATTCATAAATGACCAGTGTTCTGCATTTTCATATTCCTTTGTCAGGTGAGAAATAACCACTTTGCATACTGCTCTGCCTGTGCCACCAGTGTTGGTCCCACAGTAAAACAATTCCGATGATGACATCAGATACACAATCATCCTTCATATAAGGTCACAAGTACACTTTTTGAATTTTATTGGAGGTTTTGGCTCCTTCAGATTGGAGATTAATCTGTTGATAACGTCTAAAAAGGTGAACAATATTTCTATTGGTTCCTTCAGGTAGCTCATGCTACCACGTGAATCTATATATTTCCTCCTTCGTAGTCATTTGTGAGATACCAGAATGCCCAGCCAGAGTTTTATCTAGGCAGTGCCTGAGAGAGAAGAATTCATCCATCTGTGGCCAGGATGGCAACAAAAGGACTTCTTTCTGCTCCAGTGCTGTGGTTGATTCTCCTCTCTATTCAGGTCTCCCTGGGTAAGTACATGCTTTATTTTGCATAAGGCAGTGAGGTAAAAAAAGTATGCAAATTTAATATAAATAGGTTGTTCTTCTACCAACCTCTAAAGCAAAGTGACAAAAAGGTATTTAAGTATGTTTCTGTCTTTGATTCAGTCTTCTTGGTAATCCTGTGATAAGGAAGGGTAAGTCTTTTGTAAAAGTTTTGTATTTTACTCAGATATCAGTGACTGGCCATTCTCATAAGAATTCAAGTCCAAATTTTGTAAACAGTTTAGCTGTACTAAAAACCAGCTGGGTATTCTTACTACTGTCTTATCTCTCCTGCTGAGCTCTTTGTAGATGGAATTAATAATTCCAGGTCTTTGTTCAACACACCAGTTAAAATGATGTAGCTCTACCCTGTGTGTCCAGTGGAGTTTGGGTAACACAACATCTCCTCAGCTGTTCCTCTATATCTGAAGCTTATCACTATTTGTCTCTGCACGTCTGAAGCTATGTGTACATGCCTTGGTGCTGGTGATGACAGACAGATTTTGGAAACCTCACTTTTTTCTCTCTACACATAGAGGTGACACTATGGCATTGTGGTGGTGGTCACATCCCCATATGATGAGAACAAGACTTCACGGTTGATGTTTAGCTGTAGCATGGCCCTAGTCTTGAAGGTTCTTACCAGTTGTGTGGATGCAGTCAGAGTTCAGATGGCAGGGAACAGGAGGCACACTTGACATACATTTTCATAATATGGAACTTTTTTTATTTAGACACCTTTGTAGTGATGTTTTAGTGTCAACTGAGCTGTACTGCAGAAATGAGAGTGACTTTTCTGCCAACTCCTTTGTAACATCAGGGAACAATAACAGACTGACTGGAAGATGCAGACAAGAGTAGCTTTACAATGACACCATCAACAGCACCTACCACCCTCATCTCTGCTCTGGCAGCACTTGCACTCTCCATGCTGCTGCAGGAATTCTGATGTCCCCCAGGCACAGAGCACTGTGCAGAGCAGTACAGGAGTCACAACTTTTAGGGAGTGAGCTGGCAATCTGCCCCTAAGCTGAGCAGGCCTGGACTGGAAACCTCCTCTTAGGGCCTGGGGACAGGAATGCATGCTGCACTCTCATCCTTTGCCTATGACAAGGATTGGGTTTTTAGCTGGAGCAAGCAAAAAATCGCATGCCTTCTCAGCCAAACAGAACACCAAACCACTGAATTCTATGAAGTTACTGGTGGGACATGCTGTGGAGTGTGAGAAAATACAAAATTGTACCTGTACATATCATAAAAAATTCACAGAAAAGTGATTACAGCAAATTATAGCTTTTATTAGGAAATATTTAAATCTGTCGATTGGGTTATGCCTACCTCTGCATCCAGTCTTGCATGCTGTTACATGTTGAAAACATCAGATGGACAATTATTTAAAAATTCAAGTGCACAAAGGTCATACAGCTGAGTGAAGAGCTGTTTGTTTTGCTCCTGGATAAGGCTAATAGAAAGTGGTTATCTGGTTCCTTTAAAAATGTATTAGGAATTCAACTTTTCTTAGAATTAATTTCTCTTTTAAATTTATAAATGTTATAGCCGAGAAAACTCTTTTTTGGGACTATGTTCTTCAAATAGCCTTGGGGTTGTTCTCCAGAATATCTTTCTAGAGACTTATAAGACTTATTACAGAAAGATGATGCTCCCTCTGAGACAACATGTTGCAGGCACAAAGTGGTTTTGTAGTTACCTGAGGATTGTGCTATGCATGTGACTTTCATACTCAGGAGACTTGAGAAGAGAGGATATTTTGCAGAAAAAATAGGTTTAAGAAGTTAGGAATTGTCAGTCAGTTGAATAGTCACCTTTTTTTGTTGTTGTTGTTGTTGTTTGTTTCCAAATTTAAATGATAGGCAGGAAATTGTGAGGAAATCCAGCAGTGTTAGCAAAGAGATAAAGCCTTTGCCTGTGTATGAGAGGTGATAATGTAACAAAGACACATTGTCTGTGTCTGATTAAGCAGTTACAGACCCCATGAAGATAGAGGCAAAATTGCCTTTCAATTGACTACTGCTAGCAGTTTACTCTGCAATAAATGGTTAGTTTTGGAAAGAAATGGCTGCATTAGCACCAGCTCATGGGTTAAGACTGACACACTTGCAGTGAGTAGAGAGAAGAATTATATTTGTTTCCAAATGCAAAGAAAAATTAAATATTCTCATTTCACAATGTCAGATGACAGCAAGATGTGTGATATGTACAAACACCTCTCTCTTTTGAGGAAGAGAGGGAAGGTGATATTTTACATAAAGGATTGCTTTAAAAATATCTTACAGGAAAACCTAAGGCTCTTAGTGCAAATTATCTTCTGTTGCTATCAAACACCATCATTGACAGGAGATGATCTTCCTGGGCTATTTGCAAGATTTGCACAACTGCACTGATTTCCATCCACATCAGTGCCCAGTGCTGGGTCTGGATGAGTACTGCAGGTTTCTCTTGGCACCTGGTCACTGTGCCTGTGAGTGCAGATCAACAGGGCCCATGGCCAGGCATGGCTGTGCCAGAGTGGAACACAGATGCACCTCCCACATAGCACAGGCAGTGAGAGAAGGTCCAGGTCTGTGCTTAAATGGGCCCATGGGCTGAGCATGTGGGTGGAAAACCCAGGTGGGGAAGGCCAAGGTCATTAAGGATTCTTAGTGCACTCAGGACATTGACAATTGGATCAAACCTGTCCTGTAAATGTTTTCTTTAATATTCCATTGTGTGCCGGGTCTTGAAACAAATAAAAATTTGTGACTAAAATTTGTGACTGTCCTGTAAACCTCCTTTAGCTACGTGGTCAATCTGAATAATCCCCCAGCCCCAAAAGAAGTTGCCAGCCCTCTTCAGGGATTTCTGTTCCATAACATGCTGAAATGCAAACCTGATCAAACTGAAGACAAAAGTCAGATGTAGTGGCCAACTTCTTCCTGTTTCCTTTGCAGGTTCAGTTTGTAGTTTGTCCTTAATCTGGGAATACAGGAGTCCTGCATGTGGTTTTCTACCATTTGATTTTCCAACCATTTCATGAGTATCCTCTTTCATGCTTCAAACAGCAGTGGCTTTGATCCAGCTGGCAGTGAGGTTAACTTTTAGTCCAAACAGTCACATATCTGTAATACTCACACACAAATACATACCCACACACACCACAGCTGTACATGGCTGCCCACACAGCCAGAAACATGCAACATGTGACACATGTGACACAAACATAAACAGCACTAGTGGCCTTACAATGATCTATCTTAACTTCTGTAAGGACTTTGATATGGTCCCACACAACAGTCTTGTCATTAAATGGGACATATGTGGGTTTGATAGATGGACTATTCAATGGATAAGAAATTGGCTGGATGGATGCATCCAAAGAGTTACAGTCAATGGCTCAATGTCCAAATAGACATCAGTAACAAGTGGTGTCCCTCAGGGGATGGGAACTGTTCAAAATCCTTATTATTGACATTGGTAGTGGGATTGAGTCCACCCTTGCACCAAGCTCAGTGGTGCAGCCATTGAGGGAAGGGATGCTATCCAGAGGAATCTTGACAGGCTTGAAAAATGAGCCTCACCCCATGGAGTTCAACAAGGTCAAGTGCAAGGTGCTGTACCTGGCTTAGGACAACCATCAGGATCAGCACAGACTGGAGGATGCATGGCTTGAGAGCAGCCCCATGGAGAAGGACTTGGGGATACTGGTGGGGACAAATTGGACCTGAGCCGGCAATGTGCCCTTGCAGCCCAGAAAGCCAACTTTGAGATGAGTCTTCAAGTAGACTCCCTGATTTTACCACCTCTCCAATAGCCAGCCAGGCCCCTCTGGTCCCTCTGGTAGCCAGCTCCTCCAGTTACCTCACTCCCAAAGCCACACACACAAACTTGGCTTTCAGGCCAATTAATTTACAGGATAATGAAGCTTGATCTACTGTAGCAAACACACTGATAGGCAGTCCCCTCACCCACTCCAGTTGCCAGTGTTCATTGTGGCAATGTTAATTTGTGAATCACAAAACAGGGACATTACTCATCCTGACAAGTCAGTAAAAGAGAAAGCTTGCTGTCATTAGAAATAATTTACATTTTAGCAGTGCAGTTAACTTGTAAATACAGACATAACTCCTTGCAAAAAAACACTCTTTAAGTTGGACTATTTAGAAAGGTGAACCAAATAAGTCTGACTAAGAGTAAATTAAGAGCAATAATGATCTCACTAACATCTGCAATAGATAATCATGATTAAGCTCTGTCCATTCTATAACCTTGCTCTGTCTGAAGGCGCTGATGAATTGAGGCTGTCAAACGGAACTGGCCCCTGCTCTGGGAGAGTGGAAATAAAACATGAGGAGCAGTGGGGAACCGTGTGTGATGGTGACTGGACCATAAAGGATGCTGAGGTTGTCTGTAAGCAACTACAATGTGGATCTGCTGTTAAGGCCCTAAATCGAGCTCCTTTTGGAAAAGGAACTGGACCAACATGGTTGTACCGAGTTGAATGCAGTGGTGATGAATCTGCTCTCTGGAACTGCACACATACAGGATGGGGTGCTTTTACCTGCCCTCATGACTTTGATATTGGAGTGATCTGCTCAGGTAAGAAGTGATCCAACCTTGCGTAGTAGAAAAAAGATATGAGCCTGGGATCAAATTTTGTCCTAGATGGATAAAGCCAAGTACTCCCTCTACTCATCCAAAGCAAGTTGCTCCAGCATTAAGTCTTCTGCTGACTATGAGTGCAAGCTGACTTTGCCTGGGCACAGCAATGATATCAAATGAGCATATTAAATGACATACAACAGAAACAAAAAAACAGTATTTGTTTCTACCACAGCTCTCCTAGGCAACAGGAGAGCAGTACTTGAACTTGACCGGGAATGGGGGCTAAAAAAGCAGGTGTAGGTAAAGAAGTAAGAAAATGCAATGTTTTATCATACAACTGCCCTTCTTCTCCAGATCTTCAGGTAGGCTAAGACAGGACAGTCTGCAATGGCAAAAAATGTCCAATATCTGTTTGGCTGCTTCCTGTGCAAGATCTGCATGGTTTTACTCTTTGAAAAAAGAACCACTGCAAGAGGTTTTTCCTTCCCAGCTTCAGGACTTTACGCTTGTCCCTTTTTCATTTTCGTAAGGTTCCTGTCAGCCCATAAGTCTAGCCTGTCTAGATCTCTCTGAATGGCAGCTCTGCCCTCACGGTTATCTCCCCACCTCCCCAAAATCATAAGAGCGTACTCCATCACCACCTCCATGAAGATAAAACACTGAGCCAAACAGGCCCCTGGAAAGACCCAGCAAGGAATATTCCACTTGCTGACAGTCTTCAGGTAGAGTGCAACTCACTAATGACTGAGCCTGACCGTTCAATCAGCAGCTTAACCATGTTGTCCTTCCAGCCAGACAGTAACATCCTAGTTTTTGGATATAAGCATATTGCGCAAGACAGTGTTAATGGCAGTGCTAAATGTGAGGTAAATGACATGTGCTGCTGTCCCCTCATCCATGAATCCATTTTAATCAGAGAAAGCAATATGGTCCCACAGGCATGATAGATGCTTGATAAAACAATGCTTACTCTTCCCATTCATCTCCTTGTGCCCACAAATGAGTTCCTAGAAGTCTCACTCCATATTCTTTTCAAGTACCAAAGTGAGGCTGGTCAGCCTGTAGATCTCCAGACTGTCTTTTTAGCAGTTTCTGAAACTGGGTGCAACATTTCCTGTTTCCTCTTCCTGGGGTGCTTCAGCTTCCTATTCATTGAAATAATGAAGTCTCAAGGACACACACTAGTAAATGGCTATTTGTCTATTTATCTCTTTGGGGATTGCTACTTCTCAGTCATTGGCAGATGTTCAAAGCTTCCTTCCTTCTTTCCCAAGGATTTAGTATTTTCACATACTGAGAAATAAGCAATCTCATACACCATTTTCTTCTTTATCAGTGCTATACAGGAATTACCCCAGTCACAATTCAAAAGTATCAGTGGTCATCAGAGAAGTGAAATATGTCTTGCCCATTAAGGTACAGGAGTTATAAAAATAGGTCAGTACAACCAACCCTTGATGCTGGATTTCTTGGTTTTTGGGTTTTTTCCAGGCTTCTCTGATCTGCGTCTGACTGGAGGGGACACTGCCTGCTCAGGACAGCTGAAAGTGAAGCAAGAAGAAACTTGGGCGACTGTCTGTTTCTCACACATTGATGTCAAAACTGCCTCTGTTATCTGTAATGAGTTAGAGTGTGGCCAGGCTGTGGATACCTTGAGAACTCACTTTGGAGACAGACATGAACTGATCTGGCAAGAAGAGTTTCACTGTGTAGGGAATGAGGCTCACCTTGCAGACTGCCCCAGGAACATACACCATACTAACACGTGCTCTCATGATGCCACTGTTGTGTGTTCAGGTGAGACTTTGGACTGATGGACATAATTCATTCATGCCCTATATGCCTTCTTCCTGTTAACCCACAGTTCAGAGTATCTGTATCTGTGGTCCTCAGGATCCTTGGATGCTTCCCCTACCATGCCTTGAGCCATTCAAGGGGGACCAGAAAATAACAGAGAGCAGTCCCACAATGTCTCATTCACTCTACTGAGAGTCTTCATCTAACATGGGCTGTTCTAATCACTTCACTACCACACAGAGATCCCAAAAGGGCTGTTACTTCCTTTATGCTATTAGAAATATGCACTCAACAGTCCTAAGAATGTTCTGCACATCCTTCTCTGATAAATAAAAGGAAAAATGGCCAGAACAGAAAAGCAGGAATATCGAGACATTAATTTGTTTCCTGTAGTGCCAGCGTGTATGTTAATCCCTGGCATTTCAGTTAATTATAAAACTGGAAGGGGTACCATATCTCAGAAAGGTTGAAGGAGGCACAAGTTACAAATGTAAGTTATTTAAAAAAAAAAAAAAAAAAGGCTGCCAGAGGCCTAGACAACTTTCATAGTGATTAGAAGGTAACCCTACTTAAGAACTCCATACAGTCATGTCTGCTGGGGGCTCTGAATACAGCAATGTATGCAGCTCTAAATACAGCTATGTATTGCCACCCACTGAAAAAGTGAAGATTAGGCCTACCTAACAAAGACAACTTTTTTCCTGAGGCCACAGTTCTAAGGGGGTAAACTAAACCTGGGGCAGAGCTGCTGGCAACAGTCTGACACAAAACAAGCCTGGGAAAGGTCTGGAGCTCATGTCTGTTTCCTGCCCATAGGGCTTCAGTCTGTTTCAAGACTCCCTTGGACACTGTGACCAGTGGCAGCCAAACACCTCAGTTGAGGCATCTAACAGGCCTTGGCTCCTGCCTCTATCTTGCAAGAGTCTTAGCTCAGAGCTGAAATCCTGGGCTCATTAGGGGTACAATGCAAGGACAAGGTAAGGGTAGAAAGTAACTGTGAGAAGACAGAGGGACTGCATGGGGCTGGCAGTAGGACACCACAGTGCCATCCATGCTGCCCTTAATTTATTGTCAATATGCTGATGGTTATGGCCTGTGGTGTTCAGAGCCCTGCTCTGGGGCATGGATGAAAGTTGAGAATTCCCCACTGCAGTTTCTGCTTACCAGGAAATGTGACATGACCAGCTACTGGGAGAGAGAGAGTGATACCAGTTGCTCCTACCCTGAGTTCCTCACATGGGAGGCAGTGCTGAAACTGCCTCTGCAAGAGATGTTGTAAGGTAGCAATATTGTGAAAGGAGGAGAGAGCAGAGCAAAGAAGAGACACTGAACTTAAAGAGTCAAAAGACTTTTAGCCATATAGTGCAGGCTACGACATGGACAATAGAGACTTTTTTTCAGAGTTGGCTTATCAGCATCCTGTTCTAAGATGCTTTCCAGTAACCTGACACGTAAATAAGTGCTAGTTTCTTGCAGATAGAGAGAGCTCTCTTGCAGTTTTCAGTGCAGTAGCACAAAACCCCAAAAGTAACTGCTAAGCTGCTTTATTCTTTTTGCAGGGTACGGTGGGTACAGGCTGGCAAATGGCAGTACCACATGTTCAGGGAGAGTAGAGCTTCTTCACGGAGGTACATGGGGAACCCTGTGTGACTACCTGTGGGATTTACCAGCTGCCAATATCCTCTGCCAGCAGCTAGACTGTGGAGTTGCACTACTGATACCAAGTGGACAGTCCTTTGGGGAAGGAAATGGATCTGTCTGGAACGCCACATTCAGCTGCCAGAAGAATGGCTCACCCCTGAGAGACTGTCCCGTGCATGCTCTAGGTCATGATGAATGCCCTGCTGGAAAAGAGGCTCGTGTAGTATGTTCAGGTGAGCAGTGGAAAGGTCTAAGAAGAGAACTGAAAAACTCCTTCCTTGAGGAAAAATATGGACTCAAAATTCAGAGGGCATATGTGGAGTCAGGCTCTGTCTTTTGGCTACTGCAACAGGAGTCAAGGCTGCACTTCAACTGTACCACGAGGTTGCTCTCTCTGAAATGCTCCTAGTGTCGGGTAACAGCAAGAGCAGGGCTGCTGCACAAGCCAAGATGAGCTGGGCATAGATGCTGAACAGCACAGGCAGAGTCCTTGCCACCAAGGCACAGTCCAAAGCACCTGCACAGAGGACAGAGGAAGGTATTGGTAATAAGGTCTGTGAGCAGTCCCAGACAGCAAACAATGCAAAACAAAGAGATGTAGGGTCTGCCTGGAGAGAACAGCCAGGCATAGCATGAGACAAGACTGGAAACGGTTGCACCTGTCACGTACTTGCAGGGACGGAATTCCTGGTCCAGGTTTAAGTGAGGACTTGGACCAGCAGTTGAAGGATGCAGAGCTGTACGCCCTCAGTGATACTGGTCTGAAAAATTAAGGTATATTCGTTGACCAAAGCCCCAAAACCTAGTACCCTGATTTTAAAAAGTGCAAATGGGACATGATCCTGAGTTCTAGTCATTCTTCTCAGTAAAATAGGCTGGACTGAAGTCTAGTTATGAGAATAGAAATTTTAGTTATGAGTACGGCCCAGTTAAGTCATTTGATAAGGAAATTTCCTACCTACCAAATGATAAGGAAAACTCATTCCTATTTTCCAGTCACTTCCAGGTCCTGCCCATGAGCAGTTGCAAATGTAACACTCCAATATGCCCTTTCTCTTACATTCAGGGTGTCCAGGGGGCAGGTTGGTGAATGGCACCATGTGCTCTGGCATAGTGGAGATCCGCCATGGAGACACGTGGGGAAGACTCTGCCACTCCCACTGGAATTTGCAAGCTGCCAATGTTCTCTGCCATCAGCTGAACTGTGGCTATGCAAAATCAATCCAGATGGAAGACGGTTTTGTGGATGGAAATGGGCCTATATGGAGAGATGCTTTTCACTGTGAAGGGACAGAGTCCTGCCTGTGGGATTGTGATCAAGTGACTTTGGGCAATCCAACCTGTTCAGCCAAAGATACAGCCACTGTAACTTGCTCAGGTAAGTCAGGAGTGGCCTTTTAGGGGTGGTGCAACTTCAGACCAAAGCAGTGCTGGTGATCTCACTGACAGGATCTAGTCTTTAGGTGGGGAAGCCTTTCTCAGTTCCCATTGCAGGCCCTCATGTGCATGAAAGCAAACAAAGCCTTAACAGGGGCAGTCTCCTTAATCAGTGGTGAGAATTAATTTATCAGCACAGAAATTTGTCTTCCGTAACTTTCCTGCAAGTTATTTCTACTGCAATGAGATAAGTAGATGTTACTCAATATATTTCCCACCTCTCTTGAGCCCAGGTCTTGGTGAATCACTCAGACTCTCAGGGGGTGAGAGCCGCTGTGATGGGCGAGTTCAGATCTCCCTCCATGGTGTGTGGAGCAGAGTCCTGGATGATGACTGGGACATTAAGGATGCCCATGTGGTGTGCAGACAGCTCCAGTGTGGAACTGCTGAGAAAGCCTATTACCTTCCAAAGTCTGAGCGAGGCATGGGTCTTGTTGGCCTCAGGAGTGTCCAGTGTACTGGAAAAGAGACTCAGCTGATGCTCTGCAACACCTCCCATTATCAGACAGTGCCAACGGGAGTTTCTGAAGACGTTGGTGTGATTTGTTCAGGTGAGTCACTGTGTGAAAGGTACAGAATGTTTCCTAGGGTTTCTCCAGCCCACGTTGCGCTGTGGTGTCACAGATCTTAAGACGGCATGAGTGTGAGCTTGATGATAGTTAAGGAAGCAAGTGTAATTTACATAATGCTTTCTTCATCTGAATTTCTTATAGAATTATCTCCAGAGTCAAAAAGAACTATTAGAACACAGAAGCCATAAGAACACTAATTTGGCTATGATTGCCAAGCATTCTCACTGCCACTTGAGAATTAAATAGCTTTTATTTTGTGACATTTCTATATTTATAGATACTTGCAGCTATTCTACAGAATATTACAACTGTTTCTACTCTTCTCTGATTTTGTAACCCATCTGTAACACGAACAGTGGCTGTCTCTAAATGAGTATAGACAGAAAACAGGTTGTCTGGCTTCCTAAGATAAGGTGACCTCTGCATATACTTGGTATGATTAGACACTTCTTGCTTGCAATATCTGGAATTATTCTAACATTCACCTGGTGCAGGAGTAGGCCTTTGCCTTCATGCAGTTTTAGCCTCACAGGACTTCTGCCCAAGCAACCATAGCAGAAGAATTGGGATATAACAAGAACATGATGTCTTAAAAGTGCTTTAAAAATATTGCCATTATGCTGACCTGTGCATTATAGTTGTGTTGCATGTTGACAGCTGGATTTTCTTCCTACAGGCAGCAGACAGATGAGGCTGGTGAATGGAACAAACCGCTGCGCTGGGAGAGTAGAGCTTTATCATCATGGCATCTGGGGCACCATCTGTGATGATAACTGGGATCTATCAGATGCCAATGTTGCTTGCAAACAGCTTGGATGTGGGCATGCCATCGAGGCATTTGTCTCTGCTCATTATGGTGAAGGGTCAGGGCAGATCTGGCTGGATGACGTGAATTGCACTGGGGCTGAATCTGATCTTTGGGCATGTCCCTCTAGGGCGTGGGGCCAGCACAACTGCCAGCACAAAGAGGATGCTGGAGTCCTGTGCTCAGGTGTGTTTGGAAAACCCTTTTCTGAGCCTGTGGGTTCAAACAGGAGGGTTGTATAAAAGCAAAGTCAAGAATTGTAGGGACTTGCTTGGACAGCCTCCTCCTGTCTTGATGACAAGTAGTTTTGGTCACCACATCTTCTTGGTCCTACCAAGATGCAAAGGATCTACAGAAGCCCAAGTTATGCACCAGCACAAACACACACACACGCGCGCAAAAAGCTGTGGTGTGGTAGGATATTTGGGGGATAAACTCGAGCAGTTTGTAAAGATTTCCACAGCAAGGGGCTACGTGCTCATTACAGTCAGTTACAGCTGGCTCTGAAACCAATGGGAACAACCCACTGTGCACCACAGCATCAGACAATCCAAGCAGCTCATGGTGGCTCTGCTCACACATATTTAAGACAGAATGGCAGCAGCAAGAGAGAGGAGAAGTGAAAGAGGAGTGGAAAAAACCACTGATGATCCCTGAAGGGAGTGCAGCCTGTTAGGGCCCACGTTGGAGCCAGTACAAACCCTGAAAGGACTGCAGCCTCTGGAGCATCCATGCTCCACAATACAGGTAGAACCAATACAGGTAGTTAGCACTGTAAAAAAAGGGTTATTACATGTCGCTGTTGAGCCAGGAACAGGAATAAAGACTCTGATTCTTCAGAAGGTGAGAAGGACGTTTAATAGAAATCTGTGTGCCTTTTATAACAAGACTTGCTAAGCTAAGACCTGATTGGTCTTAGAGAAAACACCTCTCACACCATTGATGAACTAAAAATAACACATTCTGAAAACTAACTTCTATAAACAACAGGTGCAAGAAGAAAGATAACGACTGTTTTAATTCTTTTTTCAAGTTTCCCAGGCCAAGCCTGGGAGAAATTATCTCTGTTCTTTCTTCTACTGAACTGAGAATATCTACAATTACACAGGCAGGAAGGAAACATCATAAGAAGTCCGTGGCACTAATTCCATTTTTATGCCTTCACTTCCAGATTTCCTGGCTCTGAGGCTGGTGAATGGCAACGACTGTGCTGGGCGTGTAGAAGTTTTCTACAACGGGACATGGGGGAGTGTTTGTTCCAATCGCATGTCCCAGCTCACCGCAGCAACCATGTGCAAACACCTGGGCTGTGGGGATGGAGGAGGGATAGCGACAGACTTCAAATATGGCAGAGGGTCTGGGCCCACGTGGCTGGACCATGTTGAGTGCACTGAGCAGCACAGCTTGCTCTGGCAGTGTCAGTCAGACCCCTGGGATCCTCAGTCGTGCAATAACCGAGCCGAAGAGACCCACATTACTTGCACTGGTAATCAGAAATGTATTTGTATATGGCCAGACATGTACATTAACCTATGCATGCATGTATTGACATCACAGTAATTACTTTGTGTTCACTTGTTATCTGGTGTATATTATCTCTAGTTTTGTGAAAATGGCAGCAACATTTTTTTTTGTCTGTCATTGACATAAATGAGTGAATTAAAATTACAAGATTATCATAGAGTGCTGTGGCCCAGTGAAATCCTAAGGAATTCCCTAATAGGGTGGTGTGATTGCATATCTTTTAATGCAAAAATCTATGATACACAGTCAGTCTGTGAGATCTGAGTTAGGATGAGACTTCCCAAGGGGTTTAGAGCCAAATGAATGTTTCTACATGTAAGAAGGTGTATCTGTGTATACACATAGCCAGGGACAAGTGTACAAATCAGTTTGATTCTAAAGGTCCATTTCTAATGCCTGCTCTTATGACAGCATTTCACACCTATGGGTATCAATAACTGCATTCATATATATATTCACAATAATAAAAATGAATTCTACATGACATTCAGATGTCCTGAAAGGGATTGTAGCTGCCTCATGAGAAGAAGGAAAGCATAACCATCAGGAAGACTATTACTCACAGCAACAGCCAAACAGCCATATGCCAAGAACTAAACAGGCCATACACATATTTCAGGAAATAATTAACCAGATGGTTAATTTTCAGGTATTTTATACTCTCTCAATTTTTTTCAGAGAATAGTTAAATTATTCACTTCATTATTTGAATTCTGCAGGAAGAAAAGAGGCAACATCTCCAGCTGCATTTGCTGAGTGTCCAAACTCCAGAAGTTGTTCAGGTACCTCCATCTCTTTGTTCTTCCTTATTGGTCCCTGTGGACCTTCCTGCTATTTCAGTAAAACAGAAGGTTTCTGTGTTTTGAAGACAGGGAGAAGTTACGAGTCATGGGAGGAGAGGATGAATGTTCAGGCAGAGTGGAGATGTGGCACCAAGGTTCCTGGGGAACAATCTGTGATGACGCCTGGGATGTGGCAGATGCCAATGTTGTATGCAGGCAGCTGGGCTGTGGATCTGCTGTGTCTGCTCTGAGTGAGGCTTCCTTTGGGGAAGGGACTGGTCCCATCTGGTTGGAGAAGGTGCACTGTAAAGGAACAGAGCTCTCTCTTTGGGACTGTCCTGCCAAGCCTTTGTTTGGCAAAAACTGTGATCATAAGGAAGATGCTGCTGTGAATTGCTCTGGTTAGTAGCAGGTCCTTTATTACACAGGTCTGTGAAGGAGATGGGTAGGGGAGCATTATGCCAGCTGTACTTCCCAGTGACCAGAACTTTCATAATTTTGACTGCTAAAACATCACAAATTATATGAAGATGTTCTCCCTATTTTTCACACTTGCCTCTTCCTTAATCTGGACTCACCTTCCTTTTGCAGGTGTGACAGAAACAACAGCATCAACCACAAGGGCAGGTAAATTCTTTCTCTCTCTTTTCTTTCTCCTATCAAGTGACAATTTAATGTCCCTGATACTTAAGAGATAAAACAGCAGTTTATTTCAGCTCATCAGAAAGCACTTCCCACAGCCTTTCATAAAGGAGCACTGAGGGGAACCATCCCCAGTTGCTGAATTTTATCTGCTTGAGCAGAGCAGCAGGTGCCCTGCCTCGCCGTGCTAGCGTGGGCACAGCAAGGGGCTGCAGAGGAGCAGCCCTTTGGGACATGTGATTCTCTACCTGTTTCCTCTTTGTTTCTACTCAGATCGTCCCCGGCGCCCTGCCACAGGCAGCACGAGACTTTCAGTGCCTGTCATCCTCTGCGTTATCCTGGGGACCCTTCTCTGCCTGGTCCTTGCCATTCTTGCTGGGCAGATCCGACGTGCCAGGGCACAGCAGAGAAGTAGGTGGTTTCTCAGGTTTCACAGGACTGGTATGAAATGCCTCCTTTACATGGCCTCAGATGTTTAGTTGGCTGGGGAAGCAGTGGGGATGGGTAACTAAGATGAACTGAATCTGTTGCCACACTGAGATTTTTCACTTACTTTTTGGCAGTGAAAAAACCCAGAGGTTCTTATCCTCAGTCAGCACCTCTTGGTACCTTTCTAGGTACTAACCAGGCTGTGTAGCCCCCTATAAGGCACTTCTCCTTTTCATGACTCCATACTTCTGAGTATAAGCAGAAACTGTGAAAGTGATCATTACCTTTTACTTTCAGGCTCCAGACTATCCTATGGCCCCTTCTCTGAGGCTGTCTATGAAGAGATCGATTATAACCTGATGAGGGAAAAGCAGGGTGTGACTTTCCTCTCAGGTCTGTGTGTGTGTGTCTTGCTTTTCTCAAGGGAAAGCTCCTACTTTCTGATCCCAATCTGATACTTTGCAGCTCCCAAATCTACTGGGAAATTTAAAATTCCTGGATTTGAGGAGAGGAGTTTCCTGCCCAGTGGACTCTGTAAATTCCTCTCCTAGAGAAAATTTGTTTTGTGCAGTCCTCACTACAGCCGCAGACCATAGATCAGTATAGGTCAAACAAACAAACAAAAGCCTTTTGCTGCAATTATTTAAAGCAGGGACAAATAAAGGAATAATTTGCATCTCCCTCACAGCAGCTAGGTCCCTGTAGGTTTCTTCCTGTGGCTTGCTTTTCTCCCTTTGTGGCTTGCCTCCTCCATGATCCATGTGAGGTGTTTATGGGGCCCCTGAGAGATTCTTAGTTATTCCATTGTAAGCCTTTCAGAATTAATACTGACTGCCAAAGAATATGCTGGACTTGGATGCTATTACTGTAGCCTGCTCTTTTTCTCATGGTGCAGTTTTAGTACTTTAGGAGAGTTTAATCTGGTATCATGCTCTTTCTCATTTGCCTAGATTCTTATTCAGAGAGGTCAAAACTGAAGGAACAGTTTTACAGAGCAGACAGTGATGAAGAAAATGGTCCTGGAGCAACTAAAGGTAATGTGAGAAAGGGTTTGTACAAAGAAAGAGATCCAAAGTCAGGGTAACTTTTAATATCCAAAGCATTATGAGTGATTAAGTCTTTCATTTCATGTCCTAGTGATGTTTCCTTGTGATGCAAAATCTTCTGTGTAACTCTTGTGGTGGAAGAGTGTCATACAATCTCATATACAAGAGCTACTTTTCTCTTCTGTATGAGGCATTCAAAATAAATGTTTGCTGGTAGTTCTGCACACACTTGACAGGATCCAGTCACATGAATCTAACAGTGTGACAACAGCTTCTCCCAGATATTGCAGCCATAATAGCTTGTAAACTGTTGCCTTATTTCTCAGACAAATGAGGAGAAATAAAACAGAGGAAAGAGATGTACCAAATAAGAACATTGGGGTACAATTAAGATCAAGGGTTCTTAATCGAAGTGATCTGAAGAAAATACAGATTCCTAGCTGTGGGGTTTGCCTGGGGGGTACATTTGGTTTGTTGGTTGTTTTTTTTTTTGATAATTTGGAAGAAGTGAGGGAGAGCAAATGTTTGGAGAAGAACTGCATTTTCCTAGAGCTGATCAAAAAGTTCTATTAACTATTGCCTGGTGTCCAAGAGATCAACTGCCAAAGGCACAAGCAGTTTTAGACTTCAGTTGCCCATATCCGGGATTCTGCTGCACCATGTCTTTATTTTCTACTGCTTTTCTTGTATTAAGGACTTCTTTTTAGTTAAAAAACAAATGAAAAGCTTTTCCTTACAAACTAAAAGCTAAAAAACAAACTGAAACCTTTGAAGTGCTAATAGAGAAGACAATTATCATATATATTTTCTCTTTCTCTTATTCAGATTGAATATTGATTTCTAGGCAAAAAGTGAAACAGGAGTGCTTTGATTTACTTTTATGTTTGTACATGTGTTATTGGTAAGCATACGTATATGCAATAAAACTGTGCACACTAACATTTGCTGAGGGATGGATTCCATTAAGTACAGACATGTCAGTATTGCAGCCCTGTGTTGCTGGATCATCAGCTACTGCTTTCCCTAGTGGAAGTTAATACCTGTACTGTTACAGACACCTCTCCACTGCCTGAAAATGCCCTGGAAGATGGTTATGATGATGCGACAGAAGCTCCTGGACCTAGAGATGCTTCTCTTTCTGGGCAGAATGAACAGGAAATCATTGGGATCCCTGGAGAAAGTGACAGAAACAAGGATTCCCAGACAGGTGAGGCTAGAAGAGCAGTGCTGTTCTGTTCTTACATCCAGCTAATCTATACCTCTGCTCTGCTTTCCTTACAGCCATAAAATTCTTGCCTGTGGCCAACCCAACCTAAGTTTCCACTGCGGCAAATTAAAATTTTTACATCTTATTAGAATGACCATGGGGACAGAGGGTTGCAGTCATCTTTGTAACAGTCTTTTAAGTACTTCAAGACTGATAACAGTTTGTTCACACACCTATCCTCAGTTCTGTCTTGTATTTTGTTTCTCTAGACAGCCACAACCTAAATTAGTCAACTTTCTACTTAGGCATTGTAGACTACACCCTGCCCATGATGTGTCTCCACTCAGTCTGTGTCAGTAGGTCCGTATCTTTCAAAAATTGTTTAAAACCCCTAACTTTATGGTATTTCTTTACTGCATGGTACTGAGACCTTACTAGTGTCAGGTAGAGCAGAAGGACCAGCTCTTACAGCATATCCTTCTGTTTATGGATGATAGATACTTCCCCTCTTTCCAACAAGATGACAGGCTTGAGAGGGCTCAATGTCTGATGCAGCTTCCAATTGTGCTCTGTAAAATACTACATATCATTAGACATGGATTTTTCAAATTATGCAATTGACTGTTTCTCCCTTCATCTGCAGTCTCTTAAGTGTCCTTATTAGATCTCATTCTATGTCCATGGAGAATGGATTCAGCTAGGTTTTTAACCTGGCACTAAATTTTGTCAGGCCCATATAATTCAGTAAGAATTAACAACAAATATTTAAGATAGACTTTTCTTTATCAGTGCATTTAATATAACTGTGGAACACCTTTCTTCCCTTCATGTTTTCAGACTGGACTCCCAGAAACAGGACCTCTGAGGCTGAGAGATCCTCATCCCCTGCTCTTGAAGACACAGGCTATGATGACATTGAAGAGCTGGGGCACTGATAGAGACTGCTGAGCTGTACTGACTTCTCCTGGAAATACACCACTGCTCATAAAATGCGAATCCTGTACTAGCAGAACCAGAACAACCTGAATTTAGGATTAGTTTGCATAAGTTTGGGTTATTTCCAGAGAAGAGATTACATACATAAGAGATAAATAAGCATGGCTGTTAAGAAAATCTTTCAAATTTATGTTCTTGTTGCTAAGACTTAGTGGACACTTTCTGATTTTCTTTTAAAATTCCTTCATTTAAATTTTTTTTACAGACTTAATTTTTAAAACTATGGTATTTTCTTATTAGAAACTGTCCAAAGATCTCAAATTTATGCTCTTCCTCCCAGACATATGGGGACAGCTTCTGGCAATTATTTGGAATGGATACTGAACTGCAAGAAAATCATCAAAATTCTGTTTCAGCCAAGTCTTTGAGAAAGGCATTCTTCCTGATGGCTTCTGCAGTAACATCAACAAGATCTGACAGGTGTGCTGCAGGCATGCTGTGAGGCACAGAAGGAGGGAAACACATACACTCATGGGGATTTAAGTGCATCATGCAATCTACTTTTCCTGGCTCACTAACAGGAAAACTGGGAAAGTAGAAAGTTTTTGCAAGGAATAGTAAAAGGCAGCAGAAACCGACAGGGCCAACCAATTCCATGCCAGAAGAAGGTGTAGCAAGCTATTTATCCCTGTCAGAACTATCTGCACAGGACAGAACTTCTCCTCTCCAGGTGCACTGGGCAGTGACCAGGAAGAAGGAATCCTTGGAGACTCAGAGATGGCAACAACTGATGTCACAGGCATGATCCAGTTGAGCTGAGTGCTCCCCAGGTGACTGGGGTATATAATCCTCAACACAACTAAGTGGACTGATATTGAGAACGTGTTAAAATTTCTAGCCAAACTCTTACAGCATTCTGCCTGTACCTGAATGGCACCTGCACAAGGAATTTTTTAGGATCATTGGAGTAATTGGATTAAAAGCATATTAACATTAATGAAAGCTGTAAAATGGCTTAACTGTGGGATCTATCAGGCAAAGTTTCTCTTCTAAGGAATGAAAACAGATGCATACAGGATGAAACCCAAGAGAATGAGGCTACAGCTGAGCTCATTAAAAATCCATCTTTCAAACTTTTGAAAAAATAACAGGTATGAAGGGAAGTTGTTTGTGAGCGGGGTTACATGCAGCAGTGCTTGTCGCAGTCTGTGTAGCCAGCTGTGTTGGAATCACCTCTGTGTGCACATATTTATCTCTCTGGGACACACACACAGCCTCACTACTGCCTGAACCAGCACTTGGGGAAGCAGCAGTCACATCCATAGGCTCCAGTGGCCTGAAGAGAGGAACCCACAGACCCCAGAGGATGCCTGAGGCAGTGACTTATTGCAACTCCCTGAAGTCACATTCTAGTATTTTTGACCCCTTGAGAAAAACGTAAGGCAGGATTTCCCTTTGGAAAAGCCCTACCAATTCTCCTAAATATAATTTTTATTCAGTCATTAATTCATTATTTTTTTGCCACCAAAATCCTTGGTAAAGACCTCAATACTTAAGTTTCCCACCTCTCTCCCAAATATTTTCTTAAACGATTGGCTCACGGCCCGGTACTCAGTGTTAAGGGTGTTAAGACAGATTTCAGTGAGGGGTCACACACTGTTGCTGGCACTTCAGATTTTTCATTCTTGAGTTAAAGGTACTCATAATTCAGAAAGCCGCTTTGCTAAAAAATCAAGATTACAGCCAAAGGAGGGATCCAGGAGCACGTTCCAGATCACATCCAGGACTAAAGGGCGCTGCTGCGGTGGAGAGGGAACCACGGCAGATCTGGAACGTTTTGGGATTGCACAGAACTTCCTGTGGGATGGGCAGGGGAGGAAGCAAAGGTGGGGAAAGGGAAGCGCTTAGGTGAATGGAGGGGGGGAAATGGAGGGTAGGGGGATAAAAGGGCCAGGGGCACGTAAATCGTTTGCTGAACGGCAGATGTGGAACTTTTTGGGATTGCACAGAACTTCCTGTGGAATGGGCAGGGGAGGAAGCAAAGGTGGGGAAAGGGAAGCGCTTAGGTGAATGGAGGGGGGGAAATGGAGGGTAGGGGGATAAAAGGGCCAGGGGCACGTAAATCNATAAAATGCGAATCCTGTACTAGCAGAACCAGAACAACCTGAATTTAGGATTAGTTTGCATAAGTTTGGGTTATTTCCAGAGAAGAGATTACATACATAAGAGATAAATAAGCATGGCTGTTAAGAAAATCTTTCAAATTTATGTTCTTGTTGCTAAGACTTAGTGGACACTTTCTGATTTTCTTTTAAAATTCCTTCATTTAAATTTTTTTTACAGACTTAATTTTTAAAACTATGGTATTTTCTTATTAGAAACTGTCCAAAGATCTCAAATTTATGCTCTTCCTCCCAGACATATGGGGACAGCTTCTGGCAATTATTTGGAATGGATACTGAACTGCAAGAAAATCATCAAAATTCTGTTTCAGCCAAGTCTTTGAGAAAGGCATTCTTCCTGATGGCTTCTGCAGTAACATCAACAAGATCTGACAGGTGTGCTGCAGGCATGCTGTGAGGCACAGAAGGAGGGAAACACATACACTCATGGGGATTTAAGTGCATCATGCAATCTACTTTTCCTGGCTCACTAACAGGAAAACTGGGAAAGTAGAAAGTTTTTGCAAGGAATAGTAAAAGGCAGCAGAAACCGACAGGGCCAACCAATTCCATGCCAGAAGAAGGTGTAGCAAGCTATTTATCCCTGTCAGAACTATCTGCACAGGACAGAACTTCTCCTCTCCAGGTGCACTGGGCAGTGACCAGGAAGAAGGAATCCTTGGAGACTCAGAGATGGCAACAACTGATGTCACAGGCATGATCCAGTTGAGCTGAGTGCTCCCCAGGTGACTGGGGTATATAATCCTCAACACAACTAAGTGGACTGATATTGAGAACGTGTTAAAATTTCTAGCCAAACTCTTACAGCATTCTGCCTGTACCTGAATGGCACCTGCACAAGGAATTTTTTAGGATCATTGGAGTAATTGGATTAAAAGCATATTAACATTAATGAAAGCTGTAAAATGGCTTAACTGTGGGATCTATCAGGCAAAGTTTCTCTTCTAAGGAATGAAAACAGATGCATACAGGATGAAACCCAAGAGAATGAGGCTACAGCTGAGCTCATTAAAAATCCATCTTTCAAACTTTTGAAAAAATAACAGGTATGAAGGGAAGTTGTTTGTGAGCGGGGTTACATGCAGCAGTGCTTGTCGCAGTCTGTGTAGCCAGCTGTGTTGGAATCACCTCTGTGTGCACATATTTATCTCTCTGGGACACACACACAGCCTCACTACTGCCTGAACCAGCACTTGGGGAAGCAGCAGTCACATCCATAGGCTCCAGTGGCCTGAAGAGAGGAACCCACAGACCCCAGAGGATGCCTGAGGCAGTGACTTATTGCAACTCCCTGAAGTCACATTCTAGTATTTTTGACCCCTTGAGAAAAACGTAAGGCAGGATTTCCCTTTGGAAAAGCCCTACCAATTCTCCTAAATATAATTTTTATTCAGTCATTAATTCATTATTTTTTTGCCACCAAAATCCTTGGTAAAGACCTCAATACTTAAGTTTCCCACCTCTCTCCCAAATATTTTCTTAAATGATTGGCTCACGGCCAACTCAGTGTTAAGTTTAACTCAGTTTTAAGTTTAACTCAGTGTTAAGTTTAACTCAGTGTTAAGGGTGTTAAGACAGATTTCAGTGAGGGGTCACACACTGTTGCTGGCACTTCAGATTTTTCATTCTTGAGTTAAAGGTACTCATAATTCAGAAAGCCGCTTTGCTAAAAAATCAAGATTACAGCCAAAGGAGGGATCCAGGAGCACGTTCCAGATCACATCCAGGACTAAAGGGCGCTGCTGCGGTGGAGAGGGAACCACGGCAGATCTGGAACGTTTTGGGATTGCACAGAACTTCCTGTGGGATGGGCAGGGGAGGAAGCAAAGGTGGGGAAAGGGAAGCGCTTAGGTGAATGGAGGGGGGGAAATGGAGGGTAGGGGGATAAAAGGGCCAGGGGCACGTAAATCGTTTGCTGATCCGGCAGGGAAGCCGTGCTCCCGGGAAAACATGCTGGACTGCTCCGCTGAGTCAGCTCCCGGGTTCCCTCCTCGGGCCAAGGGCACAGGCTCCGTCCCGGCCCCCTGCCATCCCACCCCTGCTCTTCCTCTCGGGCCGGGATTCTTCGGAGAGCCAGCGAAGCGAGCCGCACGGCCGGGCGGGGCCGGCAGGAGCTGCGGGGAGGCGGAGCCGGCGGGGCGGC
>VXAX01007531.1:122707-313086 GCA_013399835.1 Leptocoma aspasia | reverse complement strand
CCCTGCCCGGGGCGGTGCTGCGGCCGCCGGACGCGGGGGAGCGGCGGCACGGCACGGCACGGCACGGCACGGCACGGCACGGCACGGCACGGCACGGGGCCAGGATGGGCCGGACGCTCGTGGAGCTGTTCTACGATGTGGTCTCCCCGTACTCGTGGCTGGCGTTTGAGGTGAGGGATCGGCACAGCGAGCGAGGCCCTTCCCGGGTCTCCGCGGTGCCCGAGCGGCTCCGGCGCCCGCAGGTCCCGCCGCCGCCTCCCCCTCGGAAGGGCCGCTCAAGGGCAGCTCGGCCGGCTGGCTGCAGGCAGCGCCTTTTGCGCCCCGAAGTTACTTTTTCTCTCGCTTCTGAGGGGTCCCTGGGCTTCTCCCTCTCGTGTTGAAATCGAAGGACACCAGGGAAGCGTGTCCGAGCCAAACGCCAGTGCAGGAGTTAGTGCTGAACATTCTGCTTCGGGGGTGGTTTTCATATTTAACAAGTACAAGTGTCCTGATCATGACATGAGCCTGATCTTTCCCTTACTTACCCCTGCTTAGACTTGGATAGTCGTGACATGAATAGACCCCCTCAGTTTTTCTGAGATCAGAGTTCTCTGGCAGCATCCAGGAAAGGCTTTAGGACTAGCCCTAATACAATAGGAAAGTATTTATCTGCAGTATTTACTGCCTTAGCTGCACGCAGCTCTATAGACATCTCTGACTGTGAATCCCTCACTACTCTTTCACATTGCAGGTTCTCTGCCGGTACCGGCACATCTGGAACATCGACCTGCGCTTCCGTCCAGCTTTCCTTGGTGGCATAATGCAACAAACTGGTATGGAGTACAGGGAGATGAGCTCTGCAGGGAGATACCTTCCTCACTAGCAGAGCATGAGTGTGCAGGCCCTGGGTGTGTGCAGAGCCCTGAAATAAGCTGTGGCTCTGAACTAAGTTGTGGCACCAGTAACAGATTAACTATAGGATTGTGTAGCCCCAAAGGGATTGAGAAATTAATCATAAGGAATTTCACGCTGTTGCAACTACACAGACAGTCTGTGCCAAAGTTCATCAGTTCTAAAATACAATAAAATAAATAATAATAATATTATAGTAACTTGATTTGGAGTGTTTTCCTAGAGTTAGATTTTAAACCAGAATTAATTGGTGGAACACTTGGACTTTTTAATATGCAGGAAGGATACAAGTATATCCTGAAACAGTACTCATGGCCTTAATTAGATCACCAAGACTTATAACTCATAAATCATGAATTAACAAGTCTTTACGTCGGTTTACCCATGCATTAGGAGTTGTCTAGCTTAAAAGTCATCTGTCTGAATCAACATAAATCCTTGCTAGGACACCTGTACCTTGGTTTAAAACTGATTCAACTATCTTAAAGGTTTGATCTGTGCAAAACTGAAATAAACCATGTTTAAATCGTAGCATTATCTTTGGAAAAGCCAAATATGTTTCAGTAAGCCAATATGAAATGATACTATGAAATTATACTCTTCCTTAGGTATATGTATGTATGAGGCATAATTTGTCCAGTGTTGTTACTATAATACAGCTGGAAATCTCAACAGAACCTTTTCCTAAAAGGGAACAAGCCGCCAGCAATGTTACCAAAGCGAGGTGAATACATGCTGAAGGATATGAAAAGGATGGCAAAATACTACCAGGTGCCTGTACACATGTCTGCAGATGCCTTCCAGCATATCATGGGCACAAGTAAGAATCTCAACTGGTATTTCTCATCCCTAGCATTTCTGGTTCCAGTTCTCCCTACCAGTAAAGGTGAATTCCCTGTGTGCAGCCTTTTCCTGAACCTGTGAGCAGTATGAAGTCTGTGCGTTCATAGCCAGTAAAGAAATTTCTGGAGAAATATGGCTGTGAATGATACCAGCATGGGAGATAACTGTGGATCAACACGAGCTTTACTGTACAGACCATGGGCTTCTCAGGGCTGTCACAGGGAGATCACACTGTTCTTGGGTACCAGTCGTGCAGACCACACCTGCTCCTGATGCTGTGCCTTGTCTGAGTGTTCCTCTGTCTCCCCACGAATGCAGGCAGTCTGGCGGCCATGCGCTTCATCACAGCCATTGACATGACGAGCCCACAGTACCTGGAAGCCTTATCTAGGGAGTTCTGGATGCGCTTTTGGTCACAGGTCAGTATTTTATGCAGCCAACTCCTTGACCCTTTCTGTCACCCTTCCTGTCCCACATCATTCAAATGTGGGATTCCAGCAAGAGGAAGAAAATGTTTTTTAATGAAAAGCCATAGCAGGAATTTAAGGTCACAGTGGTTCAGGAGCCACTATGAAACAAACTAGCTTGTAATCAGCTTGATTTGCCTTCTTTTAGGTATATATGGTGGGTCCAAATGGGCTGGACCAGTGGATCAGTGGTTCATATCAGAAAACACTTTAATACATTCCTAGATTAGGTGACTTAAGACCTTTTCTGAGTTAATTTCTCCAGCAACTAGTATTGGGTTTATTTTTGTTTTCTTAGAAAACTTGCTTTTAAATCCAGAGGCGAGCTTTTGTTTCTTAAATACTGATTTACTTATTTTATTCTTTTACCAGCATGAAGATATCAGTCAGCCAGAGAACATATTGGCTGTAAGTGTCTCCTTTTTCTTGGTGCTTCTGCATTTCTGATAGAGATTCTTATTGATGACTTTGATCAGTAATAAACATAAAGACATCTTTGTGAAGTATTGAACAATTTCAAATAGAAAAAAATGGATTTAAATTCCCTTGCAGCTCTGTCTGGATTTTTTGGAGGTTTTTTTCCTCATCATGTTTTACATACCACTCAGAACCAGAATACACTTTTTTTTTGGTTAATTCATGTGGCAAGATACCAGGCTGGACAATGAGTTGTCTGTTGATACTGTTTTATTAACAGTCATGAAAGTATAAACAGTTTCTACAGAATGCATTGAGGCATTGCTGCTATATGAAATGCTCAGGTGAAATGCAACACTTGGGGAAGGTGTCAGGTTTTCTATTAAACTCAGTGCTATATTGCCCTTTTATATACCTGGAAATTATACTCTTGATGTATTTTCTTTTGCTGTTTCGATTTTGTTTATTACAGTAAAAGCTGTAACGGTATGTAAGTTAGTAGACCAGGAGATCCTCCTGAAGATCTCTCCTTTCTTCATTATTTTATAAATTCTTGGAATATGAAGAAAAGAGTTTTCCATGACTAGTCTCTCCTATCCAACATCCCTAGTTGAAATCTGAAACTTGCAGTATTGCTAGTATTGCTCTTCCCCCCCAAGTCTAGTCATTGCACTTCAGATTCATCTTAGTGTAGCCTTTTTACCAAAATTTCAGCAAAGGTTTGCATTTTGCTTTTTTAAGAAGCAAGATGTGAAGGATATAATTAAAATGTGGTACTTTCAGCCTCGTAGGCAGCCAAGCACCACACAGGTGCTCACCTGCTTCCTCTCACTGCCCAGGAGGACAGGGGAAGAGAAAAAGAATAAAAGCCAGAAAACTTGTGGGTTGAGATAAAATTACTGAATAAGCAAAGGAGAAGTGGAAGCAGAGTGAAAGAAAACTAAGAACCACCTACACGTAGACTGATGCTCAGCCAGTTCCCAAGAAAAAGCTTAACCTGCCTAAACCCCCTCCTTATCAATTACTGCTGAGCATGGCATATGGGATGGTCTGTCTCTTGGGTCAGTTCAGGTCATCTCCTAGTCTCTGGTGAAGCCCCAACTTATTCACTGTGGGGGGAGAGTGAGAACCAGAGACTGCCTCGACACTGCAAACATCAATAGCTAAAATAATTAGGATGTTATCAGCATTGTTTTGGTCACAGATCTCAAACACAAAACCACAGCAGCTGCTGTGAAGCAGAGTACCTCCATCCCAGCTAGACCCAGTACATAAATATATACAGAATGTTGTCACAGTGTCTCTGAATCCATAATTATTTAAATAAAGCAAGGACATGCAGAACTTCAGTGCCACAAACTTCATACTCAGAATGAACTCTAATTTAGTCACAGTTTGGCAGTCGATGAGTATCGCCCCTGTTCATCAAGGCAGAGAGGGAGGTGTTCCCTTGTCTGCTTGTGTCTGTCTTCATTCATTCCTGCAACAAGTACTACTAGACTTTCCTCTCTTCTGGAAATTTGTCATCCAAAGGTGGGTGAGAGGTCCCAGCCAATCATCTGAGTCTTTACAGGTGGATTTATTTTACACATCAGTCAGAAAAATTGAACTTTTTTTACTGGATAATAATTCCTTAGTATTCTTTTACTTTTTTATTTAATCAGCAGCAGCTTCACATAAATTGCTATAGGTATGGTCTGAATTCTGTCCCAGTCCACTTAAATCCTCTTTCTGCCCTGAAATGGTGAGGACCAGATACTACATCACTGTGTAAATATTGCAGTCTAAACACTGTGGCTACCAAGCATTTTGTTCTAGTCCAGTGGTACACTTGTTTAATCTCCTGTTCAAGCACAGTCAAAAAGAGCTCCTCATTTCCCTGATGTGTAAGTAAGAGAAGGCACATGAAAATGTGGGTGCTAAACAAAAAAAGTAATTGAAACAAAGAGTCATTAACACCTGCATGTGCAGGATTACTTGTCCATGTGCAATATTGTATTTCTTACTCTTTTTTATTTTTGCCTTTTTGTTGTTGTTGTTGTTTGGTTTTGATTTTTTTTTGTGAAAGACTTTATACAAAGAGTACTTGTAAGGCATTGTTACCAGATAAACATTGTACCTTTAAATTTGGCTACGTTGTCTCATTCCTGTGTGGCAGAGGCTCAGGGGAGGTGAACGAGATACAGCAGTAATACTGGCAACTGTTTAACCTCTGTGATTTAGTGTCTTTCATGCAGTGTCACTTACAGATCCCATATGGCCACATTTGTCACACAAACTGTTTCTGTCTTGGTAGGCTTGTACAGTGAGATTTTATTTTTCATAACACCTTTGTTATGAGTTTGAGATTTTTGGTAAGTTATCTGATGAGTCATTGTATCAAAGATTCTTTCTTGTTTTCTTTGGTTTAGGAACTCCTGAGAAAAAAAGTGCAGATTTAGGGCTTGGAAGATTTAAAATGTCTCTTCTACTTTGTATCTGAGAGTTGTTAAATGATTAATAGGTTGGGAATACAGCAAGACAGTTGTGCAAGAAGTGCTTCAGGAGTATTTTGAAAATATTTTTGTCAGTAGACCTTCGGTGATAATACTGAAGATTAAATGAATTAGACTAAGGTAGGAATTAGAATATTTAATTTTAGAGTATTCCTAATTCTGTAATCTTTTCCCAGGTTGCCCAACAGGCTGGGCTCTCTGCAGAGCTCTCCCAGAAGGCACTTGAAATGATTTCATCCCCCACAGTGAAGGATCGACTGAAAGACACAACAGCTGACGCGCTGAGATATGGGGTGAGATGTTTCCAATGGCACTGGGCTTCACAGCTATGCATTCCTTCCCACTCAAGAATACAGGGAAGCAAGGAAGAGTGAGAGTGATTATTAGAAAGCACTGTATAGACTCCTTGTTTTCCAGTGTGTGAAAGACACCTCACTGCTGTTGGTAGTTTATCTCACTGTCATCTGGGAAAGCCCACAAAAATTACCCACTCAGCTCATTCCAGCTGGACAGCAAGGACAGGACCAGTACTAAGAGATACCATTTACTGCTACTTGAAATAGAACCGTGGATTAATCAGGTTGTTTTTTATGCTTCTTCAAAAAGGGCTCTGGAGAGTCACCTACGTTCAGATGGCTTTATTAGGCTTATCTTTAAGAATGAAGAAGGTAAAAAGAAGGGGAGGAAAAAAAGTAAAAGTTGTTGGGATTTATTCCTGAAGATTAATTATATGACTGCAAGAAATTCTCTCATTATAACATTCTCTGTTTTATCTCCATGGTGTCAACAGGCCTTTGGGATGCCTGCTGTTGTGGCACATTATGATGGGGAACCTCATCTGTTTTTTGGCTCTGATCGTTTAGAGCTCCTAGGCAGCGTTATAGGTGAGTCTACCTCATTACATCTCTTTGGTTCCATGCTTTCACCCTCTTGGAACAAAATACATAATGCAGCTGAGTAAAACACTCTAAAGGGCTTTCAGATGTTAAATAATGTTGGTTATCCTTCTCCTGGAATGAAACTGCTGACTGAAATCTGTCTCAGTACACTTAAAATGACCAAATGATCCTTTTCCAGACCAGAAGTAAATGGAGTTCTCCATCCTCTCTTGGTGTGTTTCAAGGCTTTGGGCTCCATGTGCCATTCTCAAAATACTACTGAAACTCTTTAGTTCTCAAAATATTCTTATGTAACCTTTTGGTACTGGACAGTAGTCCTTGGCTAAGATTATGACTATGGCTGGTACTGCTTTTTTCTATTTTTTTGTTGTTCTAACATTTTCATTTTATATCTGTTCCTTCTTAGTAAAAGCACATTTTTACAGCTCCCCAATCCATAACTTGTGTCTACCTACAGCTGTTTAAAAGTTGTTCATATATTGGCCATCCTTCTTTTCATTTTTCTATTAACAGAATACACACTTAAAATTCTTTAAGAGATTGAAGTAGGTGGTGATAAATAATAAAACTAAAGTCACCTGTTTTTATGAGTTAGAGGGCATTTGACTATTCGTCTCAAAATTTGGCACTTGGGAAGTCTCTCTAGAAAGAGTTATGCACATAATTAGCTCATGCATTTGTAGACAACATTCAGCAGAAAGTATTAATTAATGCAAATTCGTATTAGTCATAGGCTTAAGCAGAAGAGAAATTTGTTGAGATTTTTTTTTTTGTCTTCTGGATGAGTTTCTGATTCTATAAAATATTCTTGATGAACATGAGAGTGAGGAAGAAGAGTACCCAACACCCACTACAGCAGCCACTGATACTGACTAGAATGTTGTGTCCTGGTCTCTAGTCTCAACTCCAAGGACTTAATCAGATTTTCTTTTTGATTCTCTGACTCTGCAGCCTTGCACCCTTTTTTTTTTGCTTTTTTTTAACCGCCAGCCCCCCCAAAATGAGTCCTAAAAAGAACTGATTTCTCCCTCATGTGGAATACCCCCAGCCTGCAGAACGTCACACCTGTAATGGAGGAAAACAATTCTTCTGTACGGTTTCAGTTATGACTAGACAGTGAAAGATTTATGGAGCTGGCTGAAGCACACCAAACAAGATATAAATGTGTATTCCATCACCAGTAGTTACCCTTCACAAGAGTAGGAACAGTAACCCTGCTGCAGAAAAATGACCAGCGAATCTCTTGTATGGATTACATTTTAACATATCTCTTTTGTGCTGGTTTGTCTTGCAGGTGAAAAATGGCTGGGACCAGTTCCAAGCCCCAAGCTGTGAAAAGTCCCAGGGAAATATATAGGAAGGAAAATATAGATGTCAATCTTCAGTGATTATCTGAATGTATGTAATTTTATGGAGAGATGGCTTTCTCATCCATAACAGTTAACTTTACTGCTTGGTCTCATCTCTAATTTTGAAAAATTTCAAGGTTTGCCAGCATTACCAGCCTGGTGAGGTGTTTACCAATACAAATGTGCTTCCTTTCTTTCAACAGATGAAAGATCAACATTAAAGATTTAACTTCTTGCAGCGTGAACATTCTTCTTCCCTGATTGGTTTTCTTTCCTTTACCCTAAAAACATGAGGATTATGTAGTTACTGGACTGCAATCTCTGGGTTTCTTATGTCTTCCTGCTTGTCCCTTATAAACATACACACACACACACAAAACCTAAGAGAAGCTGGCCACATTCTCCTTTTATTTTAAGTCCAGTGTACTACAGAGACATAAGAAGCACAGGCTAAGATATTAATGCTTCCTTTTACTTTGCATCATGGCAGCTGGAAAGAACACAATTCAAGCCCAAAGAAGAGTCTAGGGAACCAATCAAGTATTTTAAAAGGAACTGTCCCCATCCTGGACAATATTTGATACACCTTGCTCTGCAGTGACTGCTATTTGAGGAAACCACCACACACGTGCATTCTTGGGCACCAACCCCAAACCTTGCAATGGTTTTTAATTAATCCAAGTTTTACAGTGATGTCTTTGGAGGACAGTTGTGAACACCACTGTAGGTTCAGCTGGTAACTGAAGTAGACTCTGTTTTGCTTCCTCAAGGATGCCCTAATTGCTGCCTATCCAAAGGTGATTTGGATATGGCTGTGAGTGACTCCCAATCCTGTAGTCTGCAGAGGGAAAGGTTTGCAAACAATTAAAAGAAGAAATTTCACATGGAAACAGCTTGAGCTTGTCCCTGTATTGGCTGAATTGGAATGACACACAGAAATTTTATTTATATGAAGTTAGATTTCTCAATGATTCCAAACTCTGATGCATCACTGAATGAAACAGCAGCAACTGGAAGTCCCTTTTTTTTGTCTTTTTCTGAACTTTAAGGTAAAACATATTCATGTATTTTCATTTGAACAGCAAATCCTAGAACAAAGCATCAGAAAAAAAATCTGTATCCTTCATGTTCTTACAGCTCTAAGTTGTGGAGTTGTGGGAGTATCATTTGGTTTTTTACTTCTTTCAGCTCTTCAGGAAATACCCTAGGATTGGGGGAGTCCTTCCTGCTTTTTACCACTGCACCCATTAGTCTTTGGGCAAATCCAGCCTGGAACTTAAGGAAATCTTTGTGAGAGATAAGAAGAGTTAGAATGACAAGGGGGTTACCATGTATGTGGGTGCCATAGGTTTCTTTGAGTCCCTTGAAGCCATGTTAAAGAAATTTTTTTACCATTCCTCCCCTGAAACTTGCTAGTCTCCAATCTGTGCTATCAAACTAATTCAGAGGTTGTGATAAAATGGAATGACTAAAACATCACTTTAAGTCAGTAGTGCTGTCTCAGGAGTGGGTAAAATGCCCTTTTGTGGAAATAATGAACTCTGGGAAGGAGCTGGTGAGAATTCAAAGAACATCTGGAAATAATCTCACAATAAAAAGCAGGGTCTCATGAAACTTTGTTCTTTGAACCAGATGAACTGAAAAATAACCAGCCTTTGTGGCAGCATGTTGTTGATTTGGCAGATGGACCAAAATACATGGATCCTACAGACTGCAATATATTTCACGAAATAATGTTAAATCCTCTTTGACCTACTTCAAATCAGTGGAAATTAAATGCTCAAAACTTAGGTACTAAAATCCTACTTAAATACTACTGAGATACATTGCTCATTGCCTGTAATAGCCACCAGTAAATGCAAAACCACAGCCTTTGCCTTTGTATCAGTGAGTTTGCAGATTGTTGCAATTCTGACTCTGTACCTATTTTGAGCAAAATTTGCCTGTTTGGGAGCAGAACTTTGAGGGAGTTCTGGCCCTCGTTTAGACAGCCTTGCTCCTGTGTTACAGAGCTGTGATGAGAGCACAAGCTCTTGGCAAACGCTCTGGGGATGACCCCAGTGAAGAGTGGCTGGCAGCTGCACTGTCATGCTCAGTTCTGATCTTTGTCATAGCACACAGCGGAGCAGCCTCAGTGGTGAGTATCAGCTCCCCTCCCTGACCTGCTGTGGCACCAGTGGCCACCACCACGTGGAGCTGAACTGTTCACCTGACTGCTCTGAATGCCACAGGGTGGCAGGGCGGCTAAAACTTGAGCACTGAGGATCTAGACAGCAATAATAAGAACTACCAGCTATTTAGGAATATTTAGGAATAGCTGAAAGAATTTTCTTCCATAAAGATGATACCTCTTCTACTCAGCCAAATACCAAACTAGCTCCTGAGAGCCTCACATCCCCACCACTTTCAAGGCAGCTGTTTAGCTGTCAGGCCAGAGAAGATACTGGGCAAGGAAAGGGACACTGAGCAAAAAGAGAGACTCTCAATAACACAGGCAAAACTGGACTATGAATTCTAGGGAACAAACCTGAAGTTGTGTTCCCCTTTGCTCTATTACAGACCTCACCAGGAAATCAAGTCCCACTTCCCATGTCTGGAAAAGGTGTGAAACTTGCATGGACAAGTAGGTCCCACCAATGCTAGGCTGGAAGCAAATAAGCAAGTGTACAGATAGGCACAACATCAGACAATGAGCAACAGAAACGGGTTCTGTAAAGTAATGAAACTACAAAAAGCAGAGGTTAGGCACAGAGAAAGGTAGGTTGTATCTGAGCAAAGGAAACTGAACAATCAAAGACAAAAGAAAGAAACTGTGCCTGGATTAGGGCAGAGAACAGAATCTCAGTGTGACATGCTGTTCCCTGAGAGGGAGGAGGCAGCCAGGAAAGGGAGAGCTTAGGTGAATGAGACAGGCCAGAGTTGCTGGCCATGGAAGATCGCTGGGGGAGGAAGGTAAAGGACAAACTCTGTTTGCTGAGAAGCTGCACAGCACTTGCTGCACTGTCTCAGTGAGGCAGGGATGGCCAGGGGCCCGTGGCTCTCCTCCCCCCGTGTCCATTACCTGAGCTCCTCACCCTGTGTGCAGCAGGCAGTGCTCCAGCGCTGACATCACACACAGCACAAAATGGAAGCCTGCAGAACAAGGCACTGCTTTAACCCCCCTGCAAGCGCCTTCCTACTGCCCTCAACCCTCAGCAAACAACTGAAATCAAGCCTCTCGCTTTTCTCCCATCCTTATCTCTGTGCAAGTGAGAAGGAAACATTTTATTAAAGCACTTACTGGATTATGGTGCTGAGCCTCTGCTTTGCTGCCTTTTCCTTTTCCAGTGGAGCCAGCAACACTGCTGGAAGGAAGCAATCTGCTTCCTAGAAGGGAACCAAGCACAGAACAATACAGAAATAATCAAAGGGTATCCCAGGAGCTGCACACATAGCTGGTTTTACCCCAAAGTTTTCACAGATCTGTGGCTCATCCACAGGTAAGACTGAAAGGAGTGTACCTATGCCCAAATTGACTAGTGTTACCCTCAGCTGTTTCTCATTCCAGCTCAAAACATGAGGAAAGTGACTGCTTTCATTTCATTAAAAAAAAAATCATCAGCCACTGACTCCAGACAATCTGAATGCCTTATTCCCAAGGACACGCATTTGTGAAGCAGACTGTAATCTTATGCTCTCACAGTGTTTCTCTTCCTTCTCCCTCTGACCCCTCCCTTGAGATTCCCACATCTGACCTCAGGGTTTAAGGAACTTGCCTCTCATCACATATCAACACCATGGCAAAACCAGGGATTAAATACTTGCAAAATTCAAAAATTAAAAGCAATCTTTTGCTTTCTGTAATCAGCTTATAGTCACAATACACATTTCTCAAAAAATGAGTAAGATGTCTTTAACATAACAGCCTTCTTAAACCATTCTACATTTATTCTTAGGTGATCCTCCATTCTATCCATTCTATGGTTAAAATTACTAAATATGGTAATTTCCTAGCCAGTATAGTCTGTGGGACTTTATGCATAGCTGCATCACAACATAAATCTGTATTATCAAATATTAAGTATTTTCTTTAAATCAGAGGAAAATGGAAAGAGTTTGAATTAAAGAATTGATATTAGTGTGGAATGTGCTAAGGGGTAGAATGGGCAGGTGAATACCTCTGATGGCATATCTAGCCACCAATCAATCAGGAAAGTGAAGAAAGCTAATGAAGGATTCCTGCAGTAAGATGGTAAGCTAAGATGCTTTTCCCAGGAACACTTCTTTTTTTTTTTTTTTTTTTTTTACTTATATGTGATCACACCAGTATTTTCTAGGAAACAGATAAGATGCAACTATTTTATCAGCATTTTTTCCAAGGTAAACTATCCCCTTTCCCAGTGTCATTATGTAATTTAAAACTGAGATTTAAAAACAAAACTAGTGAATCACTGCCAAATGCTGCTAAACTATGGTTTTAAACAACATTAATTTACAATATAAGGGTTCTTCTCTATTTTGTATATATCCCAGTTCCACTATGCTGAAATTTAATTATGATGTATGTTTTTTGTAAGAAGTGACTAATAGGCCAAGTAATTAAATAAAATCATATTAACACAACTGGTAGTGTCTAAGTGTTAAGGAGAGTTATAGCTAAATTTTTATCCTGCCCTTGAGGCTAGGGGGAAAGTCACCTCTGCCTCATGTGACATGCACTGGCACATGAGATATGTTGGTACTTTAAAGCCAACTCAGAAAATATTTTGGCAAAGGCAGTTCTCTATGTCATGATCTGGGAGCATAATGACCACAGACTGCTGACATTTTTTTTTCCTGTAACTTTGCTCTCTCAATCTAAAAGACAAATTGGAGAAGCCAAGAATGTGTACGTGGGTTAGACTGCTGGATTTATTCAGCGTAGGATCTAGACTCACAGTGGGCTTGTCTTAGGTTTCTCCATTAAAAAAAATTCAGTTTGGTCTGATTTTACACAGTGCATTAACTGTGGCTGTGCCTCTTACTGGGTAACTCAATAAAGAGCAAAACTAAACCACCAGGATACTGCTCTTTGTCCCCAGCGTTGTAAAACCTAAAAATTACGTTGAACTTTACATTGCATTCTCTGTAATGATTATTCTCAGTGATGCAGATTAATGATTTATATACTGTGAGACAATAAAGAGCCAGCAGACACAGAAACTATCTGTGAAGAGCAGCAGAGGCCAATGGACCATGCCTCCAGCATCCACAATGAAAGAGGAACATCTGACAGAACAGAGATTTCTGCAGAGTATCTGACAGTATCACAACTTCAATGCTGTTGCTAAGATATGAACAATTTTAAGCAGGGATCTATCTGATGACCACTCTTGAAATCTCATATATGGCAGCTGGGAGACTGAGACCTAACTCTATCCTCAAAGTAAGTTGGCTCCACTTTCTGACCCTTGTAATCTTTACAATCATTTTTCACATAATTCCTATAAAGATTTCACGGTTTGTTTCAACCAACTCTCTTCCTTACCATACACATAATCCCTAGTATCTCTTACCATCTCAACATGCTCCTATTCCAGTCTTCCAGCAACAAATGTTAAATTTTAAATGTTTTGTCTCTCACAGTTTCTAATGACTCCCCAAACTCAAAAGCTTAGTCTTTTCAATCATACTTTCCCAAAATCTTACACGGCCTCATTGTCAGAAACAGACTGAAACTGATTTAAACTTTCCCTAATTTTAGCTTAAGGCTGATGCTCAACAAGAAATGCTTCAATCCAAACCAGATCATTTTAACAAAGTGAAGCACAACTGCAAAAAGGGTCTGAGATCAGGTCAGGTGATCCAGCTCCACAGCAGGAAATGCAATAGGTGTCCCTGCTAGGGGACTGAAGAGAACTTCTAAGGACTATAATCATCTCTGCACTGTGATCCAAGCTGATTTTAATCAACTACGTCAGCTTTAATCAAGTACTAGACTAAGAGCCCAACCTTGGCAAAAAACTCTCAGTGCAAGTTAGCTTCCTGATTGCCCACCTTCTCAGGAGCATACTGCTTTGTTCAGGAAGCAGTTTCTATAATCCCATATCCAAACTATCCAGTTTATATGGGGACTGCATTCAGAAATGCAACCACAGCTCTCCACAGAAAACACATGAACACTCTAATTCTTTGCAGTCTACTGTAACTCCTTTTGCAGTATGTACAGCACTATTTATTCATGCCACCAAAACTTTCTTTCCCAATTAAACTTTGCATGGCAGTTTCTCTCCCCATTTTCCTGGGCTATCATCTACCTGTGCTTCTAAAATATTAAGTACAGCATATAAAAGATTTGGCTCAACCTCTCATATGCTTCTAGAAACGTAAGTAGAGGGTTTTTTCTATTTTTCTTTCTTTTTTACCTGGTGAGCTAGAAGTACTGGGTGTGCAGTCACTGTCATCCAGCCACATACTCTGAACCATTGAATCCTGTTTTGGAGGGCCCTTAAGTGAGCACGTCAGCTCCTGGAGAGGGCAAAGAAGATGTGTTTTAATAATGCACCTGATAAAATCAGAGAGGGTAGCCTCTGTTTGTTAGAGATCATACACCCACCCTGTCATTCTCCTCTTCCTCAGATGTTCCATTTTCCCTCAATCCACTACAACAACTGCTTACACTGGATGATGAACGTGAGAGTGGCTGCATCACACAGTATCCTGAAGTCTGACTCCTGAGCATTCTGTGAAATGCAAGCATTCAACATCATCATGCTTATTGTTACACACAGGCTTAACTTTTTGAGGCATAGCTTTATTATGTAGCAGTCAGAAACAGTAAGAATATATTATTCATCCACAGATAGTTTTTCCACCTAGGAAAACAGAATTCAGGTGAACCGGCATGCATGTCTTAATTTCTAGTTGTTACATCACTTAGGAGAAACATCAATTCTCTGTCTCCATTCTGGATAACTGTATGAAAGGACAAGTCTGAATGAATTTTTAAGTCGCAGACCTAAGTGTAATAAAGCAGAGTGACTCAAACCACCTGCAATTAAGTATTAAATACATCTCGACATTCATTAAAATCAACAGATGCCCTCTTTTGGAGATCAGAGATTTTAAGAGCCTAACTACAGTATGAAGAGGTGTTAAACTGAGTATAAAGGGCAGGTGCAGCCCAGTCCAGGCCACCCATTCCCACAGCCACTCTCAGGCTACCATGTTTTGTCGTATGTGAAATTCCAGGCAGAACAATGGGACCATAAAAAGCATACTTTTCATGTCATAGAGCTTATAAATTGTTACTGCTGTTTTCTGTACAGGTATAACAGGAGGAGGCAGGAAAGGAGACAGACATTAACCAATATTAGAGAACAGTTAACTAAGAAAGTTTAAGGAAGCAGTGGGGAGGTGGAAACACATTACTGAGATCTGCATTGCAGGATGTCTCAGTGTAAAACTATGTAGGATCAAGTGCCAAGCTCCTGCACAGACAAGTCAGAGCCTTCCTCCTGCTTACGGACAGGAACACACCTAGGTCAGGATTCCCATCCTAGTGATTTTCCATGTGCCCAGTTGCCAACAGACTGACTCCTGCAGGTCTATCCCACTAAAATTTAGCTCCCACAAGGCCATTCAAAGGAGACATTCAAAGCAAACTGTCTTGGATCCCTTTACCACCACTCTATTAAATGGAACAGACACTGAGGTAGCCTGGTGCATGTTTCAGATCTATCAAAGAAGACCCTTAAGGTCAGCTCTTCTTCTTAAGGTCAGCTGAGAATTTGGGATCCACTACTTAAGAGTCATTCAGGAGATATAGCAGTCCATGAGGTTAACACGCTTACATAGTAGAAGGTGCACTGTGCACATAAGCCCCAAATTTATGGTGAAATACTCATTGTCTGCATAAGAGACCAGCTAGTAAGAGAGAGGTGAAGTGCTTAAAAATGTTAAGGAACAAAAAAAAGTTAAGGGAGGCAAGAAAGATAAGACACCTTTAACATACTAAATATATTTATTCCTTCAGAAACACTGCAAAATGTGGCCAGTCTTGACCTACAAGCAGTAATGAAACCTAAAGTCCCAGGCATATTACATGCCAGCATGCAACAGGGAGGACAATAAAGACAGGGCCAATAAAGGCCAAAGATATTTCCTCAAGAGATTAGGAAATATGTTTTGGAGGAAATGAAGGCCAACATGCTTCTCCCTTAGCAGAGCAAATCAATAACATGAATCTAAGTGAAGTGGGATCTCGATTTCCACGAAGTATCTCCTTCTCAGCACCCTTCCTCAGCAGGTTTCTCCATCCTTGTTCTCTGCACTGCATTTCTTGACCTGTGTCAAGGCACTAGAGACAGAGGTGGAGTTGTGTTCTGCTCTTGCCTTCTGCAGGCCAAACTACTGTCACTCATCTGAGGGGAGAGGAAGGGAAGAGAAGGGGTTGCACTCAAGGTGGCCTCCATTCCCCATCACTAGTAGAGGTTGGTTCAGTGGCTGCTGATTTGGCAATGGGAAGGGCACAGAGCCAAAATGCTCCAACAGGAGCTATCTGTCCATCTCCCTCTCACAGAATTCCTGCTCCAGGAACTGCCAGTGGAGCGTTACTTGGTGCCACTCGGTCTCTCCACAGTCCTTGAGGTCCTCTAAGTACGTTCATGCTCCTCTTAGCCAGGACTCTGATTTCACCCCAAAAGTCTTGCCAGTGTCTTCAGTGAGGTACCCAATGACTGAGTAGCATCCGGTCCACTCCTGATTGGCTTGATGTCCCCACTCAGATGTGTCTGAGGAGGGAAAACACACATACAAAAAACCCATGTACTTTTCCTAGGATATGGACATACACAGTACAGTGCTTGATTTTTCAGATGCAACCCAGAGTCGTCTGATCCTCAGGAGTTCTACTACTTGCTTACATAGGCTGGGTTAATTCTTTTGAGTCTGTCCCTTGGGAAGAAGGATTATTTGGAAGGCTACCTGGACAGTAAAGCAGAAAAACTAAGGACAATTGTCCCTGTATGTGGGAGAGAAGACACCGTTAGCTCAAGTGAACAATGCAGTTTCATGGATTGCTAGCTGATCACTGTATAAACGTGTGTTAAACTCACGAGCGTGTTGCTTTGCCTCTACCGTAAAACAATTAATCTATTACTTTTGTGTTCCCTTTGCATTTATTTCCAGGTTCCTTTTAGTAGAACACAGGTGAAGAGGTCGATCATTCCACGTTTTGAATCTGAAATTATTATGTAAGACCAGTAGCATCATGCTGGACACTTCTGAGGTAACATAAATTTCTTGTGACTCTACGGAGAGAACCAGGAGTGGACTGATGACACACTACCAGGGATAGCCCATTCTGGTATCTAATAGGGACTACATAAATTATTCTAAAATGAGGCAGAACCCTTTTGCATTGGAAGTATGCCTACATCTTGATCCTGGTTTCACAGCTGATGAACAACAGGTAGGCTATTTCAGCAGAATGCCAGTAAACTGTCACCAAGACACACCTTACACTCCCAGCCTTTTCCTGCAATATTGTGCTAATACTGTCTTGCTGAAAATGTGTGCTTTACATGGTGGAATGACACATTCTTCACTCCTTATCCCCAGTGTCATGCAATAAGTATGGCTGCACATGGGCTAGTCCCTAACTCTGAGATCAAAACTCTGACTAATAACTAATTGTGCAAAACTCCATGCTGCATCCCACCTTGTAAATGAACTGTCCAGGAATGGGCTAAACCACCACAGATATGAAAATACTTCTTTTTTCTGGTGATCCTAAGTGGTTTTGAGTCCATGACTGGAAAAAGAATCCTGGGAACAGAACTAGACAGACTGACAAATCATACAGGTCATGCCTAATGTGCATAAACAATATTCATGCAAGTACTGTTAGTAAAATCCCATGCTATGTTTGCTCTCTGAAAGCATGTGGATACCAACTTGAAACAGCCATTGCAGCTGGCTCACCTCCTCAGCTGATGGAGAATGACATTTGGGAAGTGGAGGAAGCAGAATTCTTGGTGATTATGCAAGGTAATCAGCAATCTAATCAGAGCAGGAGTCCCTCACACATGCCTGTCAGGAACTTCTAGTTCACTAACAAGGTCCCAGGCAGGATGAGGAAGGGAAGGTGGAATGACGTGGTAACGCTGGAAGATGGGGGGTGCTGACCAATCAGCAGTTCCATGTCCTGAATTCCCTCTAGTCCTCAGCTGCCAGAGCTAGCACCTTAAATGGTCTGTATCTCCTAGATGTGCTCCCATCCTCCACACCAAAATTCTGGGCACTCATCCAACCAAAAACTAGTACACACACAAAAACTAAAACACTGCACCTTGGCTGTGACAAAATTCTGAGCAGTCCTACAGCATACAACTGGGTAGCTGAACTACTGCAGATAGTCACCAGCTTGTAATGCTTAGGGAGCATTGGCTATAGTTAGAAGGGAGGCCCTTCCTTGTCAAATTTGGCACCTGAAGCAACTATAACCATAGACACCTGGTTCTAGGGCACCACCTGAAATTTTTTAAGCCTCTCCACAGCCCTGAGAAAGGGAAATGCCCTAATCCAAAGTACTTGCTACCTTTCTTGCCACAGGTCTCATCCAAGTTCTCTTGAAAAAGACTAGGTGTGGCAAAATGTTCCAGGAAGTCAGCTGCAGCCTTTGATTTAGAGACAGGCTGTTCTGGGGTCGTGGAAATGGGTGGTTTCCCTGAAGTGTTCTAGGTAGGATCACATCCCAGTATAATACAGCTTAGCAGAAGCAAAGCTCCACTACCAGGAAATTGCATTTTTCCAGTTTTTGATAATCAGAAACTGGAGAATTAACTTGCAGACTACTGCATGAAGTGTTTTGCACATACCACTGGGTGTGGTATGGCGTGCTTTAGCAATGAAACATAGGTGCAACACATGGGACCGTGCTGGAATCCTGCTGTAACACTTTGGGAAGACTGGAGACAGGTTAGTTCACGCTGGTTGGGAGCAGCGGCATGAATCCTGCTTAAAGGGGCAGAACTTGAGGACAACCCAACATCCCAACATACCCTTGTCCAAGCTTCTCCATGAAGCTCCAAAATCACTCCAGAGCAAACTATAGAGGAAACATACACATGAGTAAACATGGATAATTGGACAGCTAGGATTTTGTGTATCCTGTTGGATGCAAGCTCACATTACAGTAAAGATATAACCAAAGTCAAGTAGTCCAATCTTTCATCACGGTCTGTTTAAGAAAGCCAAGTTCCTGACAGGCTCTGAATTACTGTGCCACAGCCAGACATCCAACTTTTGAGATGCTACAATGCCTGATGTGGACAATTTCAGTAAAGCCTCCAACAGAGCAAGACATGCACCACACTTAAGCCAGTAACAGAAGACAGTGAGCATCTTTCAAATACTAAGATTTATTTTCAACTCACTTGCTCTTCCTGCTGGGGAACTCTGGAGAGCTGGGACTGGATGATCCATCAGACTTCAGGTCAAAGAAAGTTCCTGGACTGTCCAACACCCTCTGTATCCTCTCTGTGGTGTCTCTGCTGGGAGAAAGGAGAAACCAGCTATATCCTAGGGCCATAGTTAACTACCATCCATTCTAACACTCCCTTACAAGACACAGTAGAAAGCTGTATCTCCTGTATACATGTAAAAGGGAAACAAACACAGTTGTGCTGAAAAGGGCAGAATCTTTATATGTGACATCTGGAAATGGCCAACTTTAAGCTCCTTTTGAATTGATATAAACGCCTGAATTAATTTCAGTATTCACCTTTAATTTTTTAACTTTTGCCTCTATCGTCCCCATTCCACTGGTCTTAAGAAGTTACAGGATTTAATAGAGAGGTAAATATGATGGTTACAAAAGTGTTATTGCTACCAGGGCTTGTCAAAATACCTCTGAAGAAAGTTGTCTGTATGAGTAACTGAAATGAGAGGTATGTTTAATTAAAGAAAGGAAAACTAAGGGATTTGGGGTTTTTTTTTTAGGGCTTCAGGGATGGAGTTTGTCACAAAGTTCCTCCTCTGCTCTCTTGGTCAGTTGACCCTACCTGTGTCCCTCACATCAGAGTTTCTGATACCCTCACCTATGCTAATACAATTGTTTGTGAGACTGGAAACTGCACTTTCCACCACTCCTGGTACCCACCAGACTTCTCCACAAGCCATGGCAGAACCTGGCAGACAATTAATCCAGTGAAAGAAAGTTAATACTTTTTCTATTTGATTAATGGGCTGAATCAGTTCCATGAAAGGCCCACTAGGGATCTGAGCAATCATCACAAGGAATAGTCAGGATTGGGTAGATTAAAGGGACAGAGGGGAAGTATCACATCTGCTTTCAATAACAATGAACTGTTAGAGCAGTTGCTAGTGAAACTGCACCTTCAAGAATGACACAAAAAGTCTTTCAGCAAATACAAACTAAGGCTCCCTGTTCCTCACATCTAAGTTTACAAGTAAGCAAAAGGAAAGCTAAATAAGCCAATTAGTTAATCAGATCTCTCTGAGCAAAGAGCAGGGGAAAAAAGAAGTAAAATACATCCAGGGGTTTTTCCCTGTACTAGGAAAGTTTTACAGATCCTTCAAGGGGATAGAAATGGTTGTTATACACGAAGTAATGGATTGAAGGACACAGCTGCCTAAGGTACGAAAGTATTTAAAGTAGTGAGGAGCTGTGGCTATTGTGATAGCTTAGACTGTTACAGGGCAGTTGTCTCTGAAGATTTAATTTTTCTCAAAAGAAGTGCTATTTTTATTCAGATCAGGTCATAGGCACCTCATTAAGAAAGAAGGAAAAATGCAGTAACTTCCTCCTAAAATAACTAGTTTCCACATTAGAGATGACTTTCCCCCTTTTGCACCCAGTCTTTAAACTGTTTCCTGGAATTCTTGTAACTGGGAAAACTGCATATTAGATACAGAGCCTTCATGTGACTTTTGAGACTCTGTATAATCTTAAAAAGATGTTTCAGCTAGAGCTGAGAGAAATTTATAATTTAACTAAATATTCTCTCGTGAGCAGTAAACAACTTTTGAATGGTTATAATTCTGTCAAATATGCCAAATCACTCCTTGAAGCAGTATATTGTCCATTAATTATAATTATTTCTCAGATTATCTAACTTAAACACTAGTCATTTGGACTTAAAGCTTTTTAAAATGAATCCTGCAAGTTATCAGAAGTTTTGCCTATTTGAATATTTTAACATGAAAACAAACAAACAAGTAAGCATCCCTTTCCCAAATACCAGCCTTTCATGTGACTCTCTTCTAAAAGTGGTGAGTGAAGAACAGGAAACCTCAAGAGTCCTGGATTATACTGCACAATATTTAAGAATGATCTTATAATGTTCCTCCACCCATTTCCTCCATTCATCCTCAAATATTGATTCTCTCCAATTCCAAATGCCCACCTTTAATTTTGTCTGTTTCTGTTATTTGTCCGTTTCTCCATCAGTCCCTTTTCTTCCTATTCCAACCATTTCCATTTTACTTCTCATTCCTGATGGTTCCCCCTCTGCCTGTATGTGCCTTTCTATGTTCCTTTTCTCATCTCCTCTTGGTTTTTTTACCCCTTTGTCTCGTCTCCCCACAGCTCATACCTCTTTTCCTCCTGTATGTTTTCAATGCCAATGGCACTACTCCGTCGCCCGTGGAAGCGGCTCGCTCGAGTACGGGATGGGCTCCTACCAGGCAAGGCAAAAGACTAGAAAAAAGGAAAGCATGACAGAAAGGAGAGGAACAAGACAGGAAAAGCTGTGGAGAGCTGAAAGCATAGGAGAAGAGTTTGCAACATGGATCCAGATCATCTCCTTTACTGCAATACAGGAGCTCAGCTCCACCTGTGCAAGGAGTACTTTCTGTCAGTGAGCAAGAGCAGCCAGGGCTTACTAAGGTGATGTGAGAAAGGGACAGAGAGATAAAGAAACAAAGGCAGAACACAGCCAGTATACAGAGAAACAGGCTTGGGAAGGGGGGTATCCCCACAGGGTGAGAGGAGAGGCAGAATCAGAAAGGCAAAGACAACCAGAAGTTGAAGGAGCAAAGGAGGCAGCAAACCCAAGTCATTAGTACGCTGTGATTTTGTTGTATTGACATAAAGAATGCATACAACCAAGTAAACTGTCACCAAGAAATCTTCACACTGAAGGGCACCTTCTTGGCTTACTCAGAGATGGTTTTTTTGGTAGTTTGCCTGTATTGACATCACTAGTGCAGAGACCACAACCAGCTGGATGCACTTTGGCCAAGGTAATCATATTTTCAGTATCAGAAACATGGATCCTTTTCTGGAAAGATTTGTGACAGATTTTTAATTCATTGGTCACATATGTTTAGTATCCCTATCAAATAAGAAAGGCTTTGATAGTAACTAGAAATATTCATTCTTTTCCTCACCCCAAACTTTATTAATTCTGCTGTTTGTTCCCAACATGCAAATTCTATTTACAGCAAAATAGCACCTTGAATATCTTGTGCACCTGTTTATATTACAGAAGATAGTCTGATTGGTGAAATAGAAGAAAATTAAACAGTTCTAGTGTCCTTATGTTCTCAGGTCTTGCTATATGACAATACAGTACCGTTCCAGCCAAACCACAGTGCATGCACTTTTTAACACATGGCACCGTACAGGATCTAATCCAGGGTATCAGAGATAGATGTCTGATGTAGAATCATGTTTGGCTTTCTTCTCCCAGTCTGCATCAATCTCAGCTCTAGTTTACACATGAACTGGGGCTAGAGATGGGCACAGACAAAACCGACTGCAACACATGCTGTCACCACTTGTGAAATGGGATGATACAACAAAAAGATTCACAGTGGGACAAGAGGACAAACTAACAGGGAGAGGAAATGTATGAGTGGTTACAGAGGTATGCCGGGTTCTCTTCTTACAGCCCACCCGAATACCTTACCGCAGCAATGGCCTTAGGGCCCTCGGCGACACTCTGGCTGAGGGCAAGGCCAGCTGTAGCCGGGCGGCTGGGCAGGGTGGCTGGCTGCTGCTTTCTCATGGATATCCCCATGGTATCCAGGCTCTGGCTGCGGCCTCTGATCACCCGCTGAACAGGAGGGAGGCAGGGAAACAGACAAACACAGATATACACATATAGACATGCACACGGTAGGGTAGTGTGAGAAGCACCACAGATCGAGTGGGAAGCTGTGACAGACCGACACCAGAACCACACAGATCCTAACTCCTACAAGGCAGCACTTTAGATACTGCCTGTTTTGGTTCTAGCTGATTCATGGAACTCTGGGAAGAGCTCTTCCTCCAGTATATTCTCTAGGTTCACTTCCCTTCTCCTACTGCAATGAATTGAGGTTCCCTACCAGTATCTGAACACGCTGGATTAAACAGCATCACCTGGAGCAGTCCTACCCAGTACAGGCTATAAAACACAAAATTGAACTCCTGTTCAAGGCTGTAAGGTTCAGCCTCACATGAACTTGAGTTCTGGTTTCAGTGGGAAAGCAGCATTTGAAAAAGCCATTTTCCAACTTAACTCAGCCTTTTCCACCCTTTTACAAATGTCATCTGTGTACATGACATGCAAATCACAGCATCTGCCAGAAGTCATAAAAGGACATTTTGGGAGAATTAGTGTAAGACATGGATGGGTTAAAATTCATGGTTAGCAGCAAAGGCAGTTTGTATGTAAAAATACACCTCACCAAAGCATCCCAGACCTGACCAAAGCTATGCACACAGCTACCAAACCTATTTGTGAACAGGTTAGTTTTACAGACCTTAATAACTCTAATTGACCCACCATATAAAGCCATAAAGTCATCTGAAGAAATGCTATTTATAACACAACTCTCTTTCTAGAGAGATAACTTATATATTATATAAAATAAGTGGCAAGGCACTTCCCACATAAGTGGGAAAGGGCAAGCAGATAGAACAGGAAAGCAGTTAAGATTCTCTCTGTATAACCAGCTCAAAACTCAGTTTGCCCATTCATACAAAACCTTTGCTTTCTCATATCAATTATCTTTATCACGTCTAAAAGAAAGTTCTGTCACCTGGTTTATTAAAAAAAATCATCAATAAAAATCCCCTAACATGCCATTTACACTGAAAAAGGTAAATTAACTCTGGCTTTTAGAGGGCAAGCAAAGCATCACAGTTTTTCTAGACAGTAGACTCAGATATAACTTAGAAACTCTTGCAGTGGCTCCTGCAATTCTTTCAGCTATAATGAAGATGAACTGAAAGAGATCTGCTGTAGGAACAGAAAGCCCCTTGCTCCTAGTTATTACAATTCCTTTTGCAAACACTGACTCCTCCTCCTGTAAATCACGGAATAAAACCACATCCACTTGACACCAGCACAAAGCATAAAGAGTTTGGCTTCCAAGGGCCAGTATGGAATTCTAGACCACCCTGTAGGTTTGTAGAAAGGCTCACCTTGAAGTTCTCGAGGAAGCCCCCACTGCCATTCTCTATCTTGTCATCCTCCCCTACAGGTAATCCCATCATGCTGCGGCTGCGAAGCTGCAGCTCCTCAAAAAGACTCTCCAAGAGGGCACTCCGTGTTCTTTCCTGCATCAACATTAGGAATGAGAACAGCTTTTACTGGAAGGCAAGAGATTTTTTTCCTGTTTTTTCAATGTCTCACATCCCTTTTAAAGAAAACCCCAACAAACAAACAAAAAACCCCAAAAGATGAACAATGACAACAACAAAACCCCGTGAAAATCACTTTAAACAGTATGGAGTGGTTTTACCTGCATAGTTACAGAATATATTGCAGTAACACCCAGCCCTTTTAAACTCTTTCTAAAGCAAATCATAAAGGACACTTCTTTACAGCTGATGAAACAGAGACATGTTTTTTTCTAGATCAGGCAACAGCAGAGTCTGGAACAAAATTTTGGTACCTTAAACCAAAAATCAGTGATATCAGCATGCATCCTGTAGCATAATACTGAATTTCAGCTAATACAGAATTTCCTCAAGCAAAATATATGCATCATATTCCCATCCTTACCTGAGCATTAGATCTTTTTATTAAAACATACCTGTTCATACTATCACACCTGCTAAGAAATATGAAGGAAATATCCCATAACTGAGTATAAAATCAAATTTCATCTTCCTTTCTTAAGCAACACAAAATTGGAAGTCAGAAATTTTACTTTATTTTTTATCTGATAATAATATATTTATTATACAATTAAAATTTTCAATTGAAGCAGTCAGGTAACAGACCCACCTCTAATTTAGCAAATTTCTCAGCTCTATAGCAGCTGTACTCAGCATTGATGAGCTTGACCAGAAGGAATTCACGAAACTCTGCACTCTACAAGACAAGATGGAGACTAGACTAAACTGGAGATGAAAACACTAATAAAAATATCACATTATAAAAGATCTGCTTACTACTCTTTGGACCTCCAAAGTGCTCTAGCCAGACTGAAAATACCGACTCAGAACACAAATGTGTGCACCACATCCCCTGCCAACTAACACTGGACCAGAGAAACAAACCTTTTTAAATATGGCTGGATTTGGCAGAGGTGGCCCAAAGAAAGGAACATCATCTCGGGCTGTGACTGAAACCTGAAATAATATAAAGGGAAAAAAATGAGTATCAGAACACAAATGAGACCAGCAAACTACTGTGATAGATCTGATTCCTCCTAAATAATTTACTAATACAAAAGAGACATAATATAGTGTCCTGTGCATCCCTCTGTTCCTGAACTCAGTGGATGGATGTGCTCATTTATCTCCCAGAAACTCCATCAGCTAGATGTGCACACAGTAAGAGCAACAAAAAAAGCTGAACTGACTGCTTTTTAAAAAAATTTTTTAAATAACAGCTAGTATAACCAGTATATTTAGGAACAAAAAGACGCTCCTAATCAGCCTGCAAGATTAACCTCCACTGAAGAACCTTTGTCAGTGTGGTTGTACTGACCTATTTTTTTTACAGAGAATCCTTGGTGGAGATTCGCTGCACACTGAGAGAAGTAACCCAGTGCCACTGCCTCTGTGAGTCACAGGTGGTAAACATGCAAATGCATTTTCCCAGCAAGAGATAGGTTTCGTTTGTTTTATTTTTAGCATGCTCCTACCTGACATACCAATGTCTAAAGAAGTAACTGTCATGCAGTCCAGTTTTCACATGGTCACTTGTTTTTTCACAGCACTTACCCATGATTATATGTAGCTATCTTACCAAATACATACAGTACTTCACAATATTTCACAGGCTTTTTTTGTCATGTTTGAGATGAAAAAAGACCATTATTTGTCCTTTCATACAAGAGGGAACAATGTCATAACAACCACAACTGCCTTAAAACAACAACAAATAAATATCACAGAGCCACTGAGAGGTGTGAGTTTAATGAAAGGAAGAGTTTAATGAATGGGCTCTTGATTTAATTCAGATTTCACACATTTTAGGCCACCTCCCCTAATTACAAAGCCTCCATCTCTCTCCTAATAGATATCTACCAGTTAAAATTCTGCTTTGCATTTTTAGTTTTCTGATTGCAAAAATTGATTCTGTGAAATAAATTCCATTAATATTCCAATTTAACAGTAGCCACTAAAGCTTAAGTAAATGGAACAAGGGATGGCAAAGAAATCTTTCAAATTGCAGTCTTTTGTGTACTACAATGCTCTCAAGGCCCCAGTTAAAGCCCCTTTAGAAAAGCCTTTACAGAAACTCTGCATTGGCTCTAGTGTGATTAGGATGATTTCTTATTTATGCAATGAAGCAGCCCTATTACACTAACAAAAAAAAAAAAAAAAGACACTGCAGACTGGCAAAGATGAAAACAATGGCAGGAAGACACACAACAAACAGCAAGCTTTTCCAGGTCTTCCCTTGTCATTAAAAAGTCCAGGGAATTTTTGTGCCCTACAAAACAGAGAGCAAGAGGAGAACTGGAACCCCATGCCCTGACCTGCACAAGGCTTTCATTACAAAACAGCTGTCCAAAGCATAGGGAACAAGGGAAGGTGGTTGCTCCACCACCAACACCCTCTTGGTGGAAGAGGAGATGGGGATACCATCCTAATTTTGATATTCTTGGTGTTCCTGTAGACCTCCAAGGCATAAGGACTCATCATCACCATATTAAAATCCCTACATAATACAACACATGGCACTTGGATTAAAATGTTTCTACAATTGAAAATCCACCACAAATCCAAGTTTCTTTATATTTTCTGCTCTCTCAGCATCACTGCAAGTTGAACATAAAGTTATACAGATATCCATACAGAGTCCTATCAGAGAGAGAACGAGCTGTGTCCAAAGGCCGCAGATAATTAATCCAGGCTCTAGCAGGGCTTCTTTCAGCTGGAAGGCCCTAATAGGTAACACATCCCTGCCAGATGGGCATCAGTTCTGGAATCCCCAGAAGCAGGTGTAGTTGGCTTGGATTCCATAGTTAGGTCAACCAGCTGTATCTGACCTGCAGCCTCAGGCAGTGCAAGCTGCAAGTGCTGTGCAGCATGGGTGATGCAGACATGAATTTTACCTGACTTACACAATGTAAGCCAGACAACCCCCAAAGTGTGATCAACTGTGGCTCGTGCTCTTTGATGTAAACAAAAATTTTTACCTGAATTCTTTCTGCCTCAATTCCAAAGCTTTAAGCTCCAGAAATTAATCAGCTACTTTGAAAAGCACACAGCTTAACTCAGGTTTCAGGTGTAGATACTCTAGAAATCAGGACAACATCTGGCTGAATCTGCACGTCCCCCAAAGGCCCAAGAACCCGTTTCCACTTCAAGGATCAAAATCAGTACAGGTTAATCTATCGATCCTGGTTACCTTGTAGAGAGTGTCCCCAGTGGTGCTATGAGTGAGCTGAACTACCACATAAGCATGAAGGAAATTAGAAGCAATCATATCAGGGACAAAAGGTGTGCTTTCATCCTGGAAAATGATGGCTACAATATCATTCCCAATGTGACGCTTCCGCTGAAGCTGGAGAAGAAAGAAACAATGAAGAGAGAAGGCAGGTGAAAAAGAGCAGAACGGTATGATGAGACCTCAAACACCAGTCTGCCTAACATCTCAAACCCATCTGTTCACCAAACCCTCCATTGCTACTTTTGCCATTACTCCAGCCATAATTCCCAACATTATAGTCAGTCATTATCCCCTCTACGCAGTCCTTCTTCAAATACCCCTCCTCTCCCAGCCACACTGTTGTAATCCTTATTCTCCTTCTAATACCTGCTGGGAATCTCCCTCTGTGAAGGGCAGCTTTGTGGACACGTGAAACATGATCTCCTTCCCCCGGAAATTTGTATAGACTGACTCGGTGCCTGTTTGACCTCTGGTAACATCCAAGCCTCCCCGGAACCTGAGCAAATCCACACCACGCCACAGGTCAGGCAGTACAGAAATGAGAGAGCAGAGAGAAGACAGACAGTGTCAGTAACAGCAGTACATCAGGACTATCAAAGGTAATTTTTAGGAAATCAGTGAGAGTGAAGCACCAAATCTTCCCCAAACCAATGCAATGACTGAAGCTGCACCATGTTTGTGCTGGTGAACATACCAGCTTGTTAAAAGCTATCAAGTTAAACCAGGGATCCTCAAAGTAGCTACCTTCTTTGGCATTCTTCTGAGGAACACACTCCATATGTTAGAACTACAGAAGGGATGGGATGCCTCACAGGGAGAGCCTGAAACAATACTGCCCCATATCACTGTGAAACAAGCTTGTATTGGCACTGCCAAATAAAATTATTCTTTGCTGATACTGCGGGTCAGATTGAGAGGCCAGGAGACCTTTAAATCAAAATACCAGCAGAGACCTAAGCTCCAACTAGTCCCCAGACACGATGGCTGACAAAAGCATCCAGGGCTTCTTCACCTGCACTGGGATTCAGAAGACACAGCACTTCACTGGAAGCTGGGCTGTAACAGAGTCACAGCCTCTGAACACATGATGCTCCCCAAATTAATCTGGCTTCCCAGCTGCACTGGGTACTCACCCACGGAAATCCTGCAGCTGAATCTTGTCACCAAGGAAATCCAGGAACTCCAGGAAACCCTGACTCTCTACTGTGTTACTGAAGACTTCTTCTTCAGTTGTCTACAGAAGGAAAGCAGAAGTAGTAAGAAGCACAAGGAGTACAAAGAACAGGCAGTAATTTCTATAGACAGTTCAACCAACAAACATCTCTGCTTGAATACATTTCTGATCTGAGCCCCCCATGGTGCTAGTGTCCTGTGCCTCAGCCCCAACCTGCCATGAGGGTTAGAGTTAGGGTTCAGAGATCCACAAAGCCTACATTGCCAGAGACACTGCAGGTGGAAGAGGCATGCCAAGGGAACCATGGCACTGCACAAACACTGCTGCCTCCAGAAGCCATTGCTTCTGGACAGTGCAGACCCTGCTACTACATCCTCCAAGCTAAGAAAACTGACTCTTTTCATTTTGCCCCAAGTACCATGGGATTTTAACAGGTCTTACCTGTCCAGGTTTTTGGTAGATGACCCCAAATTTGAAGTTATTGCTTATGACGTGTTCATCAAATGCAACAATAAGCTGTGAGGCCTGAAGTAATGAAAACAGAAATTATCAACTGGGTATCATTAGCCAGACCTTGATGGAAAAGTGATATACAGACATATCAGAGCACTGTACCTTGGGATAGAGGACAGGAAAGAAGCGTTCAACATTCACATCCTCACACAGTAGCTGTTGAGTGAGAGAGACAGGGAAACAGAAGTGTGATTATCATGTGCCCTGGCTTGTTGCAGACATGAGAGTGTAGGCACTGTTTATAATTATCTGACAGGAGCCCCTTCAGGCAAAAATTCTGAGGTAAAATTAGAAGAGAAAGAAGAGAAGACAAATGGAAGGGTGAAAGGGAACTACATGACAGTTCTACTGGGGAATAGTAGAAAAAGAGGGAAATGGGAGGCCAGAGATGAAAATAACTTGAAGAATGAGGCCTTAAGACAAGCAGGCAAGCATGAATCTCACCTTTGCCATTTGAACAGCATTGGGAAACTCATTCAGACAGGAAATGGGAATTAGATCATGTTTGGTGCCAGTACGAGTCCTGACGTAAAACAAAAAACGCATTAGAGACATGGCTGAAGGGAGACACAAGCAACACTGGCTCTTTAAAGAAAGGGTAGCCATTTCTTCAGAGTATTGTTAAAGCAGTTAATTCCAGAGGGTTAATTTTAACTGTGGTGCATAGAATCACTGAAAAAGCAAGGTATTTTCACTTCTTACTGCCCATCGCTTGTTGTGGTGAGCAGAGGAAGACAAAACAGAAGCCCTCAGCGTCTTTCCTCCTTCGCACTCTTGTCTGCCCTGAAGAGTATTTTGCTTCCCCCTCACACCGTTTTCTTTCACAGAAATCTAAACGTCAAAATACAATTCGTGGACACAGAATAATAAGGGATTCCCACGATCAGTGAGGGCTAGAAAGACTGTTAAAAGGTCTGTTAGAAACAGCCTAGGAAAGCGGATCTATGCAAAGTGAAGGATTAGAAACTGGTGTAGCATTGTTCCAGAAAGCTGACAGAGGAAAGCTCCCTTCCTCTTTATATGTGTATTTAAGGAGAGGTATCTTTCTAAGGAAGAAGAAATATTAGGCTGTCAAAAGCCTCTTCAAACCATTATAAACAAGCTGTTGAGCACAAAGTACTGCATACAATAAAATATCTTAATAGAGGAATAACTACCCTTTTGTTCTTCCCTGGTCTCTTCCACATAGGAAGATAAACATTCCCAGGCACAGCTCACAAACAGGCTTTCTCTTTATTCCCAGATTATTGCTGGCAGTCTGAAGCACTCTCTACAGACGCTGGAGGAAACCCACCAGTGGTTTTCTTGTAACTAATTCCTATGCAATCATTTCTCCCTCAGTCCTGCACAAATCCTTGTCAGTGGCAACTGTACATCCCTTGGTTCCAGCAGCATTGCCTACTGGGAGTGCACACAGCCCATAATGTGGTAAAAAGTTTCTCTGCAGTGCCCTCTCACCTACACAAGATCCTTCTCTGTTCTTCTTGTAGTTCATTCAGCACCTCTCTCTAGGTAATGTCTCTTCATAACCCTCTCTTAGGGTTATGGCTTCATAGACTGCCCCGGGAATCTAGGGAATGTTCTAGATCACCTTCAAGGGAGCCTTAGTCTCAAGTACAAAGCCTGGGCTAGGCTATCCTCCATTAAGGAATCCATATTCTCCTAGAGAGTACTCACATTTCTTTAAGTAGACAGAATAAACAGAAAAACTTTCTATTTGAGGGAAGAACAGGTATTTTCCACACAGGTACTACAAAGATGCACCTGTAAGCACCACACCATCTTCTTTAAGGAAACTGCTGAGAGCAACTCAAGAGCAGAAGGCAAGAAAAAAAAGGCTCAAAGGTTTCTTTCCGGTTTCTTTTCTCTCCAGAAGAAAGACACGAAATTCACATCCACATCTGTGCAGAGGGAGCACAAGGTAAGACAAGAGACACAGCACAGTAGCATTCACCTCAATAACAGGCTCTGTTACCTTAGCAACAGGCGTAGATTTTCCTGTTTCTCGATCTGTTCATACTTCACAGAAAGTACTAGGTAGCCCAAGGACATATCACTGGAGTAAAAGTTCTGGTGCTCCTGCAAACAGGAAACCAAAATGCATTATCCCAAACACACTTCCTGGAGAAGTTTACCTGGCTGTTTTTTTTGCATAGAACCTGTCACTCAAGATTAGCTAATTTTTAATTTAACTAGGAGTAGCATGCTTCCAGATGTGTGCATGTTGTCTTCCAGCCCCCTTGATCATCAGTGCATGAGCATATCAGTCAAAGTGCATCCAGCCAGTTCAGTTCCTCCTCACCTGCCCAACATCACAAGGGCTCCTGAGAAGGAATAGTATTAGACCATTCAGCAACACATTTTGAAGAAATTGAGTTTCTTGTAAATAAAATTGTGGACTTCATGGATTTTCCCTGTATCCATTCAGATTCTGCTTGACTAAGCAGTGTCTTCCAGACATTCAACTGGATGTGGTTGTGGGAATTTTCTATCTAAAGAGCAATGGCAGGATTATGGTAAATGGCTGAACTCCAAGGGTGCTCACATCTCAGGAAGGATACAGTCAGTAAGCAAAGAGGTTTTGCACATGAAGACTGGTCTCAGCAGTGCCACTAACACTGCCTGAGCTTTAGTGGAGTGTGCCTAGAACAGAGTCATGCAGTCAAACAATGAAAGATACTGCAAACATTTTCACAGTCCCCATATGTAAGAGGCTGTGGCCACACATTTCTCCTGGGTATACAGACATGTTCCAGTGGCCTAGGCATAGCAATGTATATTTTGTATATTGCTATATCATATATATTGCTTTATAATCTCTAACCTGAAAAGGTTAAGGCCTTTTGACACAGGATGTGAATGGAAACCTCCAGCACAATGAAAATACCATTTAGGTGAAATTGTGCAGAAATGCCTTGATCACCCCCGTCATCCTAGGGGAAAAGCATCCTCATCCATGACACAGAAATGGGACAGCAAGTCGTATTCAGTTGTACAGTCAAAACTTGCACAATTTGGAATATGTTCTGTGAAAGGAATACTCCAAGCACAATAAATTAGTGAAGAACTCAGTAGGAGCAAAGTGTAATTTGATAAAAAATGGCTGCTAGTCTGTCAGTTCTTTCCTCAGTCTTTTGCCTAGAATATATAGAATATATGTATGCCTAGGTGGTCTGCTCGGGCTCTGATGGATTGCAACCTCTCTCAAAACACTGGTAAGATTATCTTCTGCTGTCTAAATCTTTTGTATTAGTCATAGTTCTGACTCACTATCAGAAATAAAGATACACCTAGTGAAATATTCTGGTATCTATATGGACACAGCCAACTTGAAACTAACAGACATAAACTAATTCCCTCTTTGAAACAAACAACAGGAATAAGTTAGACTACAGTCACTACCCTAAACCAAAATGTGAAGATGTAGCTGTCTAACTTTAAGTATTAAAGATGTAATTGTCCTCACCTCCTCTTTGAGACAGAAACTATCAGAAACAGACCCAGAACTGCCCTGATACTGATCTATGGGCAAAAGGTTCCATGGCTGATCAAAGGAGGCAGTCTGAAAAAGGTAAGGTCTAAGAGCAACCAAGAGGCAAACAGAATATGGCCTCTAGCTGCAGTGCTCAAATCACAGAAGTCCAGTGTGATCTGTCACACCAGTCAGTGACAGTACATGGGGAAAAAAGCTGAAATCAAAGGAAGCCACAAAGGACAGTTTTTTTTCTGCTGACCATGACCTTCAGGATACTAATGGATTTTTGGGATGTGAACAAGAATCAGGTGTGGTAAGTCACTGTGACCAAGGGCAGAAAGACAGAGCAGCTGAGGAACAGACAGATTCAAGGAGCAAAGGAAGACCACGTTCCACGGTGAGTTGAAGTCTAGAATCAAAATCCTTAAACCAAAGAAGTCAAATGCCAGGCTGGATGGCCAAGACAGGCTGTTAAGGAAAATGATGGCATCATACCAACAAAAATCGGAACTAGAAGGCAAAGCAAAAGAAGAGGAGCCAAAGCTTGACATTAGCTGCAGCTAAAAGCAACACTGAGTTGCAAAGACCAGAAATTAAGATGCTTTTTGATGAAACTTCTCAGCCAGACCCCAGCAGATCTGATACAGGGGGATCTCAATTGCTTTGGAGACTGGACTATCAGCTCTGCAGCTGACATAGCTAGGCAGAGCTGCACAAATGGGTGCAATTCTCACAGAGGAACGGGTACCAGAATTAGTGGAGATCTTAAAATAACTGGATTTTTGTCAAAGCCACTCTGGCTATGTAGCTTGATCCTGAATGTAAGCCTGGGGTTTAAATTGAGATCTGAGCAATCGTATGTATGAATAAACCTATAATTTACTCCTTATGATTTTCTTTCTCTGTAAAAACACACAGGCAATGCATGTCAGACTCATATTCCTTCAGTGCACAGCAGCCTTTATTGTTAGCTGTCCTGACGTTAGAGATGAACCATCAAAAGGCTTTACAGTTGATACTGAAGATTGCAAGTCAGTGATGACAAGATACCCTGGAGCTGAGATGACCTATGTATTAAGTACAAATTTGTTCAGCCACAGAAGCAGTTTCTGTAAGATTTAATATAGTCTGAAAGGTAATTCTGGAATTCAAATAGATCTCTCTAAAAACAATTAAGTAGCTTCCATGGGCCAAGGGAAAAGACTAACAGAAAACACAAGGAATGCTGACAGTTTGCCTAAGAAGTTATAAAGCTACTAAGACATCTGCCATCTGCAACAACTTTAACCAGCACAAAAAAAGGACAGCATAAAGGAGAAATACATGATCACACATGAATGCATAGCAAGAAAGCTTCTCCCTCAGCACTGAGAGCTTCAAGTGCCTGAGAAACTGGACCCTAAGTTTATTTGACTGGCAGATACAATGTATACCTTTATTAAATCCTTCTTGGCTTCAGGCTACTTCTCTTTATTACAGCCTTGAAAAACAACATAGACATTGAATAATTCCCACAGTATAAGACATAAAATTTTACAGCCTTCTTCCTAACGGCTAAATAAATCTTACTTCTAGTGTAATTGTCATATAAAATACAGATCATGAGGCAAGGAAAAGGAACTGAGCTATGGCTTGAATGTTCTACCACTTTTTTTGGTGGCTGTTTTATAGGGTCTGCTGTAAGATATTCTGTAAAAAGTACCACAGAATGGTCTGAGTTTGAGCAATCTACATACGCACATCCACGACACAGACATGCACATTAAGTTTGTAGTACCACACAATACTTTGATCTCCTGTCTTGCTTAAAGGATATTCCCTAAACCACTGACTATGCCTCTCCCACCATGTGATGCTTTCAGACTCTTCTTCAGCTAAGAAGCGTTTGCTGTTATTCAAAGCATGAAAGAGACCTTTCCTGACATTGCTGAATAACCTTCCCATGCTACCAACAAGAAAAAGATTCAACAGCATCAAAATCACTGCTAACTTTGCACCAAAGAAATACTTTTCTAGGGGAAAAGCTCTGAGCTCTCTCCTTAACTAAGCTTTTAAACCATGGGGAAAGCTTTCTAGGCACGGATAGAGTTTTCTGTGACACAAGAGTCCTGTTCACCTTGTTCTTTTCTGACACTGGCATGCTCAAAAACTTGCATGTTTAACTGAACATGGACATACATTCATGTCAGTTAAGGCAAAGAATAAAACACTGGACATCGGAAAAGGAAGATTATAGGAGAGAGTTCTTCTGTAGTACTGAGGCACTAATGGTTGGGCACTTTGCAAATGCAAAGCTCCACAGCAGAGGAAGTCCTGCATCTCACTTGGAAGAACAATGATGATACAGCCTTGCTTGAGCAGGAGTATGGACAAGATGAGCTAACAAAATTTAAGCCACAAAGGACAGTAGCCCACAGCTGTTTTGTGATATCAGGTCAGCAGTGAATCCTACAGTTGGACTGAAAAAATCATACCCAAATTTGCCTCTCATCCTATCTGGCTCTGGAAGCCTTCAAGCACAACCCTAAATTTACCATGACAGAAAAATAATTACAGTTGGCTTACTGAAAGCTTCCAGAAGCTTACAGGATGAATGTCCATTAACAGATTGCATAGCAGATCTGTTAGTCTTGAGGGGAAGCCTCCAGGAATGATTCCATTTTTTTCCTAATTATTTATAAATCACATTAATATAATTTTCCAGTGTTGTGGAACAAGATTCACTACAGATGATCACTCTGACAAGCACAACTACTGCAAAACAGGTCCCCAGCACTGTGCAAAGCACCACTTATTCCTGGTTTTGAACTTATTCAGTAGTCACTGAGGGAGATCACTGAATAAGATGCAGCCTGAGCATACTTGTCAGGCTTTCTTATCTCCTAATGCCATGAACCAAATCTCAGAAAAGATCATGGGTCTTTCTCACTTGTTCTTTATGGCTAATATCATCCTGAGATTCAGTCTGGTAATCAGCCAATGCCCTAAACAGGCCCACCCAGATGGACCTTAATGGCTGGCCAGCAAACATTCACCTTATGAGGCCTAGCTCTGTTTGCCTATGTGTAAAACTGGAATTTTTAAATTCATTGAATATTTAGCACCAAACCTACTTAAATCAACAACTATAAAACACATGGCCCAGTTTCATCATATACATTCTGTAATGACATACACTGAGGGAAATGGACTGGTCTGCTTCCTACTAAGGAGCTTGCACTGTCAGTGCTGAAGTCTCCTCTAAAAATAATGCCATTTCTGCTTCCAATACTATTACACTTTTGTCCACTTCATATCCCAAGGTTGGCATCTGTATATAGGAGCCTCAAAAGACCTTCTTAACTAAATAAAAGCATTTCCTGTGCAAATCTTTCTATTAATGCACAGGATGATGCACATTTCACAAGGGACATGACCAATTTAAAACACTACAGACCATACCTTAGTATGTACCTCATTTACATCAGTTCAAGGCATAATAAGGAACTGAAATGCAGCAGCAGTGCAGGCATTTTTAAGTCCACCAGAAAAAGCCTGAGAAATATTTCAGTCTTGTGGTTGGGTGGGCAAAGAAGGCTCTGAAGGTCACCCTTACCTTTCCCAGAAAGTGTTTGCGGTACAGCTTGGCTGTAGGGTCACTTTCCAGTTTCACTTTACCACTCCAGGAAAAGGGTACATCAGACAGAGTTGGACTCAAGCTGGAGAGGTTGTGGCTGGTCCCTTCAATCCAGTAGCCCCCAAACTGGGGTAGGATAATGAGAGGATATGGCCACCCTTTCTGTAATACCTATTCAGAAGGACAGAAAGCATTAAAGCTGACAGGTCTGTAAGCTGGAAGGCTAATAAGCTGAAAAACCAATGAAGTCCAAGGACAAACAGAGAGAGGAGAGAGCAGTACTAACTCACCTCATGGATGCTAGGATAAGGAATATACTCCTCTTCTGTCTGAAATCAGAACAGGCCATTAGCAAAAACATGTGACATCTTTGAAAGTATTGTGCTGTCATGACTGTGCAAGCTGCACCCTCAGCTTCTATTCTGCCCGAGGTCATCCTTAAGAGTTTTACTTCAGGACTTAAGGTTAGACTCCATTCCCAAGGTCTCAGCACTATAATACAGAACTCTGAGAACAATAAACTTAGGAGTCAGATTCTACCCATCCTCCTCCTCCAAACTACAGTGAATATAGGCATGCAAAACAAGGAAGCAGCCAAACTATAGGCAAATTTGATGTGGTTAGGAGTAGCAGGCTCTCTGCTTTCCTTCCACACAGTGTTAGACAGCTGCTGTCCTTCTGCTGACATGGATGACAGCAGGAATGGTAGAAAAAGTGCTGTTATTTACAGTGAGATTGAGGCTGTGTCATCTCCATGGCTGATCTGTGGTAAGCATCTGAGCAATGCTGAGGTGTGACTCAGAGAACAGAAGCAGTATCTGAGCCAATTTATGCCAGCTGGATGCCCCCTCCATCACCACAAAGAGCACTGACTATCTCTGTCAGAATAAAGCTATGTCAATTCTCAATGTGGCTTTTTTTATAGGTCATCCCAAGAAAAAAGTCAAGGTCAGGTTTGATTTTAAGGTTAGTAAGCCTGAGCTGAGACTGAAGAAGTGGAATTTAATCCTCAACTTGAGGATTTAAAGATAGGAATCTGTTCTTATTGTCTTAATACTGGGCAAAACAGATCAACTTTCTAGTAGCATCTCTATGACTCACCAAGCAGACTACTGAAATAAATGCTATGTAACTTCTAAATATTATTACAGCTCCTAAATTGAATAGATTTAAGAAATTACTTAGCCAAAACTAACACTTTTAATAATAATAAACTCTTACTGGAGACACTTAAATTAGAAAAAGGGAAAAGTAATTCTATTTCAGCTACATAGTTTCACTCTCTTGTGCGTCAACTAGGAAAAAAAAAAAGAAAATAAAAAAGGCAAGTGTGTAAGTGTTTTTGGGGTATCTCCAGACTCCCTGTTCATTCCAGTGTGAAAGCACACTGCAAGCCAGGTCAGTAATTATCTGCCATTCTCAGCAATTTAGGAGGCAACAACAACTTGGCCTGACCTTGAGAGGAGCTGGAAGGGAACATCTTTGTTCATCCAGACGACTCCCCTGGAAACATAAAGTCACAGAGTGAATCCTGTATTTCAGCATGTCTGTTTCACTTACCCTCTGTGTCCTTCTCCATGTCCTCAATATGCATATTTTGTCCCTCTATAAAATCTTCCATTTTAAGCAAGTTTGGAAGATTGGAATAAAAAGGAAAAGTGAAGCTAGAACTTTGCCAGTCCCCTAATCTGGCATTAAAACTGAAAAGCTATCCCCAAGCTTACACCTCTTAAAAAGCAGACAACCGGCAGATATTAAAAACAACCTCCCAAACTGATTCTCTTACTTGATTCTCTAATCTCTTCCAGCTACCTTCCTCCCTATCCTAAGTAATAAAAAGAAAAAATGGAATGACTACGAGGTGGGTTGAAATAACAGGGCAAAAGGCTACTGGCTGCCTAGTTTCTTCCTGAATCAGGAGCTGGCATCCAGACTTGAGGCTCCTCCTTAAGGTTATTCCATCCTCTGCCTTCTCACCACGGCAAAGTAGCTCACTTCCACCACACCTCTGCAGCAGAAGCACACAAGAATAGGACAATTTTAGTGAGGAGAGCCCCAACACAGACTGAGCGGAGGCCCAGACCCAAAGATATGAGGGTCAACAGGCCATAGTCCAAGTGGGCATCCCAGACAGAAGAGTAAGAAGCAGAATCTGCATCATCAGATAGGAAGGTGAGGATCAGGATTTAAAATGTAGATTTCTCTTACACACAGTACATGAGTACTCAACTACTGTCACCTAAATCTTGTAACTCTCATGCTGGAACATGATGCTGAGACTACATTTTTATATACCATCAGTGACTGGCATGGCTAATCAGGGATTCCAGACAGGATAAGCAGCTCTTGACTTTGTCATGAAAATAAGCAGGATTGGATTTATAACAGCATACCTATGCACATATTCTACAGTGGAACTAGCTTGTCAACTAGATTCTGGTAGAAATAGGTAAATCTCAGAGGAGCTCTATGGTGGAGACTTAGGAGGCCCAGGAACAAAAGTTTTGGACAATGCTCCAGCTGTGCAGGGTGCAAAAACTGTGCATAGTACCACAAACACTGAGCAACAGCAACCTTACTACCGAGGATTCATAATAATCAGGATGTTCTTTGCAGGAGCAACAGAAGAAAAAAAAAAAAAGGAAAGAAAAAAATCCAACACATCTACTTCACATAAAAACAAGGTTTTAGGAAAATGAGAAAGTTTATTAAAAGAATCTAAGAAGGAGCCATAAAAAAACCTAAACCTTCATGAAATGAAGGAGCCAGACCTTTAGTACACAACAAAGGCTTAACACCTTCAAAAAACCCTTAGAAACATCAGAAGTAAACCAGTATGGCCAGACTCCAGTGTAAGGGAGACTAGTAGTAGATGCATGAGGTAATTCTTCAAAAGTCTAAAGTTGAGTTCAGTCACAAAAAGTAGCAGTAACAACAAATTTTAATTGGTTGAATATAGAAACACAGTAAAGCAAGGGAGGAGCAATGAGCAGATAACAAAAGACCAAATTATTTTCCTTAGCTCTACCAGGAGACAGAAGCTTCACATCTTATTTACAGGGTGACACAAGATCAAACGACAAAAGCTGAGTTTCAAGACAGTTACACACCCTCCTCAAAAAAATTGTTTTCCTTTTGTACTTTCAATAATGGAGAATAAACAAATACCAGCCCAGAAATACTCTTTATAGGAAAATTTTAGAATATATGTTTTGAATTGTGATCTCAGTACACAGCATTGACAAAATGAACAACCAATTACCAGGATGTGGTGAGTTGTGAAATTAAGATGGAACACAGGTTGACAAGTAATCTTTATCTTTTGCAGAAGGAGTTAGTAACCATTTTGCATTTAGGGAAGTTGTAAAGGTGAAAAAGTTGAGTTCATGAAATGTAAGTGCTAAAAAGTGTTTTGTTGATATTGCCTCAAGTTTCAGTTCTCAACCTACAGAGTTGAGGTTCACAAGGAAGACCAGGTTCTGAAACAGGGATTTGGAAAAGAGACAGAAAGTCCTGTCACTACCAGAAAGTCCCGTACACTGTCAAAACAGGGCTGAGGCAGGACGGACACATAGGTACAAAGCAGCCACAGCCTTTCACAACCAACTGTGGGAAGTACTGGGACAGAAATGGAGATTAGGAAACTGCAATCTTCTAATATTTCTCTCTCCTTCCTCGGCATTTTTGGCAGATCTGATAACTGCAAGAATTTTCCAGTTTCAAAGGAGGTCCTGGTAGGAGACCAGTTTCTCAGCAAGCCTAAGGGAAAACTTTCTGGGCTGCTGTAAAGGAGCTCTGTATCAGAGCCTCTAAAGAGAGCAAAGGAATGTATCAGCACATTCCAGACTCTGCACTGTTAAGGAAGCTCCTGGTAGCCTGGAAGCAGAAAAGTTTAATCTACCAGCCTCTCCTCTAGAGTGAAGCTTAAGAATAATGCAACCCTGGGCTTTACAGTCCAAAGCTTCATTTTGAAGGGTAACCAGGACCACAGGAAACTTACAGCATAAGTTGTTGAAGTGTCAAAGCATGTACAGAACAACTGCTTGATGATCACTGTCATTCCTCAAAAGGGAGAGCAATAAACTACACCAGTCTCAGCCACCCCTTGAGACATCCTTCTGGTTTGATCTGGTTTGGGTTGCAGCACTGCCAGTTTCCCTGGGTAGCTAACTGGAGACAGCATCAGCCTGGGAATCTCACATTCCCAAGGCCTTGCACAGACGAAACACCTGGCCTGAGCAGGATGAAAGAATGAATGACAGAGAAAAAGGTGCCCAGACCCAGAGTCAGGGTCCAACGTGGCCTAACAATGCTATGATAAAACACATATTTTATGGGGAAAGAGCAGTGCCTTGAAGGGACTAGTTCAAAACAGACAACTTGGATACAAAAGGGGATACAGGAAAAAAACATGAAAGTACTTGTGAGAAAGTAAAACTGAATATGCAGAAATTGTAAGAATGCAGAACAAAAGGAGTGAACAAAAGCAAGTGAAGAGGGACTGGCTATGCAAACATTCAAAGACCTGAAATATCTGAGCTTATTGGATGAAATAAAACTTCCTTATTTTTCAATTGCCTGTACTGCAAAGCAATCTAAGAACAACATATTACTAAGTGTCCTTAACATATACTATAACAGAGTATATACTGTGACTTCACTAGATCTGTAAGCACAGAATGAAGTGGCCCGTGGCCCACTTATTTCCAAGAAATGACTAATAGAATGGAAGAAAAAAACAAAAAGAAAATGAGAAAGGGAAAAAAAAAAGTTAAATTTCTTTCCCAGAAACTTGGGATTAGTTTCAGTGCAAAAAGAAAGTACAACTTCACATGTTAATTCATCACACAGAATGTGAAATGGGTATCCTAATTTTCAGTCCAACAATTATATTCCAATCCAATTGTTAAAGTACTCAATAATCAATTCTATCCTGAGGCTTTTTTGGTGTTATTTTACAGGAGAAATGTTCATGTCTCCTGTTTTGGTTTTCACTCACTTTGATTGCTAATGAAAATCCCAGATTTCTTTTTCAAGAATGATTCAACAAATCTAAAGGATAGTCACAGTCAAATGGAAGGAAAGGGAAAGCAAAAACAAACAAAAGAGAATAAAGAATTAGTAAAAATCTAAACAAAGATCATAAAAAGTAATAGTTTTTCTTTTCTTTTGGAAAACACTTAACTTTCAAAAAATCTGTTATACTTTAACAGCAGTTATTGATTCCCCTAGTGCATGTCAGGTGACAAAACAAGCTTAAATAGAAAAAATAAATGCTATAAAGTCTTGATAATGGGCAGCTAAGAAAACATCATAGACGCAAAATTAGGCAGTCTGCATGCCTCGGAAATTCCCATCAGCTCCCTGTTATCTCTCTAACTAAAGAGGTGCAAATCCAGACAGACTTTCCATATGGTAAACTGGAAGCTGAGAAACACTGACAATCTTAAGCACTTCCAGTCTTCCACTGAGGAACATCTGGTAGTGACTCATCCATATTTCAAAAGGCCTGGAAAGGACTGTCACAACCTTTGAACATGTGCTTGAACTGAAGCAGCACTGCTTGCTCAAGCCCACTTTCCTGCAGTTAAATGAGCCAGGCACACTTAGAGAGCTTGCTTCTCCAAAGCACTGAGAACACATCCCAAACATGGTTTGGATGTCAGTACAGTGGTTGCAAGGTCTGTGTCTGTCTGCACATGAATACATGGCAGATACACCTTCAGCCCCTCCCTCCCACACTTCTCCTCTCCAGTCTGCCAAAAAGTACTTCAGCCTCATAACTCTAAACTCAGCATTTTGCTGCTACCTTCCACCTCTTCACCTTTGTAGTCTCAATAAGTTCTGGCATTTTTCTTACATTCATAATTTGATCACCCAAATTCCAGAAAATAAGTTAAACAGTTCTGATAAGTTTAATTGCTGAACACCATGAAAGGCAGGAGTTATGTGCCATGCTATGTGTTATGCTAGGTCAAGGTTAACCACAGCAGTTAACCATTTCTTATTTAAAGAAGGTGCACCACTCAGGGAAAATATTGGTAACCTGCAAGGATGCTCTGAGAACACATAATCTGAAAAATTTGAAGACTTCATTGTTAGATATTTAACACACATAACATATTACTATTTCTTTATCTGATACGGTAAAAGGGGAAAAAACCCAACTCCGCCCTGTTTTAAGTCTATAACATAATATATGCAGCTAAATACATGTATTTTTGTGTAAGAATTAAGCCAGAGTCCTTCTTTCTTGAACAAGTTAAAGACAGGACCTACAGTAGTTATTTATTAAACTGTCTGACCTTGCTAAATGCAGTTAGGTTAACATCCCATTAATCACCTGTCATTATACCTGCTACCCAGCAGAACAGTTTCCTGAAGAAGATGCCAGAGATAACTTATTGCAACTTTGATTTTCTCTCAGAATCACACTTCTGCAAAGAACAGACAGAATTATAATAACCTGTATCTATTGCTTCCATCATGCTGACTGGAAAAATGAACACAGAAAAATGCTTTTGAAATCCCATTGAAGAGTAAGATATTGAGCCTAGAAGACCTAAAAATTCTTTAAGCCCACATTAAAGGACAGTGTGAGTGAAGCAATAGGACAAATAGTAGCTGATTATTTGTTTGCTACAAAAAATTAAGAGATCCCAAAATCTGACAGAATTACTTCTCCTTACCTGCATTTTTTCAATCATCTCAAACAAGTCCACAGTCTGTGAAAAGGAAAAGACAACAGAGAAAAATAATTTGACATTTGCAGAAGCTAACATTATCTTCTGTGGTAACCCAGATATTGAAGGAGCCAACACCTCCTTCCATATTTTGGCAAAGAAACTACTTGCTTGCTGAAGACATTACGGAATTGTTCTTCCTTAATTGGTAGCATGGACAAAACAACTGGCCAAATTGTCTTCTGCTTGTGTTGCAAAAGCTTGACCTGAAACCTGGTCAGTCAGGTATCAGGAATTTCTCTCTTTCAATGGTCAGATTGACTTGGGATAGTATGGCAGAAGAACTGGTCAAATTAGCAAGTTTAGGATTCTCACAGAAGGAGGCAACTTTAGTTGTAAGAAATACATGCACACAAGTTTCATTTCAGTCAATTCTTCTGCATACATAACCCAAAGCATACATCAGCCCTGAGCCAAACATGGAGTGCTTTTACCTTGTTGGGGACAGCAGGAGTGAGGACACATGGAAAGCCTTCAGTGGGAGAGTCTACAACATCACTAAAACCCTGCACCACCTCCTCAGACCTCCTGCAAGAGACAGAGGCAGAAGAGAAAAAAAAAGAAAGAAAAAGTTAACTCTTAAGATAATTCAAGATGTCTATGCTTTCCTGCAGTGTCTCCTTTGCCTTCGGCATACTATTCCTCTCCCCAGGCCATTTCTTGACTATAAGGAAGCTGTCACTGCCTGTGAAAATCCCTGAGGTGGCTGAACTTACCACTTGCCACTCACAAACATCCTGGATGTAACAGCGAAAATTTTCAGGCTTCTGACTGCTCTGTCTCTGCTCACATACAATATTTTCCTCACAACTGTCATGGAAGTGCTGAATGATTTTTCTTTGCCAAGTTCCTCTTCCATCATGGATTTGGAGCAGAATTAAGACACGTCTCACAAGAAGCTTTGTAATCAGATCTCAAAACAGAACCGTATTAAAAAGGATGAAAGTAGTTCTGAACCACCACTGATTTCAGCACCAAAAGGACAGCCCCAGCTGCCACAGCCTGGGTACTAATCTCAAAGACAGGAGCATAACAGAGATGGCACTAGAACAGAACCAACAACACCCCGCAGAGATGCAGGCACAGCTTTATGTTACCACTGCTGGTACAGCCAGCATGGAGATTAGGTGAGCTTTTGTCTGCACATCTGCTATGGAAAATATATTATTACTATGGTCCCTGCTGGAGCAGCAGTGTGTACAAACAGCAGAGGGACTTTACTTGATTTCATAGAAGAGAAAATAAAAAGCAACACAAACACTACACTGTAGTTTAGAAGACATATTTAGCATTGCCCACGGCACTACAGACAGTCTCACTGCCAGCTGCACCTCTCCTACTGTTACTTTATAAACATTCCATGCCTCTCACAGTTTTTACTAACAGTCACAACTGGGGTTAGGTCATGGTGAAAGCCACATAGGTGGGGCTGGGAACTAACCACAGGTTTACAGGAGACAGGACTCATCCACTTTGTAATGAAATCATGATGATGATTGTTAGGTGGTCATAGAATCACAGAAGGGTTTGGGTTGGAAGCGACCTTAAAGATCATCTAGTCCCAGCCCTGCTGCCAGATGTCACCTACTACATCAGATTGCTCAGGGCCCCATCCAACCTGGCCTTGAACACTTCCAGGGGTGGGCCATCCACAGCTTCTCTGGGCAACCCGTTCCAGTGCCTCACTATCCTCTGAGTAAAGAATTTCTTCCTAACATGTAACATAAATCTCTTTTTTTTTAGTTTAAAACCGTTCCTTATTGTCCTGTCGCTACTGCCCTGTAAAAAGTCACTCTCCCTTTTTAATAAGCCCCTTCCTACTAGAAGGCTTCAATAAGGTCTCCCCTGGTCATTCTTTTCTCCATGCTGAACAACCCCAGCTTTCCCAGCCTGTATTCGTAGGAGAGGGGCTCCAGCCCTCAGAACATCTTTGTGGCCTCCTCTAGACCTACTCTAGCAGGTTCACATCTCTCTTGTGCTGGGACCCCAGAGCTGGATGCAGTATTCCACAGGCAGTCTCACAAGAGCAGAGTAGAGAGGGAAAATCACCTCCCTCAATCTGCTGGCCACTCCTCTTGTGATGCAGCCCAGGGTATGTTTGGCTTTCTGGGCTGTAAGCCCACACTGCAGGCTCATGTCCAGCTTTTCCTCTACCAGAACCCCCAAGTCCTTCTCCACAGGACTGCTCTCATTGAGTTCATCTCCCAGTCTGTGCCTATGTCTGGGATTGCCCCAAACCAGGTGCAGCACATTGCACTTGGACTTGTTGAACTTCACGACATCCTCACAGGACCACCACTCGTCAAGCTTGTCCAGGTCTCTCTGTATGGTCCCTTCTTCTGCTGTGTCAACCACACCCCTCAGCTCTGTGTCACCTGCAACCCTGCTGAGGGTGCACTCAGTCCCACCGTCTATGTCATTAATAAAGATATTAAAGATCACCATGCCAAGACAGAGCCTGAGAGACACCACTCATCACTGGCCATACAATCACCATACAATGCACATAACAATCCTACAAGGCAATCAAGAATTGCTGTCCTGTAGCTATTAGATGCATGACTGCTGCTGCTTCCATGCTAAGAGAGTGGTCATGCAGACCCTTGCTTTGAAAGCAGTGGCTACAGTCCCTCTTGTATGGGGGTACAACATATTTCTGTAATCTTGAAACTACTCTGTCACAAGCTCCAAGAACCATAATGCTCACCAGTTAGTTCTCTGACAATTGACAATTCATTTTAGTGGCCCAATGGCATCATGTAACTTGCATATAGGCTCATCTACCCAAAGTAATACAATGCTTCCATCCCACAATTTTCCTCCTGAAATTCAAATGAGAGAGATTTGTAATGGATCTAGAAATTAATGCCATAATACGTCTGGGAGAGAAGATGTAGGAGTTAGTCTTGACAACCTCAAATAAATATTGAAATAGTTTGATGGCAAGTGTATTTTAAATTAATATTAATACTATACTAATACATGCTTTATTTATCATCTTATTCATTTACTTGAAGAATGTTTGGGATAAGCAGAATTTATGTCCAAGGCAGTACATTAAACATTTTCACTGTCTCTTAAAAATCTGAAGTTTCTGTCCTGTGAGCCCTAAAAAGACAAGAGCTTAATTTAATAAATTCTCGTTTTCAGAAAGAAGCATAACAATAGAACCTTTTGTGCAGCTGGATGTCCTGGGGCTTTGTTGCATGCTAGTGTTTTCTTTGGCATGTCACTGAGGTGAATGCTGAATCATTCAGAGGAGTTAAATACACACCTGCATCATGGAAATCTGGCAGCTCCTACATGAGGTCAGTGTGGCCAGTCCTGCCCCTGGCCTCTCACCATAAATTCATCTCAACACTTTGGACTGACTGGAAAACTTTGGGCAGAAACTTTTCTTTACCATTGAACCCTAGCACAGTTCTATTGCCCAAAGGAGTCCAGCAGATGCCAAAATCATCAGTCTTACTGTACATTTAGAGACAGTCACAATTCTGTAATTATCTCAAACTAGGAATACGCCACGGGCCTTTGAAAATCCAAGAGAATGCCTTAGATTTTACATTATCTTTTATAAAATATCACAAAAATTTGGGGCTATTATAATTATTGCTTTAAAGTCCACATTCAATTTGAACTTTGAACTTCTGGAATGAAAAGCACTAGATGGTATTGTAAAAAGGGAACATACTTCTTTTTAAATTGGAACTCCAAACTCTTTGACCACAGAAAATAAGAACATCATCCTTCTGAAAAAGGAAAGCAATTCTGCAGATTGGGAGAGGAATATTTATGTGCAAATGTATACTTGCTGAAGGTTTATTCGTAGAAAATGGCAGTAAGGGGAAGCATAGGGCCTAGAAAATGCTGAAGGCTAAACTGGGATTTTGCTAGTGGCAGTAACCAGTACATTAATTTCAAGCAGGCAGTCAAACTAAATGTAGGTACTACTGATCCACTGATAAATTCCATTCTCAATTCTGAAATGGAACAAGAAGAACCTTTGAAGATCTCTAAGCCACTACAACTCTGCCCATGCCTTGCACTCCTGCCCTGCAGCATCCTCTGCTATTTCAGTCACAGGATCTCTCTACCCAGCTTTCAAAATCATTGCTATCTGCCATAACTGAGCCAGTTCAATAACCAAGCCAATGCAAGTATTTGCTCTAAGGAAAACACAAATTGGACAGAATATCATACACCCTTTCATAAATATTCCAGAGCAAATGGGGGTTTGTTGCACTGCAAAAGGCGAGAGCCCCAAATCCTCAGATAACTGTTTTCCTCAAAGTTCACAGGGAAGCAGGTGTATAGCTGTTGTAAATACTTCTGCTAATCTGGAAGCCTTCCAATAGGAGAAACACCACAGCATGATTTGCAGCCATCTATGGAACAACAGTCAGTATAATATCAGGCGTCCCAGCCTGATAATGAGTTTCTTGCAGAGAGACACTAGTATGTTTTTTAAATCCCTCACTAGAAGGGACAGGCAATTCAGAAGAACTGAAGGCAATGTGAGACAAGAACAGGCCTGAAATGCTCATAAGGAAAACTCTGGCCAACCACTTCTCTTGAGCAACAGCTTCTGCTATTTCACGCCCTTGTTTCTGCCTTGGAGAGATGCATTTGCTTTACCAAATACAATTGTTAGCTATTCGGTGAAGACAGCTGAAAACATGACACAAATAGCCCTACTCTCAGAACACCTGCACAGCTTTGAAATTTGCTTACACATGGATTCCTAGAGCTCAAGAGAAGGAATTACTGAAGCAGAACTAGGAAAAGAAAGCTACAACTACAGATGAGAGGCGGTTTGCTCTCAGCTGGTCACAAACTTTCTGCCCACAGACTCTGACTTCCAGCAAGGAATCTCTCTCCCACCCGCACTCCCCTCTGGCTGGGGGAGTGGAGGCTGTCCTGACCACAGCCCGTGCTCAGGACTTCGTGCACCCACAAAGAGGTGGGCAGGGTACCGGGAGGGCCCGGAGAACCCCGCCAGCTCTCCTTGCGGGGCAGGAGAAAGGAGAACTCCAGAGGGAAATTAATCTTGCCATCCAACCCGCACTCCCACCTCCTGGGAAGTCCCAATAGGACAGGTCCCCCACAGCCAGGACAGCAGAAGAAAGCCCGCCGAGCCTCCCTCTTTCCCTACGGGGAGATGGGCACCCGCTGCCGCCCCACGGCCCGCCTCTCCCGGCCGGAGCGGGGCCGGCAGGGCCGGCAGGGCCGGAGGGAGGGAGCGGGGGCCGGGCCCGCAGCCAGACCCGGAGCTGCCGGGCTGGGCACGGCCATCGCCTTCCCCTCCCCGGTTCTCCGCCCTCCCAGCCAACCCGCGAGGGCTCTTCCTGCTGCTCCAGCGCTGCGATCCCAACGCCGGCAGGCGCTGCCCTGCCCCGTCCCCGGGCTGCCCGGGAAAGGCAGGGCCCCAGGCCCCGCGGCCGCCGGCACCGGTCCCGGTGCCGGTACCTACCCTCCGCTGGCTCCGGCAGGGAAGCCGTGCTCCCGGGAAAACATGCTGGACTGCTCCGCTGAGTCAGCTCCCGGGTTCCCTCCTCGGGAGCCTGCTCTCCCCCGGCCTCGCCATGAAGAAGGGCACCGGCTCCCTCCCGGCCCCCTGCGAAGCCGCGGCTCCCGCCCCCACCCCTCCTCTTCCTCTCGGGCCGGGATTCACCGGATAGACAGGGAGGGGATCCGCACGGCTGGGACCGGGACCGGGCCCGGGCCCGGCGGGCAGCGGCCCCGGAGAGGACGGAGGGGAGGAGGAGGAGGAGGGATGGAGGACGAGGAGACAAGGGGGGATGGGGTGATGGCTTCTGCCCCTCCTCCGCTGTGGCAGAGCGGTCCCCGCTGGAGCCCCCCGTTGTGGGAGCCCGTGGATGGAGCACAGCGTGCGGGAGCAGCTGCTGGGACAGCCGAGCCGGGGATGCTGCTCTCCAGGTTGTCCGTGAGGGTAACACAAGCACAGCGTTAGACAGGGACAGCAGAGGGGTTTCATTTATTCAACTCTGCTGTAGAACAAGATCACACCTCCGGGCTCTCAGTATCCAGTGAGGAAAGTGAGCATCAAAGCAGTTCTCCGCAAATCCCCGTTCATTTAAAGGGAAGGCTAGGAAGATACTAAATGCACTAAATCCAAATCCGTGTCATTTGGACCTGACATACATCAAGTACTGCAGAGATTTGGCTCTGCACCCCTTATGAAATAGCTCATTGATGCAATGTGTAAACTAGGGAAGCTCAATTTTTCAGGGGTCACAAATGCCTTAACTACATGTATTTCCATTCAGTCATCAACAGATTGTCATTCCTGATAAAAAACTGAGCATGAGAATATGGTCTGCTATAGCAAGAATATGAATATACCCGTGTTTAAATGAGAACACAGAGTTCTTCTGGACACGTATTTTTTCCTGTGCCTCTCAGTTTCATTCCACAGGATGATGTCATGTTTTCTCTTTACATCAAGACCTATAAAAGCAGCAGCTACAACCTTATGCCAAATGTCAGCCTCACACTGGGTTTTTTCTAACTAATGAAGGGGACATAAGGAAACACAGAACGAGAGACTGAGAGAATTTGCCAGAGAGCTAGGAAAAGATGTAAAGGAAGAGTGCAAACAGCACGCAGGCAGACCAGATAGAAAATATGAGCTAGCAGGCATGGGGAAAAAAGAAAAATGCAGAGAGCAAGGAGTTATATAAAAGTTTTGGGGATGAATGCACCATTTTCATTCTAATGCTTCCTATAAATCCTGCTCTTGAAAGACCTGGATAGAAATTATTATGGGGACTTCAAGGGTCTATGGGTGGGCAATGAGACTGTAAGGAGTAAGGAATCAAGATAGGTGACAACTTTGAATGGACAGAGTCCACCTGCTGTTTTTAGTAACTTGCATGGAGCCAAGGTGACTCAACTTCCTTTTGTCTACCTCTTGTAATTCCCCAGAAGATCTGATGCTGAAGCATGGGCCTATTCATACATCCTCACTCCAACTCAAATGCTTCCTAAATGGGCCCAGGACACTGAATAGACCAGCTGCTCTCTGCACAAGCAGGTCTTACTCATTCACCTGAATCTCTGAGTAGAGATGTGACTGGACCAAGGCAAAGAGCCAGGCTTGCCATTTCTGCTGCATCTAGGAAGGAGGAAGAGACATTATTTTTTGCTGTTAGAGAGGGCTGCCAGCAGTAACTACTGCCCTCCCCCATCTCAGGGTCATTAGCAGCAGCGCTATCAAGGCTGGCCATGGTGAAAGCAAAGCATACAGAGAGGCTCAGGTCTTTCTGCCATTCTTGTTCTTCGGCAGCTTGCCACTACAGACAAGAGCCAACTTTGTTCACATACAAAACCACACTGAGCTCAGCTTTCATTTAACTGCCTCACATCTTTACCTAACCTTCTGTGCAACTCCAGTTGCGTGCAAAGCCCTCAACATGCATAAGCAAAACAGCAAACAATCATTAAATACCCTAATTACTGTTCTAATTAGCTTCCTTTAGCAATAGCAATATGAATAAATCACATGTAAGCAAATCACAGGACCACTTTCTGTTCCTCAACTTACAATCAAGCTAACGATTGTTACTATATACCCTGCTGATGCAAAAATATTACCTATTATAAGCCTTCAGTTGTAGTAAGTAGATTCAGCTTCTATTGATACTTGTGTTCTTATATGACTAATTCAGTGTACTTACAGTCTCAGATTTTAATCCCTATATGTGTCCATACTTGCATGGATCATTATGCATTTTGTAGTTATTGCGTGGTTTAGGGACTGGTATAGAAGTTTTTGTTCTTTCAGGTATCCTTGTAGGCACGCTAATATATGTATTACAGTAATTGGTGTCTATACCTTTTGCTATGTATTTTCCCAGTTTTTGTTAGCAGATTTTTTCAGTGTGTTTCATTTCATTAGCATTTTATCTTGCTCACATAGGAGAACTCTGTATTAGCTGTAACACAGAAACTGGTGCCTGCAATTCTGTTAATTGAGTCATTGTAAGAACATCAGCAGCTCCACGGAAGCTGCGCAGTACCACATAAACACAGCAGTATATCCTTCAAGGGTAAACTCTTCAGGGCAAAACCTGTATTTTTTTAAGTTTTACTTCAATATTACACAAACGCATAGCTGCATCCACAGACAGAAACACACATGTTTTCACATCAGCTGTTTCCACAGACCTATGCACACAGCTTCTAAATATAGCACCGGGTGTGCACAGACAGCACCTCCCGCAGCGCACTTGGACTCCTCATTTTATGTCCAGGACTGACATAATCAGGGTGGGATTCCTTTGAGTCTGGGCAGACCCTCTCTCATGCCCCTCCATCCCTTTAGTTTGTTTCATTTCCTACACAGACATCTGCTCTCCCCACCTCCACTCTCCCTTTCTCTCTCTGCAAATGCTTCCCTACACAATGCAGAATAGCACAATGTCTTTTAAAAAGCACAAACACTTTCCCTGATGAAGCTGAAACTGGCCCCAAACTCTATCCATTACACAACGCCACAAAAGCAGCAGAGAAGGTTTGGATCAACCCTCCCCCACCTATCTTTGCTCCCATTCCTTCTAGATGCAAAATATTTTTAATTGGCATTGCAAGCAAGATGAAAATAAAAGCAGCTAAGCTGTTCATCCCCTACCTGAGCAAGGATCTCTCATCCCCAGCTGGTGAGCAGATGGAGACAGGGAACCCAGCTGCTCGCCTTTCCTTGCACTATCAATTATTCACGTAGGTTGCAGTGTCCTCCCTCTCCCTCCCTCCCTCTCTCTTCCGCTGCCCCCACCTGCAGCTGAATGGAGCTCGAGCAGGTCGGTGCTGTCACACTTGAAACTAGAGATCATTGCCGATTGAACAGTCAGCCTGTGGAGCAGCTGTGCTCTTAAGCAGGGAAGATTTGCCCCGGCAGAAGGGGACAGACTGGCAGCTCCAGAGGTGGAAGACAGGCAGCTCTGTACATCCACATCCTGCTCCCTGTGCTTCTAATCCCAGACCTGCAGGGATGACCTTTAAAAATGAAAGAGAGATTTCTGGTTGTTTGTTTGGTGGTGGTTTTTTTTGGTTTTTTGGGGGTTTTTTACCACAGAAAAGCACATTTTTCTAGTCCTCTCAAGTATAATGACAGTTATTTGGTGACAGTGAACTGTGTCATGCGAATTCATGTGTATAGATCAGAGTAGGAGGGAAAGGAGAAGACTGGAAAAATCTGAAACATGATTACGTAGTACTGATTTAGTCCCATAGCAAAGGAGAGGATAATTTAAGGGGACAGGATGGCATGGTGCTTTCTGTAATCATGAGTCATGAGACTGACCTGTGGGTTGGAATGATTCTTCAGTCGCAATTTTTGTAGATAATTAAAGGATTCTTACATTGTACCAGTCTTAGGCAAAGGTAAAATCAGTTCTGGCAGACCTAAGTCAAGACATTAAAAGCATTTTGCCTTCATAGAGGGCTATTACCCACAACTGGGTGAGTGTTCTAGATCTGCCTCACAGCAAAATTAGGTTGAAATCCCAGGACAAATTAACTGCTCCATTTTGCACTGGAGTAACTCACCCTGAATCATCCCAATCCCACCAGTTTCCTGGGGACCCTTCTGCTGTGTCATCTCAAACATCATAGTAATTTGTTAATTCTTCCCATGACCATAGCGGTGGCAGAGCCAGCACAGAAACAAATAAAAACCTCACCATACTGGAGTGCTCAAACAGTAGGTCATCATGGCTTTTCTGCCCTATTTAACTTTTCTGATCTTTTGAAAAAAATGTCTGCAGGAATTTTACCAGAAATAGTGAAGAGTTTCCTGAAATTACATTAAAAATAAAATGCCTAATAGAAGATGTTGCTATTGCAACTACAATTATGAGTAAAACTCCTGAAAACCAGCAATTCTTTTTTAAGAGGGCACTGTGATTATTTTTATTTATCTTCTTGTTTTCAAAATTTTACAGATCAAACTTTGTCAAACATTTCTACACAATTATGCAGGCTGGAAATGTTTTATTTTAAATAAAGAAAAAGTCATCACCTTTTTGCTTTCATGTGAGCATTGGAACCACCAAGTTCTATGGATGGAACAACAACAAATTTCCCAAAGATTTGTTTTGTGCAATTGTTCCAGGTCCAAGAACTCTAATTGAGTCTGCTGGAGCACTTACAAGACCCTTCTCTTGTGCTGGATCCTTGATGAGGTTCACTTTGAAACCTTTCCCTCCTTTGTTTTTTTTACCTGGTTGACCATTTTAATTAAAGGAACCTTTTATCTGATATAACAGAAAAATGGCTCTTTGAGATAATTATCAAATGGATAATAATTATCAAGTTATCAGAACATAATTTTAAGAAAATTATTAAATCAACAAATTATCTTTGAGACCTTGATACCCTAATTTTGGTAGAAGAGAGCTATTCCGGAGGTTACAAAGGGATAATGGTATTACAGACATAGACAGACTGTCTAAAGTAAGTTTTATTTCCAGAAAAGTAGACTAAGAACAAGACATGGCAAACTCAATAAAAGTAAGAAAATCAGCATTGTAAATATTAGAAAAGCAGTTTGGCTTTTCAGTTAGCAGTGAATATCAATACCTGCGCCTCTACCTACAGATATAGGAGCATAGATTTATGCATTTTTTTCAGAATATTAGACTCATACTGGACTAATTGTATGACTATTTTGGTATCTTAAAATTTAGTATTATTCATATTATATACTACATATACAATATATGTACTGTATACAATTTAGCATGATATATTAAAAATTAGTATTATTCATAACCTGATCAATACAATTACAACATCCTGCCATTTTTACAAGTCTTTAAATCACTCTTAGATTATAAACTGACTGGGTCTTCCCATAGGTCTGTAAAGACTGTAGAATAAATTGTTTTCACATGAGTACGAACACTTCCCATTTCCTTGCCACCTTTATTTGAATATCTCACAATGCATTACTGGTATTGGTTCCCGTTATTACCACTGCTCCACATAAGGATAAACAGAGATATTAACCCTCACTATCTCCCAGGGCCACAAAAAGGAAGCAGAGCTCTGAGTCCATCAGTACAGGTGTATAAGCAGCTTGAGATGCCTCCATACCATGCTGACAGAGGAGAGCCCCACTCAGATCAGCCAGTGGGTCCCGGTGACTCCTGAATGCCAGTGGTGGTGCAATGGAGGAGACTGGAACAAGTGGCCAGTGATGGAAAAGGGATGTGGCAGGACTCCTTTGCAAGCAACTGAATTGTAAACTGGCCCATGACAGTGCAGCATCAGTCTCTTAGCAGGGCCCTAAGATAACAACTCAGTTTACTTCCAAGCTTTGAGCAAAGTTGCCTGCTAGTAAAACTTAATTATATGAGAAATATTTATTGATTTATCTGTCTGTCAGTACTGTATGAATTGGGGGATTGGGGGGATTTTGACGATATAACTTTGGATATTTGCCAACAGGGAAAATTCATTAGGAAGGAAATGACGGGAGTGCTTGCGAATTTCAGAGATGACTGGAATGGCCACGATTCAGCAAAGATGAAGCAGCTCCTCCACAGAAGTGACATCTAAGGTTTATCACTATAGGCACAACAAAAGAAGAAGTGACAACATTCAGGTTGCACCAAGGAAAATTTCAGCTATATTCAAGGAAAATTTTGTTCCTTCTATGAGGGTGATTCAGTACTGAGAACTGCCAAGAGAGACTGAGTAGTATCATTTTTGGAAATCTTCAGAAGATATATGTACAAGGCCCTTCTAGCTTTGAAGTTGACCATTTAGTGCACAGTAGTTGACCTAAATGAGACTTTTTCATAGTAATTTATTCTATGGTTTTATTCATTCCATCTTAGAAAATCCACAGCATGAAATGTTCAAAAGCTCAAAGTTCATCATTTCAGCATAATATGTAAGAGCTTCAAGTTCTGCAGTATATCGGATCATAACCAAGTCAAAATTCTTCATTGATGGTTTCCACCCAGAAATCAAGTTCCCTAATCATTCAGCAGGTAAAAATTTTCTTGGCATTCACATTCACATTCCATGCGAAAGTACTTGGAAAATCAGAGTTTGTATCATCCAGCAAGTCTTGCCCTGTCCATATATCACAGGGGCTCAACAACAACATAACTCAGGAAGATGGAAACACAAGATGTGAAGACAGCTCTAGCAGAGGAAGGTCCTCTAATTAAAGACCATATTTTGCAAACAGCACTGCATTATCTATATAATAATCATGCTTAAGAGAAAGGACTCCGTTTCTAGGCTTTCCTGCACCATTAACTTCATAATGGGCTTTAACTAATAATTTTAACAAAAGAAAGCTCTCTACGCTCTCAGTAAGCATAGTCCTTTAAAAGCAGTGTTATATGAATATACAAAGCCAGTTCACATCCTTGAATTACATGTGAAACCAAGGCAGAGAAGTGAAAGGATTGCCAGAGTCATGTAAAAACCCTGGATGGACAGACAGGCAAGTCATTAGACTGAGGAAAGGCTGAGAAGCACAAGGGTGAAGATATGGGCCTTGCCTAGGTTGGATCAACAGGTTTAACAACTTGCAGTAATGAAATGGTATTCAAACACGGGGAATAAGAGCTGATTAATCCAAACAAAAGGACAGGAAGCACAGGCAAAGATTTTTTGTGGCACTGGATGCTAGAAAGATACATGGGATGAGAAGGAAGAGAGGTCAGAACTGGATGCCGTGCAGATGAGGGCAACAGAGAAACGTGTGGATGAAAAGGCAACGGGACAAGTAAATTTCTTTTGCAGAATTAGGGATAAAGGGTGCTCGCAATTTCCTTCTGTCCAGACAATCTGGACCAGCAGGGATTATTCCCCACAAACATCTCCTGCAACTCTGAAGGGCGCAGAAGGGGTTAAAGCAGCCTGCAGCACAAAGGGTGGCAGAGCGGCCCCGGTCAGACCACGTCGAGCTGCGGAATCCCCGGGGACGGAACACCCGGGCCCCGTCCTCTGGGAAATGAGAACGGTGCGGCGGCCCCTTTAATAACGGGAGCCGGTGCTGATTAGTGTGGACGGCACGATCCACTGCGGAGCGGGAACGGGAGCGGGAAGGGGAACGGGAACGGGAAGGGGAACGGGAAGGGGAGCGGTGCGCCCGCCCGCCGACAGGCAGCTGTGCCCGGAGCGTGTTAGGGACGCTCAACAGGGTTTACACCCCCGGGCGCATTAATACAGGTCGTGCTGACAATTTCTTTGACATGATCAACACCTGAAAGACCGTGAAATGATCTGTTTCAGTGAAACTTTTGTACTTCAGTGAAACATTTCTATTTTTTATTTCTTTTTTCTTTTCAAGGAGGATGCGAGCTAGCTCAGGAAAATCTTGGCCCCGTTTCCAAGGCGCAAAATATGAGTTAGTCCCCATTCCAAAAGAGTACATTCTCTGAGAGACCTGCAGTGAACGAAAGGATTTGGTTAAAGTCACAGCTGAAGGCTTTGTAGTAACTGGAATTTGATCGGAGATTACCCGAATCAGAAGTCAGTGCCAGTTACAGGAACAGTCTCCTTGTTTCCCTCTTCCTTCCCACCGGCAATACAGCTCCTTTCTCCAGTGAGGGCAAGAAAGGATATTGTTACTTACAGGAATCAGGACAGTAAACAAACAACATGCAGACTGTTCACAATTAATTACTCAATAGAGTTTCACGGGAAAGCACCTAGCAATTTCATTGGCAAGCACCTAGCAAGACCCCATCAACAGGCCACCTGGAAAGCAGTAAGGGTGGTTTATGCGGAGCATTAGGAGACAAAATAATGGATCATTTATTTGTTAATCAATAAGGACACATAGGGAATAAGGAGGGTCCAGTAGTGTAAGCATGTACAACAGCAGAGAACAGCTGATACTTGCTTTGACAAGTACTTGGCATATATAAAAACTTAAAACGAATGACTTCATGACATTCGGTAAGAAGGTGTCTATCACTTAGGAACCATCTAAATATCTAGAAAATCTATTAATGAAGAATATGGGGAACATTTTGCTTCTGTGAATGGCTAATATGTGTCCTAATGTGTTTGCACATTACACACTACAAACAGTTCTACGTGGTATGTGTGGGCTGTGCATTATAGGTACATACACATTTATCAAATACATATATTCTGTGTATCAAACATGCAGTAAAAATGGAATCTATGGCTTCAAGTTTACTTGTTACAGAGAAGTGCCCCCTAAACGTTTTGGAGTACTATCAAACAATATGTCTCACAAAATAGTGTTTCCATATCAAACTTAAATGACAAAAAAAAAAAAATTATTTTATGGCCAGTTTGTTAGGCACCTCAGTAGCCTGGACAGCACTAAGAGGACAAGCACCACTGGAAAATCAGCCTGCATAGAGCACCTTGGTTACTAAGAATCCAGTATAATTCCCAGACCGCAGGGAGCTGAACTGCTACAGTAAAAGAAAAAAATCTATTCAATTGCAGTGAAATTGGCTCACTTACTTCCCTGTGGTAGGAGAGGGGAGAGAATCAAAAGGGCAAGAGTGAGAGAACACATGGGTTGAGATAAAGACAGTTAATAGGTAAAGAAGAGTCTGCATATGCAAGCAAAGCAAAACAAGGAATCATTCACCACTTTCCATGGGCAAGCAGGTGTTCAACCATTCCCAGGACAGCAGGGCTCCATCGTGTGCCACGGTTACTTTGAAGAAAATTAACTCTACCACAGCCAAAACAAGCACAGCAGGGGATAAAAAGCATCCAGGCACTCTCAGGAAGTGAGTGGTCTTAAATAAATTGTAGACCTGAAATAAAGAATGCCAGCAATACTTTGGTGACATAAAACTGGGAGCAGGGAAAATCCAGTAATCTTTTAACAGCAAGTAGAGCTGCACAAACTAAAATGTAATGAAAGGTGGGCAAGATGTTTACTTCCTTCTCAGAGAATACTAAGAATTGATAAATGTATTTATATAACTGATGTAAATATATTTGCAGAATGAAAGGCAGAGCTGTAATCAGTCATGGGACTCTACCAAAATGAGAAAAGTTAGATTTGTTAGGCAGTAAATATTTACACTTTGTTAGTGCTCAGCTAACCAGCCCAGCTGGCTTGGTGTGAATGCTATGGAGATAACTCAGAAGGGTCAACAGTTAAACTGTTGACCCTCCTGAGTTAAACAGTTAAAGAGAGTTCAGGATCAGCAACAACAACTCTCTCGTCCTGAAGAGTTTTGGATAGGCATGTCAAACATGGGGAATCACCTAACCACAGCCTTGTTATTTATAATGCCAGTATCTCATCTCTGACCCCAAAAGAGTAATTTCTTTTCCCTTTGACTCATTCAAGAACATACATCCAGTATTAATCTGGAGGATGTCAGGTTTGACTTTTTCAGCATTTTGTGTATGTTTTTCAAGCTGTACCACTTCCATTGTCTCTTACTGACCTACCACAAAAACCTCTTACTATGGCAATTTCTAGCCAAAACTTCTCCATTTAGAGAGCCACAATTCACAACAAGCCTTGATTTTGTCTATTTTTTGTTTGGAAACATGTTTACAGCCAAATTCCACACTGCTAATTTGACCTATCAGTTTCAACACAACTTGTAAGAAAAAATATTCATCCTCCAAATTATCAAAATATAAAATAGGAGCATAAAAATAATCTCTGAAACAAGCCTTTGCATGGAAATGAACATATCTCTGCCTTCTCCAACTCCGTAATGAAGTGTGTTGACATGGTAGATACTGTATTGCCAGTTTTGTGTACTTGAGGCTCAGAATTTTAGAAATTGTGAGACAGGCTTAACAAAGCTCACTATAGCTGGGCTGCCATGGAACTACACTTCAGGGTAGGACTGCAAGAGTGAAGCAGCAAGCAGAAGCAAGACATGCAGAAAGCTGTAGTCCTCAACAGCTCCTTGTAGACACAAGTGAACAATTGTCAGGGATTTTGCATAAATAAAAATCATCTGTCCTTTACAGTGCTCCTAGGAAACTGAAAATCAGTTCATCTCCATACAGTCCTCATTTTGTCCTGACCCCTACTTTGCAAGTATAATTTAAAAACAGCAGGTGAACATAATATTGCCAAGGAAGCAGAGGAGTCAGCTCTCATCATGGAGGCCCTTTATCCTTTCTTCAGATGGCCAAATGTTCATGCCATAACAGTGCCTGAAGTACAAATTTAGGAAGTCTTGGTGATGGCCAAAGTTGTTGCTGAGTAGCTTCATGAGCAGGAGAATCTGGCTAAAAGGAGCACCACCATATATCAGAGACTGGGAAACTTCATCAATATTAATGGGACCCAGGGACTTTGTCAATATCAGTGGATCTCAAGCAGGTGTAGGCTGGAAAGTTGTGAGAGCTCTGGGTGTTGCATACTGGCACACACTCAGGTGTGAGAAGTAAAGGGTCATATAATGGTGATTCTGATAAAAGACTATTGTCTCTTTCTTTAATTAAGCAAGACAATATTTGGAGGAAGCAGGGAGGAACAGAGGAGGCAATGGACAAGAATATATACCTCATCAGTACTTCCAATATAGTTAAGGAAATCTCTTCAGCCAAGACTATGATCTCTCATGCCCCAAGTGTCAATGAGAGCTTTTCAAATAGCTAACACCTTCTCATGAATCACTCTGACATCTTTCATCATCTGCAAGGGATTTCACAGAACAGTTCTATGAATCAGAGGTTGCCAATAGCCAGTAAACTTAAAAAACTCTTCTCAAGAAACAGAGGCACTATCACAAGGATCATCTTCGACATCAAATATGACTTCACTTCAACACAAATGTCCACAAACTATGACCACTCTACCCTGAAATTCTCCCTTCAATGTCAATCTTCTCATTTTCACAGAAAGACCCTTTGCAACCAGTCAACACTTTCTCATGAAACAGGTACAACATGGAAGAAGCAAACTTACACAGTCAGCACCATTCATAAATTCTCAAAGCCATCAGTTCAACCAGATACACAGTTCATTCCACATATTGAGTGTCCTGGGTTTTTGTTGCCTGCAGTGAACAAGAAAGCTATCTCCCGGCAACAGAAGCCCTGATAACGCAGAGTTCCCCTTCACAAACAATAGGAGTTGCAGTATCACTACTGCAAAAGAAAGCAAAAGGTGGTGTATTGCTTTCACAGTGCTCATTTACAAGGAACAGGCTGGACTGGCAGTGATGTGGTGTGGTGCTTTTATGAGACTGTCCCTGCAGCTGATGGCTGACCTTGGAAACAGTCATTGGCCCCCACAGGAGCAAACATCCGAAGCATCGTCACAATGACATTGTAGAATGTACCAGAATGACAATGCAGATGCCATACAAACTGCAACACTACAAGGCATGACAATGGCACATACCAGAAATCCATTATTATGTGCCCTTGCTAATTTGGCAGTGAAGAAAAGGAATGCAAATCCATGCCAGAACTGGACAAAACCTGTACCACTAAATAAACTGACATCTCAGACTGAGGAACCATGCCAAGATAAAAACTATGTTCTTTTCAGCTCATGTGACTATTTGCTTTCATAAAATAACATATTTGCTCTTTCACTGACCCCTGTGAATGCCTGTTTGCAGGGATGTAGCTGAAATATAACACCCATTTTTCCTGAGGCAGAAAAAGGAACCAGATTGACTTTCCTCCCTCCGAGGTGTGCTGCCTTTATGGCACATGGCTGGAGCAAAAACTGGTGGTAAAACTAGGATGAAACAGTGTTGCTTTTGAGTCGAGAATATCTAATGAAGAAAAAAAGAGGATCCCAGTTACAGATCTAGTTTTCAGGCAAAACGTATCTTTACCAAAATAGGTTTTACTCATTTTTCTTTTCTTTCTTAAAGTTTCTTTTCATATTAAGTTATCTATCTCTGGTCTTCCATAACTAAATTATTCTGTGGCTTTGTCACACTTTAGACTATGAGCACCCTAGGCTGAGAACAGGCATCAAGGAGCATGTGGGATTCTGTTCTTCACTTGCTACAAAGCACAGCACTCAGAGAGGGACCAGTACCAATAACAGCAGTGTCCTCTTCTTCTCCAGAGCACAACTCATCAATAAAATGGGAAAGTGATTTCTCTGTCCAGCAACACTTTCCCCATTCTCCCACCCCACTATTTACTGAAATAATTTGAAGAAAGTGCAATGTTATACAATAGGAATGTAGGAGCACCTTATGGAGAGACACTGTGGGTCCCACCAGCGACAGGAAATGATGCCAAATTCCTGCTCAAGAATCTACATTCTGCAACAGGCACTTCAACCTCCTTCTCATCTTCTCATGTCTATTACATTTTAGTCCACAGCAACTTGCACAGTTGCTGAATTCCAACCCAAGTAGGCTGTATTTTACTGTTGGGTGGTAATTCCCAAATATTTCAGGTGTGCTTCCCTAGCAAAACCATCTAGTGCTGTTGCAAGGAAAAGGGCATCCCCCTTTCTTGAACACAGAAATAGGCTATGAGGTCCTTTCTCCTCTCCTGTGGCTATACTGGCACTTCCTGCATGTTTCTGTGACTGTTAGTATTAACACAAGAGAAAATAGCACTTTTTTTCCTTTTTACTTGTTTATGCCCTGTTAGCCATTCAGAACATGTCAGGGAGGGCTCCATTGTATAACAGGTTTGGCAACATAAGCAGCAAGAATATATCACTAGGACCAGGGAGGAAGATAAGGAACAGAAACTCTGTGGCAATTACACATTAACTTTTCTCACTGCATCTCATGTCCTTTGGCTGAAAAGTTTCCTCTTTTAGAATGGTGAAATTATGTCTGGAGAAAAGGAATATTCCATAGTAAAGCTGCTCAGCATACACAGGTCTGATTTTCTCTTCTTTCCAGAGACACCTAGCACAATCTAGAATGACAGCAAATTCTTCCTGTGTTCTTTTAACTATTCTCAGTTGAGTCCTTAGTTTCATCATAAAACTTTTTCTTTCTGCTCATTTGCTTTTTCCATACTATGGAAATTTCCACCGTTTTTCATGTGATTCTTTCACCATATTCTGGCAGTAGGATCTTAACTGCCCTCCTTCTTCACATTTAGTCACGGCCGTCTCCTCCTCTGCCTTATCCACATTAGGGGCTCTAAATTAGCAAAAGAGGAGAGGCCACTGTAGTGTCCCATTTAGTAGCATTTCAGTCACCAAGGTGGATTCCTTCAGAGAAGTGCATACTGCTAATTTACATCCCACATAGAGTAACATCTCAGTAGAAGTATTGCAGTGTGCAGAGATTCTACACAAGTGAAGAAAGCCTTCCAGCCAAAAGTAAATAATTTAGACAAAGCTGGGCTCTATCATAAACTAAATCAGCTGCAGAAAGTTTTTCCAATGCTAATGAAACCTCACAAATTTAAGGTGCTTGCCCTAAGGAGAACTCAGAATAAAAAGATGGGGAAGCTTCTAGCCTTCACTTTTTTTTTCTCCAAACAAAAAGCAAAACATGAGGCATGTGAATTTAAAAGTCTGTAAGAGGATATAAAACCCCTCATATCACCTTGGTAAATGCTTGCTATTTTTCTGTTCCTCTCCTGGCAGGAAAAGGAGGTGCTGCTTTGTTAATTTTAAATACTTAGGAACTTTAGGTGTGCAGACAGCTCTGAAAAACACTTCACATCTTGAATGTGACTCCCCACTTTCAGAAAAGAGAAATCCTTTAGTTCTGCACAACATAAGAAGTGTCTCTGACTCAATCTCTGTACATTTATGCTTTTCAGGACATATTCCATGTTCCTTCAGACAGCCGAGGAATTAAGAGTATCAGTAGAAGAAACTCTTTGTGTAGTACCACTCCTGTCACCACATCTCAGCCCTGATCTACAGAGAAAAGCCACTGCAGGTAGAAGACAGCTGTGCCAAAAAAACCCACCCCACAGTGACTACACATATAATTTCCAACAGTTGTCCTGTAAGAACTGGAATAAGCTGGAAGGAAACAGAGATTGCCAGTTCCCAAGAAATGTATGACCATTAAGCTCTGGCAGGTCAAACACAAATAATTTTCCCAAAGTTATACACATATTTTGAATATCCAAGCATAGGCATTTTGCTTTCCTTGGGGTTTTGCCTTCTCCCACCTAAAACATTATACTGACCAGAAACATCAACCAGAGCTCATGACTGCCCCATGATCTCTAGGTAAAATGCAATGATGCAATTGCTTAGTCACAAAATTGACTATGCAAAACCTGGGGGACAAAAGGAGAGGCAGACAAGGCTGGAAAAGGTGATTCAGTAACTCTTTGTCCCCAGTACTTGCTCAGTTTCTCAGAAATTGCTTCAGGACGAGGTTATGGGGAAGAATAGACTCAGCGATTACGGTCAGATTAATCGTGCCATGGGGTGCACGTCACAAGCCCTTGGGAATAAAGCAAGCTTCTCTGCATACCGAGCTGATAACTGAGCTTACTGTAGGTACTAAGTTAATTAGTAGCAGTTAGGGCAGAAGGTTGAGTAGATAGTGAGATGAAACAGGGGAAAGGTGAAATGCTTCCTAGAGGCTGACAACAAGATATGGGAAGAAACAAAGAAAGAACTAAAAAAAATAAGAGGAAATTCACAGTCCTAACTAAAGAAATATACTGTTAAATGAAGGTTCCCACAGTATGACTAAACAACAGAGAACAGAAAGCTTTCTGTAAAAAAGAAAAAAATCTCTACTGCACATGAAAGGGATACAGTTTAGCATGGCAGGATAAATGTCCTTATTTACTCTCCCAGGCTTCAACACCTTATTTAATAAACCCTGCAGAGTGATATCTCTCAGGCCTTACCCAAGCCCCACTGCATTTTCTGCGTCTTTTAATCACCAAAAACTTTTTGATGCAGCTTGTGATTGAATTTTCTTTGTTATGGATCCCAGTGCCAGTCTGAACCAGGCTGTGGAGAGAACCAAAACAGCAGACAGACAAAAATTTCAGAAGTCCTTCAGAAATACTACATGTGCACTTTTCTGCTAGAAATACTACATGTGCACTTTTCTGCTAGAAAACATGCTGCAAAGGTTAGTTCATAGAAATTCATCCTACTTTGTATCCTTAGACTCACAAAGCAGTATGTATCACATTCATAAACATATTCAACTAATGCACTCACAGCTGCATCATAAAGTATTGTTGTTCTATGGGTGCTTGTAAAGGAATAAAAACAATTCCTAAATATTCAGCAGTCATCCATGAACTGCATGGGTAAAATCTACAGGAGTTACTGAACTCTAAACTTCAGCAGAAATACGCTGATGCAATCAATACATGCAACAACCAATTCAACACAGACCTACCATTTCTAGCCTTTTTCATCCCAATATTTCATAACTATGTCCAAGACTATTTTAAAACATGGTGCACCAATCAAAACTACTATACAGATTTTCAGCAAAACCAACATCTTTCCATCCATCCACAAATCAAATACAGCATTTCACAATCACAGGAGTAGTTCTCCAGCAAATAACAAAGAATTTTTTTCACCTTTCTCACTTTCTACTAACTTAGCAAAAAGATCTAGCCCCAAAGCAGTGCCTACTCCCCACAGGAGAATGTGCAGATGAGCAAAGTGCCTCAGCTCTCTCCACACAGCTGAAGTACCTTCCGTAGGAACATACAAGGGGGATTCAACAATGGTCAAATTGTTGAGGCCTTTGGACAGTAGTCAGTGTACATACCAGAGCTGGGAGTTGTCTAAAGTCATCAGGCTGAGCTGGTAATCCATGATATATCAACAGGCTTTGCTGAGTAAAAAATGTGTCTTAGATTCTTTCTACACCTTTCTGTGGGGCTTACTGCGTCAAAGAAGGAAGAATTTCCTTCTGCTCCAATGGTTTGCGCCAAGTCAATCAAATGACAGCCACCAAAGCCCTGGAAATTATTCCCACACTTTCTCCTCCACCACTCTGGCTATGCATTCCTATTGCTTCCCTTTAATGGGGAACTAATGGTTAGATGATACTTTAGGGACTAGATTAAGCCCACTAAATTCACTTTGGAAAAATGTAAATACTTTCCCACTGAGTTGACTGGACTGGTTCAGCAAGAGATCACCTGAGCACTGAGTCACTGAAAGGAAGACAGGAGGAAATGGAGAACAGGCAGGAGGATAATTTTAATTACCTCCTCAAATCAGTAGGATGTCTCTTTTAGGAAATCTTTTATCTCTGAGGAATGGTTCTAACAACCACCAGAAAGTAGTTCCTGTTTGTGCTGACATGAGCAGATGCCACCCTGGGTCAGTCATGATGCCTGTGTAAAGAGGCTGTCAAAACAGTTTTCTCAAATCTTCCTTAGCAGTTAGAGTGTTCTCAACACCAGGCAACCCCAAATAATAGCCTTGCAAAATGACACGCTACACACCAAAATCCTGACTTCCTCCCCTTTATGTGGGTGTTAAGTCTGCCATATTCAAAAGAATTCTCTTGAAGGAAAAGAATGGATAACAATCAAAGCTAAAGGTCCTTTACCTGTCAGCAGCCAGAAAGGCAATTATAAGGAGAAAATATTCAAAACACAGAAACATTGACAAGTCTAGGCTGGAAGGGCAGCTGATCTGGTCCAACCTCTTACTGAAAGCTGGGCCCTGAACTCAGCTGTGTCTTGAATATTTCCAGCCAAGATGATTCCTCCATTTCTCTGGGCAAGTAACAGCATTTTGCTGTTTTCACATTAAAGACTGTTTTTCTTATATCTAGAGGCACTTCCCCTTTTTCCTGTTGCCTCTTATCCTGTCACCATGTACCCTCATGAAAATTCCTTCCCTCCTCTCTGTAACTACCTACTACTATTGGAAAACTGTGAGTAGATACTCACCACCTGCCCAAGCATTCTTTCCTCTCAGCTGTACAAATCCAGCCTCTTAAGCTGTCAAAGTTCTCCAACCCTCAAGGCTCAGCCAATTCTTCAGACCACATCCAAGCTGGGGGAACCAAAACTGTACACAATATTTCATGTGTGTCCTAACAAGTGCTGCTCAGAATAATCCCATCCCTTGATCTGTTCACTACTCTCTTACTGATGCAGCCCAGGACACAGTTTGCCTTCATTGCTTCAAGGGCACACTGCTGACTCCTATTGAGTTTCCTTTTCATCACGTCCACCAAGCTTATTTCAGCAGAGCTGCATCCCAGTCAGTCTGGCCCCAACCTGTACTGCTGCTTGGGATTATTCCATCCCTGCAGGACTTTACATTCATCTTTGTTGAACCTCATGCAATTCCTGTTGGCCCAAACTTCCAAACTAAGTATTATTAATAAACATTTAGCACTAGGAGATCTTCCTATTACAGGCCACCATGAGCTGCACCCTGCTCCTGGAGATAATTCATCCTATAATATTCAAGAACTTACAGTGAGGTAAGCACTGATGAGTTCTTCTATAGGCATTTAAGAGAAATCTCTGAATCAGCAGCCCTTACCCTTATGGAAGATTCCAATTTCCCAGGCATCACCTGGGAATAAAAAATTACTCAGATGAGCACATCTAGGAAATTCACGAATTTTGTAGGAGATAACTTCTTGTCACAGATACTCAGTGAGACAACTAAGAAAGATGCCCTCCTAGATTTGTTACTTGTGAATAGAGAAGGACTCGTGGGAGTGTTGGTGCAGCCTCACCTCAGAGTGCTGGCAGCAGTTCTGGGCCCCACCATTTCAGAGGAGTGGGAAAGTCTTTGAATGTGTGCTGAGGGCAACAAAGCTGGTGAAGGGGCTGGAAGCTGTGTCCTGCAAGGAGCAGTTGAGGGCTCTGGGAAAAAGGGAGCCTTAGAGGTGACCCCCTTGCTCTCTGCAGCTCCTTGAAGAGGGGAAGGGGAGAGGGAGGTTCTGATCCCTTCTCCCGGGCATCCAGTGATAAGACAAGTGGAGATGGTTCAAAGCTGTGTCAGGGGACATTAGGAAGCTTTTCTTTACCTAGAGGGTGGTCAGACACTGGAACAGGCTTCCTAGAGAGGTGATCAATACCCCAAGCCTGTGAGTGTTTAAGAGGCATTTGGACAATGCCCTTAATAACATGCTTTAGCTTCTGGTCAGCCCTGAAGCAGGTGGGGAGTTGGGGAAGGTGTAGGTCCCTTCTAACTGAAATAATTCTATTCTATTCTATTCTATTCTATTCTATTCTATTCTATTCTATTCTATTCTATTCTATTCTATTCTATTCTATTCTATTCTATTCTATTCTATTCTATTCTATTCTATTCTATTCTATTCTATTCTATTCTATTCTATTCTATTCTATTCTATTCTATTCTATTCTATTCTATTCTATTCTATTCTATTCTATTCTATTCTATTCTATTCTATTCTATTCTATTCTATTCTATTCTATTCTATTCTATTCTATTCTATTCTATTCTATTCTATTCTATTCTATTCTATTCTATTCTATTCTATTCTATTCTATTCTATTCTATTCTATTCTATTCTATTCTATTCTATTCTATTCTATTCTATTCTATTCTATTCTATTCTATTCTATTCTATTCTATTCTATTCTATTCTATTCTATTCTATTCTATTCTATTCTATTCTATTCTATTCTATTCTATTCTATTCTATTCTATTCTATTCTATTCTATTCTATTCTATTCTATTCTATTCTATTCTATTCTATTCTATTCTATTCTATTCTATTCTATTCTATTCTATTCTATTCTATTCTATTCTATTCTATTCTATTCTATTCTATTCTATTCTATTCTATTCTATTCTATTCTATTCCATTCCATTCCATTCCATTCCATTCTAGTTTTCAGACATACACAAAAGGATACAGATAACAGAAGTAATTCAGTACCTAATTCAGTTCTGTCGCTTATCATTACCCCTCATTCCGCTCCCAGATACATCAGGGAGTAAAAATGTTTTTAACTCAGCCTTCTGTGGAAATAATAACCTCTTGCCCCCTTTTTTCCCCCTTTTGTTTGTTAAATCAAAGAGGGCGTAAAACATCTTTGTTCTTGACAAACAGGACTCGATGAGGACAAATGTATGAATTTACATTTTACAGAAGTCATAAGCAGATTTATATGTGGGCCACGTGATGTGGGCTGGGCAGGCAGTTGTTCCTGCTTTGTGAGGCAGAGATCAAGATTCCTTTTCTACGTGGGGAAAACCCCAGAATTTTCAGGGCAGTTTCTCTCATTGAAGTGAAGCAGACCAAAGAGATACGACACAGGTAAGCACTCCCCCACTGCTCACTCCGCCCTCTTTCCTAATGAGTTTCCTGCTTTTGTGGGACAGACCGAGAAGAGCTGCAAAAGAGTGGAAGGTGTGTGATCGTCTAGAAACTGCTCTGGATTCAAAACCTGGAAAACAGAGATTCCACTTTCCCAGGCAAAACTTGTACAATGGGATCTTCCCATCAGCTGTGATCTTCCCATATTCACTAGTTCCCAACTTTTATTTTTGAAAGAAATCTTCACAGTTTCCCCACCAAAAAACTCAAAAGGAAGAAGGGAGAGTTTTAACTGGTGTTCTATCCTCGGGTCAGAACGGGAAGCAGCAGTGCACATTTTTCCTTGTGATGAAGAGAGAAGTTAAAACATGACTGCTCGTACCTACCGAAACCTCTTTCTGGTAAGTAGATGCTAAAACAAATGTGTTTCTTTTGCCTATATGCATTTAACTATTTTTGCTGTAATAAAGGGAAAGCACACAATGTAACATGGAGCTATATAAAACTGTTTATTTGTTTGAAAATACATATTCATAAAAAATACGCCCATTGTGTCATGATTTTTCCTTCAAAGAAGTCTTCACCAAAACAGTGGGATAGATGTAGGTTAGTATAACACATGCAAGACAGCTCCTTAATTATGTTATTCTTGAATACCACAGATCCCTGGTATTCATTCTGTATTGACTGCACACAGTGACAACTGTTGTCTCTTTCACAGAAATGGGGTTTGGAATGGGGGAAAGAAATGGGGGACTCTCTTGTGTCTTAGAACAGAGAAAAAAAAAAAGCACATCAACAGAGAAAGAGCTGAGAATACAGGCAAATACTGAAATAAACGCCTACATTTTACAAAAACACACATACCCTAGCTACATCCAGAACCTAAAGTTACATTACTGCTGTAGTGCTACACTGAAGTAAGATGCTCAGTTTACCAGGGCAGACAGGCTTATTAAATAATGCTGCTTTTCTTCCGGGATTTGAACAAGTATTTGAATGTTGATTATGCAAGGCACACATGTCCTAGAATTAACCCTTATAGTTATTCCATGTCTTGCTTTTGCAGTAACCTCAATCTGCATTCCTGTTAAGCCAGGCCTTTTTAGATATGTCTGGTAATAAGTGCTGATGGTCCATTTATGCATTTTATGTTTTGCAACTGCGTCCAAGTATTCCCATTATTCAGTATGCATGCACACAGGAAATTCTAGTATGTTTACATTGGTGTGCACAGATTTCCCAGGCTTGTGATGTACGTGCATGTACTCAAGTGTCCGTGTTTCCACTTTGGTCACAATACTTAGAAAGGTGTCTATATGCTCCTGTTTCACGTTGAAAAAACTGCTCCATCTTCCACAGATGTCCGTCCCTTTAAGTGCCCATCTGTTCTCAAGTGCCTGCCACCACCATCCCTTCTGCCATGTGGTTAGAGACACGCTGGAAGAACATCCGCCAAACCTTGCTGCTCCTGTTCACCGCTGCTCTTCTCATCGGGGTCACCATGCTGGCCATCTCCTCTAACATCAACCCCGTAGGCTATTTCTTCCTCGGGGTAGGGGGAGTGTGCCTGGTCGGCTATTTGCTGAGTATGTTTGTCGAGTGTTACCTGAGGAATCAACACCGGCATGACGTAAATGAAATACCTCCAAACAGGCAAAGCCAAGCAGGGTAAGCAGCAACCTGGTTACTCCTCTTTAACTCTCTCACCTCACTCATGGCTATTTTAAACACTCTTTTGCTGCCCTTCCCCTGAGGCACCAAACGCAGACTCCGTTTCCAAAGACAAAAGTTCTTTTCAGATTGTTTTCCCTCCTTATTGATGTGGAGATTGCAAATGTCAATGCCACGCATGCCTTGTACCTTTTATAATATGTATTTTCTTCTCCCTGGGAACTGATCCACTAAAACTTGCCAATGCTAAACCGATCCCGGCCCATTTTATTTTTTTTTGAGTAATCGGGGCTTGCCAAACAATGAGTCAGACAAGGAAAAAGAAAAAATGGTGAAGCAATACCAAATCTTATTTGGGTTTAGCTCTATAAACCTTATCTCTAGAGCAACTGTTTCTTGGCAAACTTCAAGAGAAACCTGTAACTGGGTGTGTTTCCCCTCTTAAAATTCCTGCTTGACACTAATAAAACCCCTGATTTTTAGAGACTCGGAATACTGCCACCTCTTTTTGGCTTCATGTTCATTTGTGGGTTCTCAGCATCACCTAATTTAACCCCAGCTTTCCTACTGTCATTGAAGAGGTTAACTCTATTTGTAGGCTTGCTTCCTTGTATAATCCAGATAATCATTATCTACGTGCATAAATGACTTGATGTTCCCAAATACAGTGCTTATTTTTAGAAAGACTATATTAAAAAAGAAGTCTATATTGGGCCCTGCTAGTTTGGGGGCATACTTAAAGAAAACTAGTATCCTTTTAATTAAAAATATGACCTGAAAGGGAAAATGTCGCCAAAGTAACATTTTTTTCTTTGCAGATAGTTCTTTTAAACATGGAATAAGTAGTCCTTGTTTAAACTACATGAAACTACTTAATTTTCTCCACTTCTTAAAAAATGGATGGACATTGGAGCTAATATATTAAAAAAAATAGGTCCTGTTTTAGGTTATTTATTCCATGAGATAACTAGAAGTTAGCAATCCTTAGTGGTAAATTTTAACTTTAGGAGGACATGAGGTTAAGCCTAGCTCACTGAACTGAGCAGTGTGGGTAGCTTCACTAACCCTGGGGAGTGTGGGAAAATGCTCAGATGAGCTATTTTCTATACCAGTAAGAAAGACATTCAGTTGGCTGGAGAGGTGAGCTGATCCAGGGGCAGAATATCCTACACAGCAATACCACGTGAGATACCCTGTCTCAGTCCCATTTGCTGATTGTAGCATGGTCCCTGTAGTCCATGATCTGCACTATAAACATAAACTAGGCAGTAAAATAACGAGGGTATCTGGCATTGCTCTCTGGCACAGGGTGAATGCTGCCTATGAAGCGCCCACCTATGAGGAGGTGATGACCATGTCAGCTCCAGCAATATGGACAATTCCATCCAACCCAGGCTCCGTGCCCTCACCGCTGAGCGAGCCTCCCCCGTACAACGTCGTCATTGAATCCTCTGCCCAGCAAGGGATGATGGTGGAGGCTCTCCAGGGGCCAGTGCCACCAGACACAATGCACACCTCCGACACAGACACGGGATCCAGGACGCAGCTGCAGCTGGTGCTGCCCCCAAGACTGCAGCGGTTTGTTTCGGACCTCCATCAGGAGAAAGACATTGAAGAAAGGTTTGAACCACTGGAGCCACTCACTCCCCCACCTGCTTACGAGACTGCTATCAGTGATGAGGTCTTTCAAGATGCTCACCAGCCCTCTGTGTTAGGACTGATTTCACCTTCTGTGAATCCAGAACCAAATCCTCACCCCAATACAGGATGCTTCTAGAGGCTGATAATGTTTTGCCTAAACGTTTGTCTCATCATTCTTTGAACCAGAATTGAACTACAGACACAGTTTCTCATGTTACTAGAATCTTTTTGCACAAAATAGAAATCAATGCAATACCACAGTGCTTTGTCTTGGCAGATACATAGAACCATTGTGAGGAAAGTTGTGTTATGTATGGCAACATTCTCAAACTGGAGATACCCCTTTATGGGAGAGGAGAAGTAAATCCTGAGAAGAGACAAGGTTGCCAAAAGACCTCTGAAGAAGGACTGTAGGATGCAGCCAGAAGAATCTGCCTGGGAAAGGAAAGGAATAGAAACAACGCTGAGCACATTCTGCCTGTGCATTGCAAACAGCTGTACTGCTGAGTGCTGTGTGGTCATCAGCCACCCTGAAATCCCTACAGAGAGAACAAGCCTGCACTCCCCACATTGCTGTTTTGCAGCAACACAAATTTATGGTCTGAGCTGTTTGTTACTGTCCCTCTGCCACACCTGCTCCACATCCTCAGTCATGCTACATGGGAGTGTGACTGAGGGGAGAGTGTCTGACTCCATCTGGAAGCTGGTACCACCTGATACCTGTCACTTAGGGCTGGAAAGCTGATAGTATGCATCAAATGACTTCTGTTGTCCCCAAAGTTCTCATCCCATGCAGCCAGTGGTGGAACAAGAGGGAGATAAGTTTTGCCCCTGCAAGAGAGGCCAGTGGTGGGATATATACACATATATATATTCTCTGCTTGGACTTCATGGCTCTACAACAGGGTTTATGTCTGCTGTATTACAGATGTACTCTAACAGATGGCCTGAGACACTTTACTGTCATCATGCACAGAAAGCCCAAAGCTCCTCCAGTTCTCTATGGGCTCTGGAAAGGTCCAGTCTGTCTGCCAAGGCAGCAGAGCACCTGAGGACAACAGTCCCGAGACACATTTGGCCTTCATCATGATGGTTCTAGCTCTCACTGATCAGTGATGCTGTGCCTTTTTAAATGGGTGAGCTAAACTGATCGGCTCTGCAGTGTCAAAGTGGTCTGCAGTATGCAAAGAGATGCATTTGCATCTGGTGAATGTCCAAATTGAAAAATAAAAATGGTGGTGCGAATCTCCTGTGAAGGGGAGCAGCAATCATCACAGCCTTGCTCATGACTGCATCTTTAATTCATATCAGGAACCATCAAACCACAGGCTAGAAGCAAGTACATTATTTCTTATTGTTTGATTCTTTATAGTTCAAAGAAGAAAAAGAAGACCTTTTATGTTGTTTATAAATAAACAGGACTGCATTAAAAATTGCTGGTGGCATCATTAATTTTTCCTCCCAAAAGAAACGCTCCACAAAGCCATGGTTTTGCTTGCATACTGCTTATTTGATAATCTTGGCTTAGCAAAGAGAGAGGAGTTCCATTTCTGAATCGACAGCTGAATCACTTTATTATCATTATTGATGAAGCAATTATGATACCTCTATCACGGAAGTATTAGGAGAGACAAAGTTGCTGATCAAGGCAATGTGATTTCTTTAATGTCAGTCACTATTTGCATTTCCCTCCTGTATCGGCTAAGAGAAAACACCAAAATGTGTCACAGGTATGTGACGCAGGCATAGAAACTTTGAGTCTTAAACTGGGCAACTTAGGACCTGCCTGAGTGCACCAAATTGCCAGGAGTCAGGAAGAAATTCAGGTGACCAGCACAAACTAAAAACTAGCCAAAACAAAGACCAAAAATGCCACCAGTTATGATCAGTACAATTTTGTCTTCAACATTTGTAAAGGTTGTCAAGCCTTTGGACTTGCGTTAAGCTTTAGCAGATAGAATTCCTGTGCACCAGGACACAGGAAATCTATGTGCTAAAGAATGATGTGCAGAAGCCATCTGAAGCTTTATATGACTTTTTCATAAGTTGTAGGAGGAGCAGCTGTGGGACCTGGGGTTGTTTAGCCTGAAGAAGGCTCAGGGGAGACCTTATCGCTCTCTACAACTCCCGGAAAGGAGGTTGTAGCCAGGTGGGGTTTGGTCTCTTCTCCCAGGTAACCAGCGACAGGATCACAGGAACTGGCCTCAAGCTGTGCCAGGGGAGGCTCAGGCTGGACATCAGGAGGAAATTTCTTCTCAGGAGGGTTGTCGAGCATTGGAATGGGCTGCCCGGAGAGGTGGTGGAGTCACCGTCCCTGGAGGTGTTTAAGGAAATACTGGACGTGGCACTTAGTGCCATGGTCTAGTTGCCACGGTGGTGTTCGGTCAAAGGTTGGACTTTGTGATCTCAGAGACGTTTTCCAACTGATTTTTCCAATTGATTCTGTGATGAGAGCCGTGAATTTGCTTTTGCTAGGATGCTCACTCCATTCTCCCTTTGTATTTCCCTTTGTACTCCTCTGCGCATCCCGCGTGCTCCATTTCTCCCTCCCTCTTAATTACAGCGCGTTATCATTTCCGATTGCAGCTGATTTCCCGCAGAAACCCATCTCAGCAGAGGCAGAGAAACTAAAATAGGTGAAAAAGAAAAAGAAGAAAAAAAAAAAGAAAAAAAGAAAAAAAAAAGCCCAGAGCCGGCACGCCTCCCAGGAAAACCCCGCTACTCCCCCCCGCAGCCCCGGCTCCGCAGCCCTGAGGGGCCGCGCCCGAGCCCGCGCAGGAAGCGGCGGGAAAGCGCTCCCGCTCCAGCGGCGGTCACGTGACGGCGGGAAGCGCGTCCCGCCGTTTGAATCGCGGGGGCCGCCGGGAGAAGGCGGGACGGGATTTCTTTCCGCCCGCCCGTCGTCAGGCGGCGGCCGCGGCCCGCGGGGTCCGTCCGGTTCCTTCCCGAGCCAAAAGTCGGGAGGGGGCACGGGTGGCTCCTTGCCGCGGCGCTCGCCCCTGGCGTCCCCGCTCCTCCCAGGATGCTGGCGGCGTGCGGCATGCAGCGGTGCCACCAGGAAGCGCTCAAGAAGAACCGGGTGATGCTGGCCAAGCAGCTGGTGTTGAATGTGCTGGTGGAGCACATGGTAGAGAAAGACATCATCACCACGGAGATGGTGGAAATGATACAGGTACGCGGGTTGTCGCCTGCGCCGTGAGCTTTATTGCTGGCTGAGCTCGGTGTCGTTCCTTGCGGTGGCAGCATGGAAAGAATTCACCTGGTACCTGCATATTTCACCTGGTACCTGCACGTTTCGGTGTGATTGCACTCAGAGGACCTGCAGGGGTTTGGTTGCAGCGTGCAGGAGAAACGTAAGGTGCTTTTGTAGAAAGAAAAAGTGGATTTCCTCTAAGATTCCCTGTGTTCTGGCGTGCAGTTGCAGCAGGCTGCACTTAGTGGATTGGGTGGTGGCCTCCAGTCCTTTATTGTAATTTTGTGCTTTATCTTTTTTCTTCCACATGTAGAAGCAGGAATAATATGTATTTCTAAAACAATACTGTGAAAATAGGTAAATGAATATATTATATAACAGTTCGTTGTGGCACCTTCACATAAAGAATTGGTACTTCCTATATGTTTCTGTAAATTGTGTGAAGCGCCTTGCAGGGTTCAAGGCTCACTGCCAAATAAATAAATGCTGTTTGTTTGTAGGCTTGTGTTACTTTCCCTGTGCAGTGGAGAGAAGTTGTTGGAAATGGCTTGGGATTTCTCCCAGAGGGATGGTAATGCACAGAACACTGTGCACAGGACATGCAGGTCTTCAGAGAAAGCAGACTGGAAAGGAAGTGATTGAAACTGCATGTCAAGTGCATGTCAGGGCTCAAGTAAGGAGCTGAGGGAGTTTTTAGTCCCCTAGCAAAGTTCATGGTCCCATAGCAAAGAACGGATGCTAAAAAATAAAGAGTATGAACTATTTTCTGGGCATGAGTGTAAACATGAGACTGATAAGGTCTTGATAGCAGTGAAGAAATAACTTCCTGATTAATTTTGAGTCACTGTCAAAGACAACATGAATAATTTTGTATATGCAGTGTCAAAGATAATATTAGATGCCTCATGGGGCCTGTCAAGGATATAAGTGCTGAATTGTGGGAGCTCCAGGCAGTCTCACCTGAAATAGCTCCAATCCCTAGTGGGAGAGAACAAAGATACTGTGAAACAGTGCAAGCCGGAGAATGAACCAAGGACTTCTCCGGGTTTGGGCTGGAGTATTTAATTCCTTCATAGTAGCTGGTACGGGGCAGTGTTTTGGATTTGTGCTGGAAACAGTGTTGTTAATGTTGGAGGTGTTTTAGTTATTGCTGAGCAGTGTTGACCCTGAGCCAAGGCCTTTTCTTCTCACCCCACCAGCAATGCTGGAGGTGCAGGTGAAATTGGGAGGGGACACATCCAAGACAGCTGACCCCAACTGACCCAAGGGATATCCCACTCCTTTTGGTGTCATGGTCAGCATGTAAAGGTAGGGGAAGAAGAAGGGGAAACTCTGAGTGACAGAGCATGGTGCTAATGATGCCAAGGTCTTGGGTTTAATCCCCGTGTGGGCCATTCACTTAAGGGTTGGACTCAATGGTCCTTGTGGGTCCCTTCCCACTCAGAATATTCTGTGATTCTAAGTCACCATTGTGAGTGATGGAGCCCGGCTGTCCTTGGAATGGCTGAACACCTGCCTGCCAACAGGAAGTAGTGGATGAATTCTTTGTTTTGCTTGTGTGTGTGGCTTTTGCTTTACCTATTAAACCATCTTTATCTCAACTTTTTTCACTTTTATTCTTTGTATTCTCCCCACCATTCCACTTGGGGAGGAAGTAACTGAGCGTCTGATGCTTAGCAGCCCACAGGGGTTCAGCAACAGCATTGCTGAAGTGTGGATGGTGAGTAGGGGGGTGCTTTTGATGGCCTGCAATTTGTCATGTAAGGGGGAGCAGGGACAAGGGAAGAAAAGGAAAAAAAATCCTCTCAAACTTAAGGTAATGACAGAGAAAGTACTCTTTTCAGCAAGGTGCTGTTGAAGGTAAAAAGTATTAAACTGAGACAGAAGGGAAGAAGCCTGAAGGAATCTTCCCCTCCAGATGTGAGTAAAAGGGAATGCAACAGTACTTAGTAATGGAATGTCAGTAAGGAGAAGGTGTTATGATGAATAAGTCAGGTAAAGAGTAATAGCTTAGTGGAAAAATTATGCCTAATACAATAAACACACTTAACTAAGAGCTTAAATGTGTATAAATAGCAGTAGTAGCCTGAGCAAGAGAACAGAGTGACTTGAACTACGGTTGCAGGGTATTGATCTGGAAATTGCAACAAAAAAAGAAATATGCCAGAGGTAAAAGGAAAGCTGGAACTGCAAAATATGCATTGTACTAGAGGGATAGATATGAAGAGAACTTTTACTGGATAGTCATGGACATAACAGTACTATGGAGAAAAAGTAAAGTGCATTTAAAAAAAATCAGTCGAGTGGATTGCCTTTCATTTTCCTGTAGGAGGTCTGTGAATTTTTAATATTCTTCCTGTCTCTGGCAAACGTGAGCACAGGTCTTAGAAGTGCTGTTAAGTAGCCTGTTATTGAAAATGTATTGTGATGCTGATCATTGTGTACCTTAATGGAAACAGGAGGAGCCAAATGCCATTGTCTGATGAAAGAGAACAGATTCTCCTGGATATTATAACTGACTGGTTCTGTATATATCATCCTGCACCCCCAATAAGTCAGGAAATCAGGATCTGGATAAATAGTTGTGTTCTAAGTCATCTTTTCTTAAAAACACAACAGTTATACTGGTCCTGTTGGCTTGATTTAAGCTAAACAAAAGAAGAAAATGGTTCTGGAAACGGAGCACTTAAATTTCTGTAAGGAAAGTGAAATAAATCGAGGTGCTCAGGGACATGAACCATGACATTTTTGCAAGTGTGAGGTGTCAAACCAGTACTGAAACTTACCACAAGTAAGAAGATGGGAGGGGGGAGTGTGTTGCAGGAAGAGCCACTGAAGGCGAAGGTGGTTGAACTGGATGAGGAGCTCACAAGGAGTATTAAGAGTAAGTAGAGAGTTGATAAGTGTACAGCATTGGAGAAGAATCAGTAAATAGAAGCTGCTTCCTTTGATGTTTGAAATGTGGGGAGATAGTAGGATCTGACAGTATTGAATTTAAATTGGGTCATACAGAAAGATACTAAACCATGTGAGTTTTTTTCCACTGTATACACTTTCAATAAAGAATAAAGAAAAAAATAGTGCTTGCTTTGTAGTGAAAATAATGTTATAATTGTCTAGGTGAAAACCCAGAAGAGGGGGTTTCAAACACAGGGGAAGAGTTATGGTGGAAATAAAGTAGGACAGTGGAAACAGCTGTTTTTAAGGCAAGCTCCAACATCTACTTGCATAAATGCCTTCTTGTCAGAGCATCTGATGTTCTTCCAGAGCTCTGGGATGGACTTTTAAAATTGCATATGTGGTAGCAAGAACTTGCTTTTTAAACAAGTTGAGTACTCTATACTGTAATCAAAGGTTGAGGTTGTATAGATGCAGAGATTTGAATACTCTGTTGATCACTAGACAGTAATGAAGGCATCACTGGTTTTGACAAGCGACAAATTTGATTAGGATGTTTGTCAATTATGTATGCTTTTTCTACAGATTCTGCAGGTGTATAATAAGACTAATATGGAATTTTGACAGGAATTCAGAATTTATTTACAACTAGTTTCTGTTATGTAACACAAACTGGGTTTGTATTATCAAACCCATCTGTGAGGAGAAAGAAATAAATTAAGGATGTATTGGGAAATAAAATGAAAGAAGTGTCTTGCTAACTTCTGAATGTTTGCTGAACGTTATTTAGCATAACCTAAATGTGATGTTGAAGATGAAGTCGTATCAGGAGGTACAGTCCTTTGAGTGTTTAAGGCAACATTAAGGAAGAAGTCTGCCAAGAGCTGACTGCTGTGCATACAAAGTACTGAATATGAACATTCTGGAAATTTCTTAACTTTTCAGTAAAACTGATGTTCTGGTTCTTGAGGTCAGCTTGTGTTCTTAACTATCATTTATGGCTTAGAGTCATAGACTGTGAAAAATATGAATGACTTTAGTTTGTCTCGAAACAGCTGCAAGTCTACTAGAAAGGAAGAAAAATTCATTAGATACTTCAGAAATCAAGTCTCAATTTATTTGTTACAATAAAATTCAGTGAGCTTACAGCAAGATACAAATACATGGAGCTGGTTATTTTTGATGGACTAATGGAGCAGTGTTACCAGGAGAAAGGTACTTCATACTTCTGGGAAGACCCAAGTAAGACATTATTGTCAGTAATTCTAGTCAATAGTACTCTAAAAATTCAGGATCCTGTGGGAATAGGAAAAGGTACATACACTGTTAAGGGAAGGAGGCCATTTATGAGAGAAAGTTACTTAAAGCAGATCAAGACCAATTTATAGAAAGATGTTTGATATATAAGGGAAAGGACAGAACACTGAAGTCAAGGAACACTGTTGATAAAAAAGAAATGCTCTTAGTCAGTCATGAATGAATATAGGTCTGAAATTCTAAATAGGTTCATAAACTTTGGATCAACAAGATTTTGCAATATTCTCCCAAACAATGTGTTGGGGCAAAAACCAAACTATTTTTGACACTGAGCTTGATAATTAGGAATGAAACCAGATGACGTGATATCTTCTGTAGCAGAAGATTTACACATGTACCTCCAGGCTTCTTTTGTTTTCTGATTTTTCCTGTGATTGCTGTATTGTTAAGCCTTAATTATGTGTGACTCATCAGCTATTCCCAGTTGTCCACCAAAAGGAGAGATCTTGGATCTAAGTGATAATGTGAAAAACAGAGGATTAATTCCAAATAAATTTATTTCTGATACCCAGTATTTTGGTATGTGATTTTTGGTGTGGCCTAGATTTCACAAGGAAGTGTATTATTGTATAAATTATACATTTTGTTGGCAAATACCTGTTAATTTCTATAAATTAGAACTTCTTGGCACTGTTTGATGTTTTGATAGTTACTTTTCCACATATCCTCGTATATATTGCTTCATCGGTCTAAGTATTCTTCTGTACATAGGAAATACCATTCTGGAATTCACTGCATATAATAAGTATTTTACTTAATGTTTTCTGGAGAATTTGACTATCTGCATGAGACCATAAACTATTGGATAGTAGTAGAAGCATGTTTTTGACTTTGTGTATTCAGTGAGGAGAAGTAGATACTATTCCAACAGTAACTGGAAGAAAAATTTTAGAGAGAATGTGGTGTATTACTGTGTGTGGTCATGTATTAATTCTTGGCTTGTTTTGTTGTCATGTACTCTTGAGCAAATGGGAACAGAGGAGTGTGAATGAAATCAACTAAGAAGAGTATAATAATGGTTCTAGCATAGCTAAGCATAGTGGTGGAATGTTTGTCTGAAATTAAAAAAAAAATGTTGTTATGATGATTCATTGAAAGTTAATTATGTTGGGTGTTCCTTGAGTATGGATTTTGGTTTTTTTTCCCTCTGGGTTCAGGCCAAGTCTGGGAGCTTCGACCGAAATGTGGAATTCCTCAATTTGCTGCCCAAGAGAGGCCCTAATGCCTTCTCAGCCTTCTGTGAAGCTCTGCGAGAAACCCAGCAGCAGCATCTGGAGGCAATGATCCTGAAGACAATGTCCAACCTGAGCCATGAGATTGCAAGGGTACAGCAGTTCTAAAAAAATATGATGGCTTGCATTTCAGATTGGGTTTGGGCACAAAAGGAACTTTATCAAATGGGAAGAGCTCAGTTGTTTACAAAGGATAGAATGGTTTTGTTGCCAGTTGAAACTTGCAGTAGCCTTAGTAAAAGCAGAGAGGAAGAAACTTGGGAAGAAGATAATTTTCATAAAGAATCACAAGGTGGTAGAGCTTGGAAAGGGCCTCTGGAAGTCATGTCTTCCAACTTCCCTGCTCAAGTATTACCTTCAGTAGGCTTCCAGGGTCACATCCAGGCAACTTCTGAATATCTGCAGGGATGGAGACTGCAGCCTCTCTGGGCAACCTCCTCCAGTGCTCAGGCACCTCACAATAAAAAAGCATTTCCTGGTGTTTAAGAGGGAGTCTCCTGTGTTTGAGTTTGTGCCCACGGCCTCTGGGTCTGTCACTGGGCACCAGTGCAAAGAGCCTGGCTCTGTCCTCTTGAGCCCTCCTTTCAGGTGCTCATACACATTGATAAGTTCCCCTTGAGGGGGATGAGGGATCACCTCCCTTCATCTCTTCTGCTGGCATCACTCCTAATGCAGCCCAGGGTACCAGCTGCCTTTGTGCCAGGGGCACATTGCTGGCTCCTCTTTGGCTTGGCAACACTCAACTCCTTTTCTGCCAAGCTGCTTCCCAGCTGGGTGGCTCCAAGGATATATTGGTGCCTGGCACCCCAGGCACAGGACCATGCTCTTCTTTTTGTTGAACAAGGTTCCTGCAGTGTTCTTACATCCAACAGGTTCTTAATGGATGTCTAATCAATAATCCAAAAATTGAAAGGAAATTTTTTTTTGTCTCTGAACTTTATGGTTTAATATTCAGTGATTGTCTGAGTAGACTCTTAGAGGAAAGAAATACTTCTATTTCTTTCTTTTGGTTTTTTTTTTCACCTTTTCACTATGTGTAGTTAGTGAAGATTCCATGTTCTTAGTGCATTGGCAAGGATGGAAACTCTCAGTAAACATATTTTATACAAAGGAAGGGAGAGCAAATATTTCTGAACAAGTGTTCCCTTATTAAAATGTAAAATTTATCAGACTACCCTTTTAATTTTTTGCTTTCAATTTTGCTTTACAATACAAACTAGGAAATCTTGACAGCAAACAAAAATACAGGAATCACCAGGCAAATCAAGTTTTTGTTAAAACCAAGGAAGCTAAGATGACCTCAGTGTAAAGATTCTCAACTGAGAATTTGGGTAGAAGTGGAGATGATCAAAGAAGGGGAGGAGTCTTGCATTGAGAGAGTGCTGCTGCTGTCTTGTCCTGATGATTCTTTTGGAAGTGACCATAATATTATATTTCAGTCATTTTTATGTGTGTGTATAAATGCATGTATCTTTTCTTTCATGATAACTTCAGCTTTGTACTATAGAGAAGAAAAATAGCTATTTTATGCTACTCTTTTTCATGGATTTATTGATGTCTTGTAGCTTGAACACTGTCATGAGTCAGATCTTCCATACCCTGCCAGTGAGTCCCGTAATTCAAAGAGACCCTGTTGGCTTGGTGAGTTGCACATGATTTGCTGCCTGGTTGGCTCCTGCCAATTTCTTAATACTGTCTTAATTGGATTGTAGAAATCAGCTTCCTACCACTTTGCTCATCCCAGGAATACAAACTTGACAGTGAAGTGACTATATTATGATCAAAGAGGGTGCTTTATAGCATATGTGAAGAGACAACCAATACATGTTTCTTGTTAGCTTTGTTTATTCTTATGGGACACTTTATTGTTTAAAACAGTACATGTCAGTAAAATTCTAGATTTTGCAAAGATTTTGTCTAAGATTTGTAATAGAATTTCATTGAGCTAGCACTCTGATAAGATAGTGACTTCAGGCAGTATTCCTTAACCAAGACTTCCTTCTTCAAAAATTAGTTTAAGGCCTTATATGTGTTACCTGGGTCCAGCTTGGTTTTCCTTAGCTTATGTCAAGTGCAGCAAATCAGCTTTTCATTAACATGCATTTGCAACTTAGACCAGGGGACTGGTCTAATAAACAGTTGTTGGAATGAATCTCCTTCCTAGTTTTTATGTTGCTTCTGATAATACCTGGAGTACTTCTTCCCTAACCACAGGTTTACCTTTATGCTGGTTACTAGGAGCTCTCTCTGGTGCTAAAGAACAACTGTGTAATTTTTGGAGACTTTTTTATTTATGTGCAAGGGTTTTAGGTTGGGTTGTTTTGATTTTTTTAGAGCATATGTTCCTCCAACCAGGAGAGCCATGCCTCAAAAGGCTGAAAGAGGATTTCAGAAGAGGTCGTGAATGTCATTAGCTCAGTTTCTCCGGTACAGAGGAGTGAGTGTTTGTCTGCAAATGGCAAATAGTTGATTATCATTCCCCTCATCTGCTGTTATCCAGAAGAAAGTGTTCAGAGGCAGATAAAAAAAGAAAACGGCTTTGCACTTTATGAAAGTTAAATTTGTCTCGTTTGATCACTTATGCATGTGTTCAGCATGGGAGGCCTGTTATGCAAGGGAAGAACTATTCTGTTTGAAATTTTCTAGCAACGTTTCGTCAGCCAAACTCTGAAAGTAAGAACATACTGTGCAAAACAGTAGAAAGCACAAGGATCTTAAATTAGATGAGAATTCTGTTTTCATACTTTGTAGACTAGGCCTTAGATAAGGCTAACCCACATACAAGCAAAAATAAAAGCTGTCAGTTAAAATAAATAAAACAAGTATACTGTTACAGGACTTTTTTTCTCTTCTGTGTTTCATTTTGTGTCACTAGTCCCTGATCAAACAAAATTTTTGGAGGTATGAAATATGCATAAATGAATATAGTTCAGAATTTGCAAGTTACTACCTTAATGCAGAGGCTTTGTGTCTGAAATTTTTTATTTTTATTGATATATTTGGTTTTACACAGAACCAATAGAACATTCCTTGGATAACAGAGATGGTCCCTCAATTCCTCCAGTGAAGTATTGCACTCCTGAATTTTATCACAATCATCAGCACTTGGTAAGTTGTTGGCAGAGAAAGTCTTAAGATATGAGAGATGTGAGATGTTTGGATCTATCAGCTGAACAAGTGCCACTTAAAATTGAGTTGAAGTGCTTCACTGGGATGCAGATCAGGGTTGTGCTATTTGTGTAACTGAAAGGTGTTACCAGTCATGCTCCATTTGATGTGGTTCTCATTTACAAGTGTCAAGAAATCCTGAGAAGTTCTGTAACTCTAAACAAATCTCTGCCTCTTTTTTTGATCATGAAGAGCTTGGTGAAATGACTTCTGTACTATTGCTCTCTGTGAGCTGTCACTATTATTGCCTCAAGTTTGTTTGTCTGTGTCCTCATCTTCTGTAAGATGACAAGCCCTCTAAATGTCTGTAAGATAGTAGAACTGTGTTTTCAACTAGTAAGTTGGCTGTTTTAATTTCCACCTGTACCCAATAGAGTCCTTAGACTTAAGAACCAGATCAGAATTCTGTGCAAGAATTCTACCTGTGGGTAGAACTGAATTTCCAATCTTCTGCTGCAGTGTTTGAAGTTATATATGTAATCTAATTACTTTTTGTTGATTATATCTGTAAAACATAGATTGTGGTGGGGTGGGCTTAAGGACATAGTACTTTGTGTTGTGGGATAAGCACTTCATTAGGGTTATACAATGTCAGAGGCTCTGTGTATAATGAGGCAAAGTTTTTGTTTGTGTGTTGGTTTTTGTTTGGGTTGGGTTTGGTTTTTGGGGGGTTGTTGTGGGGTGTTTTGGAACTGTCTGTGGGGGTGACTTGATTAATAAGCAGTGCCAGTGTGAGCTTGACTAGGCTCCTTTTACATCTGTGCCTGGATACACCTCACTTGATATTCTCCTTTGGTATTAAATTTTACTTCCAATTTACAGAAGTGTTAGTAAGTGAATTACTGTTGATTTTTTTGTTAGAGTGGTAGGGACAGAGAGGGAACTTAATCTGAAGACACCCCTCTTAAATTAGTTCTTTTCCTGTTAACCTCTTTTGCCAATTGCATAATTTTAAAGATCAATGACTGACAGTCCCTTGCTGTTACAATGACACTCACTGCTATTTTACATCTCTGTCTGCTCCCAACAGCAATTAAGAAATGTCAGCTAAATTTTACATAGTGGTGTCCTTTGATGGTGGTGACACAAATATATGGGGCCCTGCTGGGGTGAGGAAAGGGGAAAAAAGTTAGCAATATCCAATTCACAGTTTGAAATGGATAAGCTGTGTTTCTTTTAAAATGAGGAATAAGGCAAGCCAGTCTAACTCATTAATAATAGTGTTGTAGCATTGTCAGTTGTGGAGGCTGGCAAGCACAGGCATATCAAGTTGGTGTGGAATGATTGCTGTTCTATTCTAACACACCATTATTTCCTTGTGTAGTCTAAATTTACCCGTTTTTAATCTTCCTTTCAGGCATACAAGCTGACATCAGAGCCCCGAGGCTTAGCACTGATCCTCAGCAACGTCCGTTTCAGCAGCGAGAAGGACCTGGAATATCGCGCGGGGGGAGACGTGGACTGTGCTTCCCTGGAGATGCTCTTCAAGCACCTGGGGTATCGAGTCACTGTGTTTCGTGACCAGACTGCACAGGTAAGGCCAACTGCACAATCTGCACAGTACTTCACAGCTGGTGTGGATGAGAGTTTGGTTCATAATTGTCTCGAGAGGTCCCCTTTGGTACGTAGCTAAGCTTTGGTGACGATACGAATTTGATCACTTTGATTAAGGTGTGAATTATCACTTAAGAACAGAAAATAAGGCTAAACATGATGATGGCTGAGCTCTTCCAGTGGATGGTATTATCACAAAGGACTACAAGAGGTCCTACTCTGGTCTGACTATAGTGCAAGGGGCAAGACTTTTGAGACCACACCTGGCACGTGTGTTAAAAGCACAAATGAATAAAGTCTCCAATTTACTCTAGATAGACTTTTCCAGTGTTCTACTCTCCTAAAAGTTGAACTTTGCAAATATTTGATGTAGTCTTTGGTATTGTGATGTTTTCAGGTCCTTTCACTGATGAAGTCAGTTGGCATCCTATTTATCAGTCTTCCAATATCCATGCAGTTCAGTTCCACTCTTTTAGTCTTCCCTAAAAACATGTATGTGCTTCACTTTGGAAAATCGGTTGAGTGTTTTATTCAAGAACAGAGCTTTTGCAACACTGAAAGATACTTACATCTGCTGGGTTGTCAGTGTCCCTGAAGTTTTCCAGTTTAAATTTGGAATTGACCACTAGTGTCTGAATACCTGAAGTCCCAGAGTGTGTATCTGTTAAGTTGCTCCAATGTCCCAGCCACATTCCAGTGTCGGTGTAAAACCTCTGCAAAATATGACTTGGTTTCCTCTGTTGGCATCAATGATTCCTGCTTCACAGTGTTATACTTAGGACTGAATATTGCATAAAAGAACAAGAATATTTTACCTTTTTTTAAAAATAGAACACGTCTTTTTCATGTAAGTTTGATGTGTGTAGGGATTTTCTTTGTAACAGGATGGCCATTTGTGTTCTTCCCAGAAAATTGATTCACTTTCCCTATGGAAATCTGGAAAGCATTGAACTTCTTTTGTTTCCTGTTCTAGGAGATGCAGAATGCATTGGAGAGATTCTCCAAGCTGCGAGATCACCGGGATGTGGATTCCTGCATTATAGCTCTGCTTTCCCATGGTGTGGAGGGTGGGGTTTATGGCAGTGATGGCAAACTACTAGAGGTATGTTGCTGAGCAGTGATCTCTTGTTGTAGGTTATGTCTAGGAAAGTAGCCACATTCAAAAAGAAAGAAAAAAAAGAAATTATGTAAGACTGATGATTCACATTTTTTTAAATAGAAAAAAATAAGTGCTGGAGGGGAGAAAAGGACAGGGGGCTGTCTGTGAGAGCTGTGGAAAATGAAAAATGGCAAGTAGGAGAAATTATCTCTCTATGTAAATGCCAGGTAGAGTTCATGAACCCAAGCAAGTATGAACCTGGGGAGAGGGTGGAGAAGGGATGTGTTTGTCACACACTGAGTTTGCAGATAAAGGAGAAGATACCGAGACTGGTGAGATAATAAGCAAATGACAGGGAAGCAAGGTGAGACTGGGTTTGGCTTACAGAAGGCTACAGTGGAGAAATTTCCTCTCTCTTCTCTCAGTTGCAGGAGGCTTTCCGGCTCTTTGATAATGCAAACTGCCCAAATCTCCAGAATAAGCCCAAAATGTTCTTTATCCAGGCCTGCCGGGGAGGTGAGTGCCCAAACACTGAAAGCCATGTACTTGGCATGCCATTAAGGCTCATTTTGCACACGTGCACACCCTCACATTCAACTTGCTGTCAACTTTCCTCTTTGCTTCTCTCAGGTGTAAGTGGGACCCATATTCACCTCCCTCTGCCCTGCTGCTGCCACTGCATCTGTTGCTCTGTAAGTGCCTTTAGCTCTGCATGAGGTGTGTGCATTGACTTGCAGACCCCAGAGCACCTCAGTGACATAAAGCAAGCTCTGTCATATCCCACTCGTGCCTTGAGGCTTCCTCGTGCTGTGCCTGCAGAAGGGGGAGTGGGGCACATGATGCACAAATAGCAGCACAGCATGGAGCAGTACACTAGCACTGGAGTCTTGCTGAGGTCCTGTCTTTCTCTTGATCCTTGATGTGTTGTGTCTCTTGAGCTGCCAGAGTTGGTTCCAATTATTTTTGGGGTTTTGTCTTTTTCCTTTACCTTAGCCTGCTTTCAGCCTCAAATGACTTTTCCTTGCACCCTTTTCCACATACTGCTGTTGAATTCTTACATGCTGTTGTACAGAACTCTCTTCATGATTCTTATAGACTTGTTCTTCTTCTGTGCTTTGTGTATCTTTTTTTTTTAATTCTGCTCTTCCTTTTCCTTCCTTTGGTAACTAAACAAACACATCTGTAACTAACTACCTTTCAGATCTGCTCATGACCAGATTTTTCCCTCAAGTGTTTGGACTCTATGAAATTGCAGATATTCCAAAGTGAAGCTCTGTCTTATAGTTTCTTTCTTTCCTAGTATGCTTTTCCCCCTGCTTTTCCCTTATTCCTCACAGTTGTCTCCCTTGTTTCTCATTTTTAGCAAGCTTTACAGTTTGTCCTCTAGTCTCTACTCTTGTTTAATCCCAACACAGGGAAAAGCCCAAAGTCTGCATGAGTATTTCAGTGATCAGAAATACTTGATCCTTTTAAGCATTTGGGAATATTGTAACATGCATGTTTACAATATTAATTGAGTCTGATTGCTTTCCTTATGTGAATGAACATTTAGATACTCTTGAACAAATGTGAATGTGCAGACTCAGGGTGGAAATAAGTGTAATAAGCCAGAATTTTCAGCTGACCTCACTAGGTAATTATGTTTATTTGACTGTAATGTTACCATAATGAGTCTGTTAAAGCTAACAAATCAAGCTTGGCCTTTGTATTCCCAAACAAGTTGCAGTTAAGGAAGAGTGGTAAAGCTTGCTATGCACGGTGCTTCAGAACTAGGATTTTGCAATGGACAAAGGATTAAGATACTAGAAAAACGGGAAGGAAAAACTCAATTTAATAAAAAAACAGCAAAGAAGGCAAAACCCTGCCTTGTCTAACCTCTTTTAAATTTTGATTAATAGTTGGAGGGGAAATCCAGTTACAAAGTAATTAACTGTCAACAAAATTGTGTATCCTTTAGACAGCATTCAAAGGACTTTATAAATAGTATTGTCAACTTTGAAATAGTTGTCATGCAAGTTAGCTGGAACTAGTTGAAACAAGATGAGAAATACATAAGTTGTTATTCTTCTCTAACCTTACATTGTAGGCATGCTCTATTAATGACACATTTTTAAATGTAGATAAAGAAATGTTGGTACAGTCCTAATTCCCAAAGGGCTTTTGGCAGGAGTCTACTAAAGAAGTTTAGTAGTCCACCTACAGTCATGCATTGAAAACCAGTGACAACAGCAAACGATGGGAAGAGTTTCAGTGTGGCATAAAATGAAACTTTGAAGTTGCTTAATATCTGTGTTCAATGTAGTAGATCCAAAAGAGTGAAAAACTATGCTAACAACTGGGTAGTTAGCAGTTATTTAAATTAATTGGCAGAACAGCTGTCTGGCAGCTTCAATACAATTTAAACAGACTAGATGAATCTCTGGCAGTGGTTCTATAAATTAGAGGTTAAGTATGCAAAGGGTTATTGCTTTACACATTTCAGTTAAGTTGATTGGAGTGGTGTTTGAAGACATGCATGATGAAGATGTGTAATTCACAGAAGCTTTAATCAAAAAAAGTTTTGATTTTATACATAATGGGGTGGTGACAGTGTGAAAAATAGAGTTTGATGGTAAAATTACCTGAGTCTTCTGAAATAAAATGCACAGTGAACAGTACGCTAAATTTTTAAAAAGACAGAGAACTGGAAGGATTTGGAGAAGTGTGATGAAAGACATGAAAAAAGTGTGGTTAAAAATGAAAAAAAATTGCATTGCTACCCTAAAGAGATGAGAAAGGAACTTAATGGAAGCCATTATGAAGTTTTGAGCTGTGGAGACTTCAATTCTAGGCTTTTTCAGACAATCACACCCCTCCCACTGCTGTTTTCTTTTTAGAGGAAAAGAACAATGGTGCTGACTTACAAGCTGACCACTTTCTGAGCATAATTATGAGATGCCACCTGTGCCACTGCCTGTTAAAGGGTTAGGAATCCAAATGTATTATTTAGGCATGAGCTAGCAATAAAAATTGAGAAACATCTTAGGAGGAAGGCTTCTGAAGTGGACACTTAAGCCTCGTAACACTAAACTGATTCTGCTGTTAGGAAGTAAGAATAATAGATTCTCATGTTAGCACAAAAGAAAACAAAAAGGCAGAATTAGATGGAAAATCTGTAAAATGTAATTTTAATTTTCTTGCAGCACAGCTGGACTATCAAAGTTACCACCACTAAGCAATTAGTTGAGATTATAATGGAAACTCTGCATCATGTAGAAAACCAATTGGGAATATTTACACTTGCATAATACATACTAATGAATCCTGGAAAGGGCATTAAATGCTCTCCAGGTTTTAAACTAATCTCCATGGACTGGAGTTCTCTGTCATCTTTGGGGTCAGATTATTTTGCATTTTTCTGCTGCAGAATTTAATGCTTTTAATTGAAACGAGCAGTATTGTTATCAGGTTTTAGAACTAGGTTAGGTACTTGGTTCAGGTTTTCTGCATGTTCTGGGTGTAGATCTTAGCAACCAAAATACAGCTCATGTTTGAGTTCTGCAGTAAATAGACAGTTAGCATTGCAAAGTGCACTAGACATTTTTGCATATTTCCAAGGTAGGTATGAGTGGAAAATAAAAACGTAATGGGTAGGAATCCAATCCTTCTATGAATGGTGGAGAGCTCCCAGAAACTTCCCTGCTTTCATGGTTATCCCATGATCTGGGCAGAAAGAGGTGGGAGCAGAAATCAGCATGCAGATCAAGTCAGGTTAAGTTAAGCAGGTGCAGCAGTTGTTGGTGTCTGCATTAGTTTGTGCAGAAGAACTTTCAGATGAGTTTAAAACATCTGAGAAACCCTAAAGTTAATGCAAAAACTTTCTGCTTGACAGCAATTGTGGCGTTGCTGACCACAAAACTAAGGAAGCGCAGGAAAGCTACATCCAGTAATTCAGGATAATTTCTTCTCCCTTTCTCCCTCTCCTTGCTTATTGCCACCACAGATGAGTTGGACCGGGGAGTGGATCAAAGAGATGGCAAAGGATGGTCAGGTTCTCCGGGCTGTGAGGAAAGCGATGCCAACAAGGAAGAGAGTCTGAAGCTGCGGCTGCCGACGTGCTCGGATATGATCTGTGGATACGCTTGTCTGAAAGGTACTGGCCCCTCATGGCTTGGGCAGGAGGAGGTTTCCCGTGTCTGTGCTCCCCAAAAGCCTTCATGGGAGGTGCTCTCTCGCCAGGCACCGCGGCCATGCGGAACACCAAGCGTGGCTCCTGGTACGTCGAGGCTCTCACCGCGGTGTTCGCAGAGGACTCCCGACACACCCACGTGGCTGACATGCTGGTGAAGGTAAAGCACAAGGGCATTTATTCTCCCACTCCTGCCTGGTTTTTGAAGGGCCCTCCGTTGCTCCACACTGCTAGGATTAATCTAGTGCTATTAAAGCACTTACTCTGGCCTTGTTTGTAGCAAAATTATAATTCTTTCCTCGTTCTTATCTACTTACTTATATACAGTTCCATAGCAGTTCAGCCAAGTAAAGATGCTGGTTTTTTGACTCCTTCTGTTTCATTTGTGTGGTCACATGGTGAACTTGTGAGTAGAGTTCCTATAGCTTGCTAAGAATTACTTTTCTTCTATAGAAATAGCTTTATTTTCAGGTGAATTAATTCCCTGAACATGCACGCAACACAGCTGCAAAAGCACCAGTACTCATATAAGGTAAAGATGGAGAAAGTGGAGGAAGAAGGAGTGAGAAAAGCAACGTGACCACAGCAGCTTGAGCTGCTGTGGAACTGCACCCTAGTTCCTTATCCTTCTTATAATTAGGGGACTACTTAGATAGAAAAATCTGTGAGTACAGAAAGAAATTACATTTTTCTTCCTTCTGTCTTTTTAATTCTTCCAGTTACTTTAATATTTTTTTAATCTCACATCCAGGTGAATAGGCAAATCAAGGAACGAGAAGGTTATGCCCCAGGCACAGAATTCCACCGCTGCAAGGAAATGTCGGAATATTGTAGCACACTCTGTCGGGACCTTTACCTGTTTCCTGGCTATCTACCAGGAAAATAACCTTGCCAGCTCTGTTTGAAGAGAGATACTGCCAAAGCTGAACTTTGACTGTGGATATCTGTTTTCACTCTTATGAGCTGTGACATCAGATGTGCAAGCAAGGAGTGCCAGTCTAATTCTTTATGTCCTTTTCTAAAATAAACTGGCAACTCTCCTTGTAATCTGACTCAGTTCAGGGTTTAAAACTCTAATATCTCGATTGGCTCTGTATGTATAGGAAGTGATGGAAAGACGATCAGCATTGGAACTGGGAAGAAGTGGGAACATCCTTTGGAAGGAGACATAAGGACATTTGTAAACAAAGTGAATGTGAAAATGGAAATGGACTACTAGTACCATTTTTAAGTTAAGCCTTTCTGAAAGGAAAATCAGTCAAAAGATGCTACTTATATTATGCTTGTACTTTAACAATTTTAAATACTTTCTGCATGGTTATTCTTACAGGACAGTCGATTCCTGTGCACATTAGAAAAGGATTCCTTATGAAGGAGAGTCCTCCCCCTCCCTAAAATGGAAGGTTATTGTTCTCAGTACTTAACACTTTCCATTTTGATCACTTAAAAGTCTATTTTTCTACATTCTTTCTATAACCAAGTTATCAAGAGAACTACACAATATCCCAGATTATCAGCAAAACATGTAGAGACCCAGACAAATATGCCTGCATAAAATGCCCCAGAAATAGTTTTGAATCTAGAAATTCTGGATTAACTCCCCTTAGTCCCAAGAGTGAGCAACTGCATGGAATATTCCTTTTGAGGAATTCGTTTGCCATAGCACTTATGTGTCACAATAGACATTCAATCCACCAACTTCTCAGGAGTCTATAAATTGCACTGTACAACTGAAGCCCTGAAACTCTAGAGCCTTGTACAAGAGGATGTTTTGTCTTTTTAATTAACAAAAATATTCAAGGCAGCTCTTTACAGTCTAAGCATGTTGCTTGGATTATTTATCACTGCAGTTTTTTTTCCCTTTTCAATGAGAGGGAAGAGTTTTACATTATTATCCTGTTATGTGAGTTTTCTCTCTTTATCCATGATCATTTAAAAGCATAACATATCACTTCTTTTGGAAATTTCTTCCACAGTCTCTTCATGCTGTAATTTGTGTCTGGCTGTGTCCAACTGCAGTTACTCCCACTCGATGTGACGTGGGAGATGGGCATTGTTCTCTTTTTGTGGTAGGGCCTAAATCCTGAGATACTGGATTACATTTGGACTACAGGTGGCTCACTTCAATCTCAGTCTCTCCATTTTGTAGCACGAAGTTGGCATAGTTCCTGGCTTTTTTTAAATGTAAGTATGGCTTTTAAAATATATTTTTCAGGATAGAATTATGAATGGGAAGCACAAAGGTATATGGAGGAAGGCTGGAAAACTAGGCATGTGCTCTTTTTATTATTCTGACTAGAAAATGAAGGCTGTGTTTCCTCCATCTGACACAGGTGCAGCATTAACATGTGTCTTGCATTTATCCTACACACAATGTGATGAACAGAACAAGAATCATACTTGCCAATTGGTGCCTTACTCTGAAGTCTAATATACCAGTTTAGGGGCTCGTGTACCTCCCTGGAGTATAAACACTGTCTTCCTGAGTGCTCCCTCTACCAAATGGTGCAATATTTTACAGATAGGTTTATTGATGAAGCAGTCCATTCTGATGGATTAAAATTCTGTAGGATTGCATCAAGTTGCATTATCACTGCCACTTTTGTATATCTTTTTGTATACTTGTATTTTACTGCCTTGATGTGTCAAAATAAAGAGTTTTTTGTTTCATTAATCTGTGCAGTGTCTTCCATTTGGAGAGTTAGACCTCTGCAGAAATGGAGGTTCTACATAAAGAACCTGTAATTTCTTGAGATAGCACATCCCAGAGGGGGTTTTGAACTCTCAGGCAGAAGCCTGCTACTTACAGCTGCACCACTATGAGCTGCTTGTAAATTTTGGTAACAGCTGGGCCAAAGACTGATATATTAATAAATGTAGGAGGCAGAACCACCAAGTAGGAGGCTGATGTGCTTCAGCAGATAAAATACTGACCTTGAGAAAATTTTGGGCTTGGTGTTTTTGAAGGAAAAGTTGGTGTCAAAATGAAGGGTTCCTGGAAAAAAGGAGTCTTGGAAGAAGAGACAGAAAAGAAAGTGAAGATACCATTGGTTGGAGGGATTCTGGAAGTGGAGGAAGGTCCAGGGGGTCAGAGAGCTCCATGGGAAGGAATGCCAGGGAATGCTTAGAGGCTTGATGCATGAAGCCCAAGACTTGTAACTGGGAGCAGCTGTACAACACAGAACTTTCTGTTCCACCCTCACAAGCAAGCCATGATCTTACTGCTGGGCAGGGAAGCTGAGATCAAAGTAATGCACCAGGGAGAAAGTCAACTAGTGTGAAATAAGAAGGTAGAAGCTCTGTTCTAAAAATAATCCCCAGCCTCCAGATCCACTAGAGATTGCCATTTACCCTGTTTCATCCATGACATCCTGAAGAGTTGTTTCCTGTCTTGTGTGATCTCTTTTGAGTGAAAGAGTACATTGGTTTATTAAAAATACCAAATTCTGATACAGGAAATCTAGTGCTGATGTTAGCACTGGAATTACCAACATCTACCTGTACAGAAAGTGATCTTCTAGTAGGCCAGAAGATGAAATAAACAAGATGTTTGTGTTTTCATAGGTAAGTTTGGAGCTACTAGCACAGTTCAAGGAATTACTTTTAATAGCTGGGATAGCAGGGCAATGTTAACAGGTTCACATTTTGTCTGGAAACCAGAAGAATAAGGTTGAGGGTTTTATTTGAGATGGGGAGTGAAAACAGTGAACCCAATATAGACAATGTATTTTAAAAATCTTGAGTTGCATGAGCATCTTATTTATTAACCGAACAATTCAGTTAATTAATACAATTTTAATTCTAAACTGATTTTGTTTCCCTGTTTGTGATTACTAATAGATAGTCAAAGGATTTAATTTTGTAAAAATAGTCATTGGTCCCCTTAAAAATCAGGATGTACAGAATGGTATTGAAAGAGAGCATATGCTTGCAAAACATCAAAAGGTTTGGCTAAACATCTATAAACCATCTTATAAAATTGATGCCAAGCTGGGACTCCTAACATGCACTGTACCTGTCTTGCATAATTTGTTCTTACCCCTCAGGGTATGAGAATTCTTCACTATATCACAGCAGTCAATTATTAAGTTAGGAGAAGGAGATGCAAGAAGATGCTGTTATGTAATAGATTATGTCATCAGCATATGCATACAGAGAGCAGTTTCTTTAAAAGGAAGGGAATGAAATGGAAATCTCCAGAGAAGTTACAATGAACTGTTGCCAGAGGATCAGCAGCCTTGGTGAGTCTGTTTCACTAGGAATGAGTGCTGTGTCCTACTCAGTGCAATTTGGCCTGCTGTTGCTGATTTTGCCACTTCTCATAGAATTCTTTTCTGTTGAAGTTTGATATTCTTTTGTTTCCATCCATCTGCATGTGTTGCTTGTTTATGGGAACTGCTATGTATAACTTAGTCTTCAGACTGTATTTTTGCACAAACTGTTTTGCCTGCATGCACAAATTCTTCAGATGACATCTGTGTAATTTACTACATATTTCAAAGAGCTCGGAGTCGCACTCAGATTTCTCTGACTTAGAAAAGTAGCTGGAACTGCTGTGGTTTAGGCTGATTATTTTTTAAATTTTAATTTTCCTTTGGCTCTCCTAAAAGTTTTTATTTGCAGCTGCAAAAAATAAGGAGCAACAGTAATGCCTGCCATAGAAACCGTGTTTTGACAACAGTGAAGTTCACACTGGATTGATAAAATGCCTGGATTTGGATTTGGATTTGTTAGGTACAGGTGGTAAAGAAAAACACAAACTTAGGAGCTGTTGGTATTCAGTCACTTGTAATGTCACTTAAGGATGAGAGGGAAAGGTCACGCTGAGCATAGGCTTAAATTTTCTAGACAGATTCACACAGAAATAAACACTTAAGGAATTTTATAAACTGCCACTGCCTCTTGCAAATCTGGCTTGGTTATTCCTCCTGCCCAGCCCAGAAACCCTGGGCTCCATGCCTTAGCAGCTGCACCCAGGACATGTGCTGGTCCCATCCTAGGGCTGGAGCAGACACTCCTCCACTCCTGTTTAAGACCAGGGTGCCAACACTCCGGTGTGACCAGTCCCTACTGCCAAGTCCCCTCTCACAGGTCTGAAGTGTGGCACGCCAGGCACTCACTGAGCTGGTCCAGAGAGCTGTGGCTGCTCCAGCTGCTGCTGCTGAGACTGCACTTGCTTCAGCTCCTGTCCCCAGCACCCCAGTCTGACTGCAGCTGCTGGCCAAATCCACTCATGCCAGTCTCACCAGCTGCTGGCACCTCAAACCTACAGCACTCATGTACGTGGGATAATGAGATTTCATGGAAAGATAGTTAAGAAAGCATTTAATATGAAGAAGGGACAGACACTGACCAGCCTTGGTTTTCATGAAAGCTGTCCTTTTCCGTCTATTTCCCTCATTATTCCTCCCCAGCCATCTTCCTTAACAAGTTTTGCATAGTTCCACAGACCTACTTCATAAATCCTTATGTTCCTCGTTTCCCCCTTTGTAACAGCTACAAACTCCAAGCTGGCCCTCTCCAAAGCTGTCAATGTACTTTCTTAATGGCCTGTCAAATAGTGACTCTAGGCATTTGGTCTTTTGCATGATCTCTGCTCCCCATTGTCCCTGAGTTCTGGGTGGTTTTATTTATGGCTTCCCATCTTCTGCATTGAAAAGCTCCTTGACTGGATAACCTTAATAAAGGCTACATTTTCACCTTTCACATGCTCTTGCATAGCTCATTTTTATTTAGAGGGAGAAACAGCTTAGGAAGTGATGATGTTGCTCTAGGTAACTGCTTTCCTAGATGTAGAATTTTTCTTTTTCCCTCAATGAAAAGCTTTACAGATAGCAGATGATAGAGAAAAAAAGAAAAAAAAAAAGCGCAGTTGTCTGTGAAAAGAACTGTGGCCTATATTATCTGCTACATTCCCCACAAACTTCTGTGCTTGCTGCTGCCTCAGGGTACAGCAGACACAGTAGCTGTGACTCAGCTAAGGACGTAGCTGTTGCCACAGCTGCTCACTGCTCTGTTTCTCAAGGCAGTAACCCACAGCAGCACCCTGATTTTGCCCTTTCTAGGACAAAATTAGTTCCTTCTTGCTTTTCTTGCGGCAAAGGCCCAGGACACATGAAAGGGCAGGGGGCAGGACCTCTCTACTTTGCACCCCTGCAGATGTTTCAGGATGCTCAACAGCCCATAAACCCTTCCTGACTATGCTGTTGTGCAGCTTCAATTGGTTTTATGTATAAGAAATTTGGTTAAACTGAAACCCAGGGGGCTCCATCTGAACACCACGAAACATAAGGTAAAAAAGAAAACTGGAGGAAGTTGCCCAGAGGCTGCAGCGTCTCCATGCTTGGAGGTACTAAAAAGCCATCTGAATATGGTCCTGAGCAACTGGCTCTAGAAGGTCCTGGTTGAGCAGGGAAATGGGCCAGATGACTTCCAGAGCTCCCTTCCGACATCAGCCATCCTTTGATTCTGGATATAAAAGATACTGAGTGTTATGTCAGTGGATGAAGGTTCATGAAAGTATGAAGACTGCAAGGAGGGCTGTTTATTTGTGGTGAGGTAACCAGCAATAATGGCTTTACTTGAAGAAAAATTACGTTAAATGTGAGGACAGCATAACTGTAATTCATATGAGGAATAGTTTTCCAAGGCCTGCTAGAGAACTTCCCCTCTCAGATGCTGACACTTCCCAAAATTGTTGTGAAACAGGTTGTGGGAATAATCCTCTTCAGGTTGTAGGATGGTTCTCTTGTCTCTAATTTTGGTAATTTGTCATTTCCATCCTTTTCTTCCTTAGTCTCTCTCTGCCATCAATACCCATTCTTTCTGTGGTTCCCCACCCTTCCCAAATGGAGTGAAGAATGACCCTGCCTGAGAGAGGAGGAGGAAACGTTACCTCCTGTTAATTTACTGAGCTGTCCCATTGCCAGGACAGCAGAGAGAGATTAAAGCAGGGAAGCAGACGGAACAGGAGGGGGCAGGGAGTCTCTGGTTACACTCTCCCTCTGTGTCTTTCCCTCACCAGTAACCTTCTCTCTCAGGGTGCTCTGAGGGATTTTAGCTGAAGCCTTGAGCCTGTTTCACTCCATGATTTTGCTGGGGAGGGCAGACAGGAGGACATTGCCCTGAACAGCCCCTGCTCCACGGGACGTTGTCTCTGGGGATATGACTGGGGATGCCTCTCCAACGAAAGCCTTCCGATACCAGGAAACTCTGGTGAGTACGGCACCTGCACCAGCACCGAGTGTTTCCTACATGAGAGCTGGCTTCCCTCCTCTGCTGAAGGGGCTGAATTCTTGCTTTGCCTACAGATATCCTTCCCTGTTTGCATTGGACAAACTCTGTGAGAGATCTGTCCCGGCACATGCCCCAGTAGTGGCTTCCTTCAAGAGAGAACGTGGCCATGTTCTCCTTGAATTCCTAATCCCTGTGGGTGAAAAATTTACATCACCAGGCAGGTTAAAAAATGCTGGCGTGAGTCAGAGCTGAGTCTGCAGAGCTACACAGAAATGCAACTGCTGGTTGTGAACGTGTTTCTCTTTTCAAGACAACCACAGATAAGGCACTGAAACCATTCCCTGCCCTTTGTTACAGCTCCCACAAGAAGTGGTTAGGATTCTGCCAAGTGGTGTTTACAGGTGCTGTGAGAATATGGAGCATGTTGCTCCATGGCTTCCTTTGGGAAGATCCCAGTGGCTCTTGCACTGCTTTGTTTTGTAGGTATTTGGATACAGACTGTTGAGCCTCTTTCTGCTTTAGCTACTTTAAAGAGTTAACTAGCAGAAATGAGATTGGTTGCATGTCTATGAGTCCTCACACTTCACTGGACAAGTGGAGGTAGCAGTTTGTCCTGTGCCTAAAAAGCCTCTTGCTTTGGTCCCTGAAGTGAAAATTAGCATCATACGGTCCAGATTGCCTAAGGAACAGCATGAACGAAATCCCAGCCTTTAAAAAGGAACAGTGACCTGTTTGTACCTGAGCATGCAAAGTTTTGGTAGCAGTGTTTAGAGAGAAGTAAGACTGTTGGGGGTGAGGAAAAATGAAATCTCATCTTCTTTGAGCTACTGCAAAGAAAGATGGAGACTCTTTTACATGTTGCTCTCTGGCATCTCTTGTGCACATCCAAGTAGGCTCTTACACTGCTTTGTTCTATAGGTATTTGGATGCAGACTGTTGCCACACTTTCTGGTTTCTGTTTCTAGAGCACCTAGCTTAGTAAGGAGAAAGTATGGTTGGTTTTGGGAGCAGTAGGCTGAGGTGAAGAACTGGAGAGTGGCTTTCAGTTCACTGTTGCTGAACACTGCTCATGTGTATGACAGAGTGCTTTAAAGATGAATGAGGACTGTATGATCTTCAATGTGACCATATAGCCCTTTATGACTGAAATCTTCATTTCAAATCCAGACTTACACAATGAATGTAAATTTCTTAGTGATCCACGTAGGCTGTTCACAAGCACACGCCCTCAATAAACCTCAAAAAGTGGTTTATTAAGAATGCTATTTATCACATATCAAGTATTAACATTGCCAAAGGAGCCAATCAGTACAGTGGAAGGATTAGGATGTATTTAATCTCTCTTGGCCTGACTTTCTGCATTCAAATATAAAAATAAAGCATCCTCAGTGTCAGAAGTGAGTAGCATCAACAGTAAAGCATCGAGGCTGAGCCAAATATAGGACATAAAGGGATTGCCATGGCCTGTTTGCACTATAAACAAACAAGTGATGTTTGCATGAGGTACTGAACTGTAAGGAAATACTACAAACCCAAACAAAAGTGGAAAGGAAGAGAGCATGAACCAGCACAAGATGCAGAAGCAGTGAGTATGCTACTTGTATAAAATGGCTATATTTTTTCTGCAACTATAATAAACTCAAGGATCTCTACAATTTTCAGTTTCAGGTTCTTGGTGTAGAACTAGACTAAGACTAGTCAGAGTAAATAGACTAATGAGAGTTTTATTGAATGCTCGTGGGAAGACACAATGAGCACCAGATTTCTTGAGTTTCAAAGAGCATGATTTGTATAACTTGAGCTAAGGCAAATCTTTGACAAAATATTTTTCCATTACCAAATAGCTATTTGTGAGAGAAAGAAATACAATGTATTCCATTATAATAATTTATTCATAAATTTATCCCAAATATTTGCCTCTGAGAACTCTTCTAGGCTTCTTTACAGGACAGGATCGAGTAATAAATTGTATCTGTTTGATTCCTTGAGTACATGCATAGGTAAACCCCAAATGATTAGTTGTTGAATTGAAGTCACCCCCAACCCTGATAAGCTTTATGATAAGGAGGCAGCCATGCTAGGATCCATTTCATTAGAGATGACTCTAAAGTTAGGAATTCTTTGAGAATGACCATATATACTCAAGTCCTTAGGGATCATAGGCAGAGTAGTAGCCAGTTACTGGAACAGCTATTTGCTGGATCTAATCCAGGCATTAGTGCTAAGAAGGCACTGAATCACTAATCTCAATTGAAGATAAGTTATTTCTCAAAACAAGCAAAATTAAGAACATTTATAAGGATTATGTAGCAAGTGAAAAAAGGACTGTAATTCTGGATGTTGTTGCCTCAAGTGTTGTTGCAAGACACTCTCAGGACTTGAGTATCTTAGCAATTTACACCTTAAAATGCTATCTTTAGGAGCAGGGTCCTCTCAAGTATCAGCATTACATCTGTTCACTCCATGTACTCAGTCATGTTAGTTCGTTCTTGCTCAGTGAGTGAACAGAAGCAGAAAGCACTTCTGAACTAATGCTGCACACATCAGTTTTCGGACATAAAGCAGCCACTGCTCTCTGGGCATGCTGGGTGGTCATGAAAGACAGACAGTAGGTCGTTGCCTGCCTCCAAAGACTGTAGGAATGACTGCTATTTTCCTCTGATTTAGAAAATCTATTGCAGGGTCACAGTCCATGGGCGAAGTCACTTATGAAGCCTATATGTCTTGGAATGAGGAGAGTTGGTAGATGAGGTAGCTGCTGGTCAGCCTTCAAGGTCACAAACCATCTACATGAGAGTGCTGATGAGTCAGCTGACCATTTCTTGTTCTTAAGTCCCTTCTATGATTGAAGTATCTGTGTTTGTTTATATACTGTGGCCACTTTATTAAATTTTTCTGCTCCTGGCTTTTTTTCTTTTTTCATTTTTTTTTCTTTTTTTTCCTTTTCTTTTTTTTTTCAATTTCCAGTAATCTCTTTTAGCTGTTTGTTTCCCAGGTGTCCATTGCCTCTTTGTCACTTACACTTTTACCATTCCCGTGTTACTCTCACATACCTTCTCCTCACTCTTGTGTTCTGCTGCGTCTCCTCAATTTGTTTCTCTGCTGTTCTTGCTCTCAGTATCCGAGGCCAAGTGTTAGGTTTCACAGCTGTGTTTTTCTCTGCGCCTTCCTCACATCCCTGCCATTGGATTCTGTTCTAAAAATATCCCGTGTGACCCTTTCCCTGTGCTGTCCCAAGGCAGAGGGGGGATTCTCCCCAGCTCCCCTCTCCTCTTTTTATTTTTGAAAGTGTTGTCAGTCATACAGAAAGTAATATTAGAAGGCAGAAGAGACCTGAGGAACCGAGGTCATGAGAAAGATCACCTGTGCAGATTTGTATTGCCAATTCCAAAGCTGGAGAGGACAAAAGATGCAGATGAACATGGGGCCAAGTTGTACACGGCAAGATGTAGGCTTCTGACAATGACAATGGAAAAGAAAAAAAAGGAATTCTTTCTTCAATCCATCTCTGCATGGGGGAGATGTTCAGGGCTACCCTACCTGTTTAAAAGATGGGGATAGGAATTTTTGCTATATTTTGCTGTGGTCTTAAGCTCTGCTGTGAGAACTAGAAGTTTCTTGAGGAAATTTTCTCATTTCCAGTTTGTATTGCTAGCAGGCCTGGTCTCCATCGTTCTATTAATAATTGAAGTTTGCCTGCCAGTATTTTGGTTTTGTTGCCATCAAAGCAAAAAACCCAAGAATCACAGAAGGACCTAGAATGGAAGGGAACACTGGCAGTATCCAGTCCAGCTCCCTGCTTGGTTATGAATTTCCCTTGTTTCAAGTCATGGCTGTTACCTCTTGCGTCTTCCTCGTGCCTCTCTGAGGAGAGCCTGGCGCTGCCTTGTCTATACCCTCCCTCTGGGTGTATTTGCATTTGCTGTTTGCAAATCAGCCTCTTCTCTGGGGTGAACAAACCCTGCTCCTTCAGGTTCTCCAGTCAGCCATCCAGGCAAGACTTCCTGAGGTGACGCCCACAGCTGCACACCCGTGCTGTATATTCCTGACTTAAACACCTTTCCCTTGGAGAAAGTTTGGTTTAACAGCAGCACATGCAACAGAAGTGATACCAAAGGCTTTACCTTGCCTGGCTGTTGTCCATGTTGTCCTTGTGCTGAGCTATGGGAGCAGTTACAGCCCCACAGGAGCCTGCAGGCACCTGGATACCCTGGATAGCACCATCCTGGCAGGGAGTGCAAGGGGCCTTTTCTGCTACTTGCAGAAAAGTATTTTTTTTAACCCATTTCCAACATCATTCAGGTATTGGGCTCTGTTGTGAAGGTGTCCAGAATTACATTTACATGAATTGTACAGGCCTCCTGACCAAAGAAATAAATTCCAAGGGCTGGCAGCATGCCAATCAGTCTAAAGGTTGCCATTGATCTTGTGCTGTAAAAGGTAAAAATACTTTGTTCATGTGTAAATGGCATATGCGGGTATCCCACATTTGTGTGAAACCTAATAGGGTAGCTGCATGCTATAAGCTTTTTTAATATGGACAAAGAAAATATATTATTGCTTTGACATCTGGTGTGTGCTACTTTGGCAATTTAACAGATTAAATTATTCCAGGCAAGTTTGGGGTAGGGGGTATATGTGTGGAAAGACCATGTGCTAGAATTCCTGACATTAGCAAAAGATAGACCTGTTGCTAGTATAATTCTCAACAATGGCAGTAGAGGTGCAACTGGAATACAGAGATTACTGCCCCAGCTGTACAGCAGGTGGCATACAAAGTATGGTAGATGAGAAATAATTCATCAATACAGAAAAGCACAGCAAAAAAAAAAAAAATCCTCAGGGTAACTTCGACTACTGTTGTGAATCTCCACAAAATCACAGCGGAGAACCTGGGCATGCAGAAGATAAGCTGGCAGTAAACGTGACATAAAAATAAGTTATTTTGTCAATGTTTACTTTAGCAAAGTAGCAGGAAGTTGCTGCTGTCAGTATTGATGGAACAGCTTCCAGGTACCTGTATGATACAACGATCACTGCTAACTTGTTAATGCAGAGGCAGGACAGACATAAGTTTAATAATGCTGGACACTACCTTATTGGAAACTGCTTATTTTAAGTGTTCATGTGTACTATTAAGTGACATAGAACTTCTTGGGGGAACCAGATTTCATTGCTGTTTATGTGCATGGGAAGGCATATAATGTTTTTGTATTTGTTAATCACACATTTCTCAGCACTGAACATAGAGGCAGCAGAGAGATCCTCCACATGTTGTGACTGCAACAAACACTTCCGTCTTGGGACCTTGGTAAGGACACAGGGTTAAAGGATTTGCTCATGTTTTTAAAATTCAGCCGTTTATCTCTTCAACAAATTCCTGCCTCTTGGTGAAGAAATTTATTCTTACTTGTTCTTAAGGGAAGCAAGTGGCTGTTGGGATTGACAATCATCCACTTCCATGACATATTTGTAAAAGGTCATGGATCAGGAATGTTTGCCTATCATTTATCAGCACTGAAGTGGATTCTAGAAGCACATAAAAATACAAAGCACCTTCATCTATTGCAGAGTGCTATTTTGAGTATGAGTGGCACCTACACTTTTCCAAAGGCAGTCAAATACCTGTAGCTCTAAAAACTCTGACAAATTACATACAGTATGGTGTTTTCTGATTTGGTGAGGAGACATTACTTTGTGCATCTCCAAGTTTGTTTCAGATGAAAGTTTGTCCAACTAGTCTTACCTGTGCAAAGTCTAGCATACACATCTTTTGATTACGTGTAAACTACTGTAGTGCCTATGGATGTCTATATCCTGAGGCTTAGAGTTACCCACATCACTACTGGGACACTGAAGAGGAGAGAATTTGCCTGGAGACCGGTCACAGAGGCTGACAAAGTATTTAACTGTGAGGAGGAACGCACTGCTTTTAACAGCCACAGAAAAATAACTATGCATTTTTGAGTATGTGGTCAGCCCAGGACTGACCACAGTCCTGCAAACAGATTTCAGAGTTAGATGATGCTTTCTTCAGACCATTGGAAGAGGTCATGTTCATAGTCCCTGGAAGCAAACCTGCTGCAGCAGTAAGAGCAGGGCACAAGCAGTCCAGGAGGTTTCTGGAGTTCATTGCCAACAAGTTCATAACAAGATAATCGAAGAGACAGCAAGAGGAGGTGCTCTGCTGGACCTGACACTTATAGAGGAGGAGGGATGGGTTAGGGATGTGAACGTCCAGGACAGCTTCTGGATCTCAGGAGGGAGAAGGGCTCAAAATAAGGTCTCAATCCTTGAGTTCAGGAGAGAAGTTTTGATTCTTCAGGGATCTTCTTGGAAGAATCCCATGGGAAACGGCCCTGAAGGGAATAGAAGTCTAAGACAGCTCGTTGTTGTACGGAATAATCTCCTCCAAGCTCAGGAATGATCCATCCTTATGAACAGGAAATCAAGCAAAGGCAGCAGGAGGCCTGCATGAATTAGGAAGGCAGTCCTGACTAAACTCAGACAGTTTCCCATGACCTGGGAGGAATCTAGGGACACCAGCCACATGTTAAAGGATGAGGTTATGAAAACCAAAGTTCATCTGGAGTTTACTCTGGTGAGGGACATGAAGGGCAACAAGAAAGGCTTCTACAGGTGTATCAGCAGTAAAATTAAGGCAATGGAAAACGTGGGCCCTCTTCTAAAGAACCAAGGCATATTGATTCTAAAGATGATGAAGAAGAAGGACCCTCACTGGAGGAGGATGAGGTCAGAGAACATTTAAACAAACTGGGCATGGACAATCCATGGAACCTGATGGGATGTACCCACCAGCATGAGGGAGTTGGTCAATCTCATTGTAGAGCCACTTTCTGTTTAATCTTTCAAAGGTCATAGGGATTCAGAGTGGGAACTGAGGAAAGGAAGAAAACAAATGCCACTCCTATCTTCGAAATGAGAAAGAAGTCCAGCAAACTGCAGGCTGACCCACTTCAGCTCAATCCCCATAAAGGTGATAGAGCAAACTGATCTTGGGAACCATTTCCAGACACACAAAGGACAGAAAGATGATTGGGAGTGGCCAGCATGGAACTGTTAAGGGAAAATCACACTTACCCAACATAGAGTTCAGTGATCAGATAAGACAGCCTGGCAGATGGAGGAAGAGCAGTGAATTATGTTTACTTTAGCAATGCTTTTGTCACCCACCACATCCTTATAGTCAGCTGATTAAGTCCAGGCTGGACAAGTGGACCTCAGAATGGATTGAAAAGTGGGTGAACTGCAGGGCTCCAAAGGTGTGATCAGCAGCACATCCTTCTGCTTAGCTGTGATGAGGCTAAGCCTGGAGTCTTGTGTCCAAGTCTGGAGTCCTGTGTCCAGGTCTGAGCTCCGCAATTCATAAAACCTGTGGAGTTACTGGAGAGGGTTCTGCAAAAGGCCACAGTGATGATGAAAGGACAGGAGCATCTCACACCTGAGGAAAGGCTGAAAGAGCTGGGATTGTTGAGCAAAGGCTCAGGGGAGGTCTTATTATCTGATGGAAGAATGAAGATGGTGGAGACGTTCTCTTCTCAGCAGAGCCCAGTCACAGGACAAGATGGAATGGGCACAAATTGAAACACAGGAATTTCTGTCTGAACACAAAGAAAGAGGCTTTTGCATGACTGAATACTGCCACAGGTTTACCTGGAGTGATTGTTGCATCCTTGGAGATATCCAAAAGCTGTCTGGACACAGCCCAAGGCAACTTTCTCCTGCTGACACTGCTTGAACATGGTATTGGACAAGACAGCAGGTGTTCCATCCAAAGCTCAAATATTCTGAATTCTGTAATTAACTTAAGTACTCAGAGGAACAGCAGTGCAAATTACCTACTGGTCTACAAGATTATTGTCTTCTGAATATGACACAGAATGTGTTTTTAATTCTTTGTCTGTAATGAACTCGCTTATCTACCCTTGTTGTTAAATGACTCACAGAAACCTGTCATTTACTTCTATTACAGAAAAGCAAATTAAAACTGTTTGCCTGCATCTAAATTCCAAGGAGTTTGACTTCAATAGAACAAGACCCTACTTCCTGAGATACAGCCAAATTAACCTTCTCAGTTAATTTTCTCGTACCACTCAATATTTTCCAGACCTCATTGTCCTTTCCAGTCTGGGAGGTTCCAGTCCACTTAACTGTTCCTCATACAGCAGCTATTCCATAATTTGACCATCCTCTGAAACTCTCCCTGTTCTACTATATTCTTTTTGAGACTAGGGGAAGCAGAAAGCAAACATTACTCAGATGTACTTGCACGTTGTATTTAATTAGGTATTATTATCCTACTTCTTAACCATAGTTCCAAATAAATGCTAAAGAGGTCATTATGACTATTCTGTGTAACCCCAAGATCTTGTTCTTACATATCAAGAGCTTACATAGTTGAACAGTTCTTGTGTATGCAAAGCTAGAGTGTCTGTTCCTCCTTAATCTCTTCAGATTTATTGTGACTTTTCATCTGTAATTTTATTGCTCAGTCATCCTGTTAAAGCCCTGCACAATTCTTCAGTCAGTCTGTTTTTATTCCTCTGAATAATTGCTAGCACTCTGTGAGCCCTTATCCAGACCAGAGAGGTATTTGATATTAATTCTGCTTGGCATCAAGTTTGTTATCAACCGTAGGGGACACCGCACTGAGGGCAGGCTGCTTTTAGTTCCAATTCCATGTAGAAATAGGGCATGTTGGGAACCTCATTTCCATTAGTTTGAAGTCCATAATGCTCCAGGCTCAAAGGGCAAAAGAGCTGCAGGTTCACCTAAGCTTTCCAGGAATGGCAAAGGCAAAAGCAGGATTAAACACATGGCAGCTATGCAACAGGGTCGTGACAGAAGAAACAGTCAGCATGGTGTAGGAACTTTATTCCAGAGGTACATGGAAATCTTACTCTTGGCAAGATGATGCCAGGGCTAAGCAAATTCTCTTGCCTACATGTGTTTTAGTGCTGCATGTGAGCATGCACATTGTGGCTGACATGATCTAATGATGGCCACGTGAACAGCTTTGTTCTTAAATGCTGCTTCCCTGACCTGCGGTGAACTCACTCAGAGCACGACTCTGAGCAGTTAACTGCATGAAGACATGAGTGTTTTCCATCAGTTTACCTTTCACAATGCTCAGACAGACATATCAGAGCTGGTGCAAGGAAGAGAATATGAACATCCTTTCTTTATGCCACTCACAGTTTTGAGACAGCTGTAACAGTTCAGGCCAATACTGAAAAATCCTGAATCTCTGTGTGTTCTCTCTTCTTTAAACTAGCTGTATTTCAAAAGGAGTACCAACTACTCTTATGCCATGACCCTAGAAAATATCTTTTTTTTTTCCCTTATAACTGCCAATTATCAAAAGATAAAAGACTAGACTTGACACTTTGTCTGGAAATGTGGAACAAGGGAGACTGAGAGGGTCAGGGCCTGATGCATCACTGGCTTTTGATTAGGCAGGTGCACAGTGTGACAGGCAGCCTTTTCTGTGCAGAGCTCAGGTACAGCATCTTGCTCCACCCTGACTAGTAGCCCCTCAGTGCAAACCCTCAGAAAGAGTCAGAATACCTACAAGAAGTAGTCCTTCTCCATGGGACTTCTCACTCCCCATTAGTTCCAACCCTGAGCTGCCATATGTTACCTTGATTCTCTTTTACTGTTTCATCACTGAGGGAAACTACTTGAATGCTATGTAGCAAATAAGTAGTGTAATAATAGTGTAGTTGATTAACAGAATACACTAAGATACTCTGGAACCCCTTTCCAAGTCTTTCCACAAAGATTTTTCACTCTCAGAACCTCTAGTGGTTTCCCCTTCCAACCCAACTCCTTTTTTATATGTGTAGGCTTCTCTCTTCTTTCCACTTTTCCAGATCAGTGTATTTGGTTCTGTAGAAAATGGATCCTCTCTAATGAATGAGCAATCATCAGCTGGTGATTTTTTTGCTACTGAATATGGAGGACTGACACAACTGATTCCATAACAGTATTTCAGCTGAACCTGATATGCCATGCTAAACAATTCACCTTTTTATCTGAAACCACTGCTTCATGGTGACCACAATGTGCCTGGAGTCAATACCCCCATGGAAACAACAAGGGTCAAAACATTAACTAGAATGGATCAAATGGAAAACCACATAAAAACAAAGAAGCTTTTTAATCTGTTAAGAGAAGTGTTCAAAAAAGTGAAACATTTCCAGAAGACATGAAGGTTACTGAAGGACACCAGATTGGTATGTAAAGAAAACAGGTTCACACAAAAAGGCCTCAGTCCTTCTTTAGTCTGCCTCAGATCCTTAACATGGGTGTTGTCCCCCGCCAGGATGCAGGTGATATGCTTATTATCTGGTTAGAGGGTTTACTAGGAATCTTTTAGGGAGTGCTGACCTCCTGCCTTCTCAGTGATATCTGCCTCTTATTTCCAATGCAGCTCCATAAGAAAAATTCAGAGCTGGGTCCAGACCCTCTTGTGGATGGACTGTGGATGGCAGAGGAAGGCATCTTGATAAAAATGACATTTCAGACCTGGTGTCAGAACACCGATATTAAAGACGTTAATGCACTCCTAAGCAGATCTGAATGCTCAGCAGCTGATTCAGGGCAATGATCATGTTCCCCAGCATACAAGAGTATAGGTCAAGAGAGGACAGGACTGTAGTGATCAGTGTGGCAAAACTCAATATGAAATTGTATGGACGGACATGGCTGTTCAAGTGGTCCTACCATGAAGTACAGTTAGACTGGTGAGATGTCCTGCAGGAAGGTGATGGACAACCCTCCTGCCCAAAGCAAGGACAATACCCTGCCCCTGCAGAGATCTCACCTCCATCCCATGGGATTTAATGATGGCATTTGGTGCAGTTTTATTTGGAGGGAGAAGGAAAAGGGATATGGAACCTATTGGCTGGTAGTGTTGGTGCCACTGGGACCAGCTGTGCTTTCTACCAGCAAGTTCTGTAGCCAGGAATGTGGTTCCTGTGGTACAGGGAAGCACCACAGCAATACCCTCTGCATCCCTTTCCTCTTTGATGAAGATTAGGTTGAAAGCTGCCATGGCAAGGGTCTTCTTCCCAGAGCAATGAGTCTTCAGCAAGTGGCATAGCTTGTCTGTCAGCATGATGGGTCTGAGGAGCCTCTAGACTTGTGTGATCCTCATGGTGCCCAAAAACCAGTGGTCTGGGACATTTCTGTCCTTCTCCTCCAAAGGAAATATCCCCACCCCAGCCAGTGCACTTGCCAGAGAGCAACAACTCTCTTCCTGATGCAAAAAAACCCAGCAGAGCAAGTGGGAGTTGAAATATTTCACAAAATCCCTCTCTACTTTTTTTTTTGTTTTGTTTACTGACACGTTCCTTTCAAAATATGCTATAGACATAATGTGGAATAGAATCTGGCTCTGCTGTAGACAGGAAAAAGTTGATATACAGCCCAGATCAAGGGCAATGCTTGAACGAGATACCACAAGTACTCTTAGGCATTGTTGCTGATTCTGAACACCTAATAATGCAAGAGCAGGACTATTGCTGTGGTCTATGCATTGACAAAGGACTCTTGACAATAATTTCAGAAGGTTAAATATGATTTATTAAAATGACTCTATAATCAGAGGATTTCGGGTTATAATGTGCCCAGGTACAGAGCTCAGATGCTTCTTCTTCATTGCTCTGTACAAGAATCTCAGAATGCTTACAATATTAGAAAGATAACAGTCTTTCACCTCATAGGTTGAAATAGACCTCATATCTCCCATTGCTAGGAGACAGGGAGAAAAATCTAAAAACCTGTTTAAAGAACAACACAGAGATTTTGTTTATAAAAATCTTATCCAAAATAAAAAGACAGCAAAAATATGTTCTCCCATAAAAAAATTCAACTACAAGCTTAAACACAGAAAAACTTATAATAGTTCTTACAACACAGGACTGTGAGCAATGGTCTTGAACACAACAACCAAAACTCTGTGATTTCTCACAAACAGTCTGAATTTAGCAGCTCACAGAACTAATTTCAGTTCCCAGCATAAGTGAAAGTAAGAATAGTTTCCGCCATTTATTCTCAGCACCTTCTTCTTCATTGGCCCATTATCTCTCCACCATTCCTGACCTTGGTCAATAGTTTCCAGTGTCACCCTACAGCCCCTTCCTGGACTCCCGTTCCAGGTTTTTTTAGATGGCATGGGCATTAAATGCCAGCCCTGGGACAAAATGCCATTTATGGGGAATGTCCTGCAATTTCTTCTGCTGGTTTATCTTGTCCTGAGCTTAATATACTAAGCTACCTGTATCTCTGGCATCTGGAGATTGTATCCCCTCATGGCCCTGGTGTACTTCTTGCACTGTTTTTCCCCTTGGGACAATCTAAATTGGCTCTTGCTAATAGGTGTGCAGCAGCTCTAGTTTAAAAAGCTTGACAGAGGAAAGACTTTTTGCAGCCTTCATGCCAAAGAGTGGCCCAGTACTTCAACCTGGATGCACGTGCTTGATGCAGTTTTTCTTCCCTTCCCCCAGCACCTTCCTACAAGTCAAAGCAAGGGGCTGATAGAAGGGGGAGGGAGTCCAGTGAATGTCATGCTGACTCTCACTATCATCCCTGTATCAGCAGCCAGTGATAACAGCAAAGGTTATTGCTGCAGGGGAATGTCTTTGCCCTCATTTGGGATGGATTTATTATTCAGGCTGCCAAGAGAAATACTATCTTACCTCTGTTTACCTTAGTCTTTATCTCATATTACCACCAGGGATTGTTTTATGGAAAACAGGCAAGACCCCGGCTGTGCTGGAGGGTTAGGTGTTTTTGTATGGGTATCTGCTTTTAGATGGGGGAAGGAGAACAGGAAGCTTAGTCAAAACTTTGCAGGATTTACAACTGTCCTAGTAAATAGGTATATTTAAAAATCTTCAGTGGCAGTGATAACACATCTGTGCTACAACCCTTCTATTGACATCCTGTATCTCAGTTGTCTGAGATGGGACAGGACAAACCAGTGCTGCCAACAATTTTGTACTTAGCAACCATGGTTCATGCAAATAGTACATAGCATTTGCTCTAACCATGTCAAGAGTCTGAAATGTAAGCAAGAGCCAAGTGCTACTGAGAAAATTTTTATGGTGGATTAGGGCTCTGTTGCAATCAGAAAAGACAGTCCCTTTCCTCATTTCTAGGTGTGTTCTTGATCCCTTCTTTACTGACATTCACATGGCCATGCATCAGCAGGAATGGAGAGCTGAGCTAGCTGAAAATTAATTTTTTCCCATGCATCAAGCTTCCTGATCACTAGTTCCAGTACATAAAAAAATTAGGACTGTCCTTTTCAACCAGTCTGCTCCTCAAGAGCCCTAAATTAGGCAATGTGATCACCCTCATAGAGATCTATAGATCATAAGGCTTCCGTGAAATTACTTTTCAGGCATTTGAAAGTGGAACATATATCAGGAAAATGAAATATGTTTTCTTGCATGCCTCTAATCCTAGCCATGGCCTCCTGGAGGTACTCTGTCCATATTCATGATTCCTTCTTCTTGACCAACCCCAGCTCATGCACATCACAAACATGTCCTTGAAACTTTCCCAAAAATTTTCCTTTCACAAGCCAGTTCCTCCTAAACCTTTCAACTATGGCCACACATCTCCATAGTTGGCCACGTTTTACATAAGAATCATCATTCTCCACTTGAAATTAGCCAAATCCAGTTCAAACCCAGGAGCCAGTGGAAGGCCAGCCCTGCCCAGCTCATCACTGCACTTTCTTTCCACCCTCGTGATGTTGGTCAGGCTGTGTGTCATGGCATGACTGACAGAGCTAATGGGCAATTATTAATTTCACCTGTGAAACAAGCAACCTACAGCGAGAAGGGGAAGAAAGGCTGTAGATTCTCGGTGCTGGAATAATAACAAATTCACTAGCTCAGATGTATCCTTGATAAGTTTTGATCATTAGAGGTAAGTCTGTGTTTCCTACATGTTCCTTGGTCCTTTCTGCTGAAAATGTCTTCAAGCTGACTACATCAGAGAATGCTTGTGATGCAAAATTATTCTCCTAGAAAATAAGAAATCCACTGAATCTACTTCAATCAGTTAATCGAGTGTTTGCTAGTTCTCACTGACTTTAGCTGCTTTTGGATGCACAATCCAGTTAGAAAAAGTTTTCTCCTTCTCAGCAGTCTAATATTACTTTTTCGTAATTACTTTTTTTCTTCTTTTGGTACTTGTATACACGCTGTGCCTATTTGATTTGTTCTTGGTTTATCCTAAGACAAGACATTCACTTTTCTACCCCACCAGTAATACACCTCTTCATTTGGAAAGCCTTTCGGCAGATGAAAAGAAGAAATTATTTAATAGAAGCTACGGGGTGCTGTAGGGTAGAGAATCACCAAGGGAATTGAGGGCTGCAATTTTAGAAGGGGGCAGCTGTAAGGGAGGAGGCATCCAAGCTGTGGAGATATGGAAACAATCTCCTAGGCAATAGAGTGTAAGCACAAAATTTTAGCAGCTTAGAAGGTCATCAACTTAATTGCAACCAAGGTCACAGTGGGTGAGGGAGAGTTGTGTATAGACTATATATTTATTTCTGTGCTTCCTGACTTCCATGCTTGAAGTTTTCTCTATTTAAAATAACCAAATAATCTTATTTTTATTCTACTAAAGGCTCTTCTGTTTTGACTTTTGAAGCCTGATGGTCTTTACCTGAGAGCTCACCAGGACAGTCATATTCACTTTAAAATTCTGAATAAGTTTGGATCAATTTATAAAACCAAATTTTGCTGTCTCCTCTTTCATCTGATTTTCTGTCTTGCTCTTATTGCTGAGTTTGTTTAAGTCTCTCTGCTTGTTATTTTTGCTCTCAGTTCCAACCTGTGTGACCACATTGTGATGTAGGACAAGACAACCTCGAGTTAACAAGTAATTTACCTTAGATGGCATCATCAACATGGATATGATGGTCTGTGCAGACTGTCACAGTTGGGTTGTTTCTGGAACTGGGACATAAACCTGCCCCTTTAAGGCTCATTTGGTTTTTGCCAAGTCATGGCATATCATATTGTCATATCATGTCATACTGCACTGCCATCCTGCCCTATCCTGATCTGTTCCAGTTTCCTTCCAAATTCCTCTATTCCAACATCTACTTCAATGGCTCCTTCGTGTCCTTGTGTTCCTTGTGTAAGTATTTATCTGATGCCAGTCGAGAGATTTTTTTCCCCAGTCTGCCTCTTTCTTCTTGAGTTATCAAAAGCTGATGAGTCTCAAAATCTGCCCTGTTTCTGTCAATTCTGCTCTACTCAGTCTAGTATTAGTCAGTACATGTCCACTTGAATATCATCATATTATCTTGTTATTTCTCCATGATGTAAGCCCTTAAACTTTCTGGTCTTTTTCTTTTTACTTTTTGCTGTGAACTCAATCCTTCTTTCAAGTATCCTCTGAGAGTTCTCTGTCATTGCCTCTCCATATCCAGCCTGGCTTACTATGTGCCCCTGCACAGCTTAAATTTCTATCTTTTGCTGCTGTTCAAGCCTCGGTCCATGATCTAGCTCTTTCTTTTACTATAAAAGCTGTCTTTTATTCCAGTCTCCCTCCCTCATCCTAGCCCTTTTCACAGCATTCTTCCTCTCCCAAAGCTCTAATTGCCTCCTGTAGCTCTTTGAAGCCTCCATGGGTATCTTGTCTAATAAAATGTCCTAGTCAAGAGCTTTGTTCTCATCTAGAAGCCATTGCCTTACCTGACATCTACTGAAGTCTTTTTCCTGCCTTTTCACTCTTTTTTGCTCCATCTAAAGGTATTGCTTGAAGCAAAATATGCTTGCTGTATCTTTTTCCTATCCAGAGTCTCATCCCCTCATGCCCTTTGGTGCTTTGTCTCTTATTGCCTCTGTGTTTCTCCCTTAGAGACTGTGTTAGTGCTAAGTAGTCATCCTTTTGTCACCTTTCTCCTCTTCCTCCTTTAAAACTCCCTTTTTCACCTTCACACTTTCTTTCATCCTGTAGACCATCTTTTATATTATCTTCTTTACAGATTTGTGGGCCTCTTGGGCTGGGCTTTCTCAAGCACAGAATATTATTTTTCCTTTGTGCTTAAATGACTGTTTCTCTATTCTGCATGCAGGGTTCTAAGTAACAATAACTCTGCCTCAGCAAATTCCACTCCCGTCAGCCTGGGGTGGCAGAGGGCTCTGCATCACCATCTGCTATAATGTCTGTGTATGCAGGGCTGGTGGCAGCTGAAAAATAGACCTGTGTTTCACTCCAGAGGAGGCTGCAGTCTGCTGGTGGGCTGTAAGGCTCGTGTACAGTGAGGTCACGAAGTGGTCTAGATCTTTCAGGATGAACCTGCTACAGAGCAAACCAAAAAAAGCTCTAGCATAAGCAGAAGCCTCAGAAGTTACTATGATGTCTGATAATTGTGTGGGCAGGGCATAGGGAACATTAAGATTGTCACTGCTGATAAATAGCACTTGGATTATTTCAGGTTATAAATCTCCTGGGACCAGACCATGGGTGAAGTGTGAGACTTCAGTCATCCTTACCCCCCTCTCCACCAGCCTCTCAGAGCTTTCACTATCAAGGCAGTAGCATGGGAAGGCTAAGAATTGTATTTCTGCATCCTGAAAAGGATTCAGGAGAAATAAACACAGAGAAAGGGAGACCTGAGGGAAAACTGAGGAGGGAGAAAAATAGAAGCCTGACTGGCAAGAGATCCATCTTGGTTGACAGTTCTTCCAACTTCTATTTTTCCCTTTATTGTCACTTAATACTCTAATTTGGACTGTAGCTGTATTTTCATCTATCACAAACATGTCCTTCTTGAAACACACTTTGGAGTCCCACTAGGGCCTGTAACATGCAAAGGGGGAAAAAATGGTGTATGAGCAGGTTGTGTAACTTTCCTCTTGCATGCCATGGGGAAGTCTAGAAACTTTTGTGAGGCTTTTCAAGAGGCTTAGGTGCACCAGAGGAGTCCAGCCATGTGTATGGGTCATCTGTGTTTGTGGCTAGTGCAATATGGTTATGACACCTTCCTCTTATTTTTAAGTCTTCCTCCAGCTCTGTGCTGATCTCCTGAGTCTGCTGGTAACCTCTGAAGCAATAGCAGTACTCCACTGGTGAGTCCTGGTGGAAGTGCAGAGCAATACCTGGGAAACAGCGAGACAGAGAGGCAATAAAGAAAATATAGAAAGAAGAGCTGTGGCAGGAGATTAGAGCAAGAGTGATAGGGGAGATTTGACAGCAGTTGCTGGGCAGCAGCAGTGCAGAAAGGCAGATTTTTTTCAGGATGTTCTCTGTATTCCATGTTTATGTTTATATCTGCAGATCTGAAAACATGGAAAAGATGATGAGTAAAGCCGGAACTTTACTTTTCATAAGGTCAGCTGTGCCAGCTGGAAAAAGTGGACAAGCTGTTGGGTCTACAAGTTCTTCTGAGAGTGTGACCTAGAAGCAGCAGATCTCAGAGCAAATACAAGTTGAGAGTAGCTGCTTTGAATTTAACTAGGGAAGTGTCAGTGAGGCTGGAGGCTGTGACAGAGATTATTGGTACCTTGTGAAATAGCAAGGATTGTTAATAATTTCCAGAGAGCTGACAAAGCACTTTCACCTCCAAGGGGAACGAGGTTGATTTATAAGTTCAGTAGCATGGTAAGATTAGTGTTCAGGACACAGGAAATATTGCAACATAAATCCAGTATCTCTACAGATTGCATATATTTTGTCATGCACTGAAATTATGAATTTCAGTTCTCAGTTGTTTCCTTGTTAGACAAGATCTGGGTACAGAGACTAGAGGCAGAGACACTGCTTGGTGAGGACTGGGAATGAGTTGAATACGAGGTCTGTAGCCACAGATGAGCTAGATCTTTCCTAGAGCATAGGTACCACCAGGCACACAGTGATTGCTCAGGATCAGCTGCGTAGCTGCAGCACTGTCATGCACTGGCTGAGGTGTATCACGCTGTGGGAAGCATGAATGAGGGCTCAGGGGGTTTGTAGGATGTCTTCCTAATGAGGACAGTAAAGGTTTCTTGTTCAAGTAGCATCTGGAGTCACTTGATTGGCCTTGGGCTCCTTCATGCTTTTATTGATGAGGTGGATGAAGCTGGGACCAGTTAGGAAGCTGAGAGGGACAGTTATTGGAAAAAGCCTTTCAGGGTAGAGTCGTCCTATTTTGGGCTATTATTATATCATTATTTCCCATGGAAAATCCACAGCAGTATCATGCAAGACAGGCAGTAGAGTTTGATTAGCTGGCAGTAGAGGGTTCATTTTTATACTGCAGCAATTTCTAATGCACCATTCTTGTGCCTCTTGAAAAACAAGAGCTAGAAGAGTGCACTTTCGGGTAAAGGTTCTCATTAGTTTTCTGCAGTGGGTCTGATGAGTGTTCTCCTCCAGAACATATAATAGTGACTGAAGATCTGGTGCTGTATTACAGCTTTGATGTTTGCTGGGCTGTACTGTGTTCAGTTTTTAGGCTTCCTATACATGATGTACCTTATATTTTAGACAGCTTTTTATAGTTTATACACTATATAGTATGCGCTATGCATCATTTTTTATATAAGCCATAAGGAAAATAGTCTTCCAAAAACATCTCAATAGGCTGGGAGCAATTAATACCTTTTTGATGGTAACCTGTGAGGCTAACCACATGTTTGTCTCTGATTTCCTAGACACAGTCACTTAGAAACTGTTCTTTAAGGTGATTCATTTCAAGTTTTGTCCTACCTATGGGGCACAGTCTTCCTCCAGAAAATAGTGCTTGTTGACAGTAAAGTGAGTGCTGGTGAGAATGAAACAGGAGAGTCTGTAAATTTTTGGGCAGCACTATTGCTTTTGTAAATATTCAGTGCTTGCCTGGCCTGATAGCAGCTGTAGGTTGTACACACTAACCTTATCCATGTGGATATTACTGCTAATGGATATCCATATCTTAGCAGGAACATGGAGAAGGTGGTTTGTATGAGAAATTAAGTGTGTCTTCCTCTTGGAGACCTTTTTTCTACCTTGCTCTCGAGGACCATTTAGACTGAAAAAAAGCAAAAGGAGAAATGTTTTACGGAAGTCTGCAAAATGAAATAATGAGATCACTGTTCTGGGCGCAAAAAGGGGGTTTTCCCCTTCACTCCATCCTGCATGCAAATCTCTTACTCAGTATGAGTAGCTTGGCATGTGAGGTCTTTTTTTTCTGTATACAGAACTGTATACAGTTTCTAGAATCTTGAACTCTCTGCTCCTCCCTAATTAATAGCTCTCAGAAGAAATATGGTTCTAGGCAGCACACTGACAGTACTGGGAGGTGTCTCTAGGCCAAGTTGCTGTAACATGCTTCTCATTCCTATTGCTGGCTGGTAGCTCACTGGTGTTGGCTGAGCTCACTGCTTCTTTCCCTGGCTGAGAAAGAAGTGGCAGAGTGGAGAGGAGAAGTTGTTGAATGCTCTAGTCTGTGGAAAAGTGGGCATCAAGAATAATTAAATTTCTGCATACACCTATAATTGAGTACCCACAGAGCAGTTTGGTGGCGTGTTTTGAAGTGCAAAGTATTCCCCATAAGAACACATAAGCCCATGGGAAGGCTGAGATTTACACTGTAATGTTCAGCAGTTTACAGGGATGCCTGACTTCTCCAATAGGGCTTGCTGAGTGAACACCCATCTCATTCCATCTCACCATAGTTGCTGGCATCTTTATGATTGTTGCTCAGTCTTTAGGGCAGCTGGTATCTGGGGAGAAAATGAGGAAGCCCACTGGCCTTTGTTCTCATTGCAAACAGAGGATGCGTGGGATGGGGAGCTGTGAAAGAAGAGATATCCTGGATAAGAATTTCTGCTTCCTCCTGTCTGCTTTCTGTCTCTGTGCTTGTAGCTCTGTCTGGACACAACCACCTCCTTCCCCCTGCCCCCTCCCTCTCCTTCAGGAGTTCCCCTCTTGCTCACACCTGATATTCAATCCCAGCAGAGTTATTGCCTTTTGCTGAGATCACACACGGCACTGGGGAATCATGTGGCAGAGGAAGGTTGCTATAAATATAGTTGAACCCTTTGGGTAGGAAGGGAAGAAAGTGAGAGAGGCAGAAGGAGGAGGAGGAGGAGGGGCAGAGAGAAAGAGAGTGCAGGAACAGGACAAGTTGGAGTAGTCCGAGGAGAGAGAGAAAGGGAGGATCAGCAGAGAATGCGGAGGCCATGCTCTCTGCCAGAACACGAGGTGGTTCTAGGCAAGGCCCAGAGCAGCAACTCAGTTAGAGAGGAGCGTGAGGAGGAGTGGAGGAATGGAGAGCTCAGAGAGCAAGACGCAGGAGCCCAGCTCGAAGCCAGCTTTGTGGGGGGGCACACGGCAATACGACTATGCCTGCTTTGAGAAATGCACCCCTTACGGGATGCCTGCGGAGGCAGGACACCAGGCCGGGGCCACAGGGGACGACCTGCGCTCCCCGGAGAACTCCCTCAGCTACCCACAGGTAGGGCTGGACAACGGGACGTTTGTGGCAGCACAGGTGTCCCTGGGATCACGCAGGCTCTGGGGCTCTCAGAACGGCAGAGCACACATCCCTGTCCATCCCCAGTCCCACCAGCTCTCCCCTTCGCGTGCTGACTCCAGGTCAGGCTTTGACATTCATGGCTCTACTTACACCAAGTATCCTACCAGTAATTCAAGTCAGAGGTTATTGTCACCTGCCATGGGTGCAATGAGACTTGGAACGGGCAAGCTGGGATGGGGAAAATTAACCAGAGCATTAATGTGTTTGTAACAGCAAAGAGAAGCTGCAGCTGCCTTCAGCTGCATAGTGATATTAAGTAAAGCAGAAGAGTGAGTAAAAACAAAGAGAACAGTGATATATATATATATGGGTATCTATCTGCACAGCTGTGTAGATGAAGTAAAGCTCTCTTGTGATTCTTCTCTGACCATAAAGCCCTTCATGGTCATAGACCCATACATGTATATTGGTATTTTTGATAACTCGTAGTGGAGCTGTAAGTGAGAGATTTTCTAACCCTTAAGCTTGACCTGACTCTTGCTCTGCTTTGTACAAGCACCAGTTCAGAAAAATGTCTGGGACATATATGTACTCTGGTTATGGCTTTTTGTTCTATTATGCTCTGTATCTCCCTTACCTCTTCTTTTGGGACAGCCTCCTGCAAAGGGGAGGGTTTAGAGCAGAGTCCTGGTGTCTTATTTCCTACCACTCTGTTCTGATTAAGTGGATCTGAGAGAGCTTTGGTGCAATGAAGGATCCAGTCAAATTGTGAGGAAGAGAGTGTGTGAATGTGAAATTCATAAATTGGATGTCTCTCCTTAAATGAATACAAATCCTCTTACATGGATGGCAAATGATTGGGGAATGAAGGAGATTGCGTTCATTGTCTCCTAAAGACTTATGTGATTTAGTGATAGGAAAACAGGCACATTTGCCACCAAGAAAATCTCTTCCAGTAGATAAGCATCCCAGTGAGGATAGTTATGTGTCACATTCCCAAAGATCAGAGAATCAGTTCCATGGCCATATTCAGGAATTTCTCTTCTGAAACTGCCTACAACATCTGAGAATTTTCATGTCTCCTCCACTAAAGTCTTCCAAAACCACCCCACTGGCTTATTTGAAAGCAGCAGCCCAGATGGACAGAGGTCTGACTGGAGCAGTTTAGGCTTTATTTACATCAACACAAGGCAGTGCTTTGGCTGCAGCAGCCACACTAAGAGGGTGAGCACGGGGTCTGGGATGGGGTGAGAGGTGTGTGTGCCCACATGAGGCTGAGCTCCACGGGGGTCACACTTGTCCCATGGGGTGCAAATGGGGCTGGAGAGCTGAGGTGGGTGAAGGAAATGCATCTTTGTGTGTGCGTGCCATGAACCAGGAGTGAGCTGGGGCGTGGGGAGGTGTGAGATGCAAACCCTTTCTCCAGTAAAGCACATCCATGCACAGAAACATCCCAGTTCACACATATCCAGCAGATACGCCAGTCCCCCTCTCCAAAATCACTCTCCAGTGGGCACAGGTGACACACCGAGGTAACACCACCAGCTCTGTGCTCTTGCTCCCTGACACCAGAGTGCCTCTGTGCTCAGTTCCAGAGGCGTGATGGTCAGTGCATGTAGATAGAGGATCTCATGTACAAACAAGAAGGCCATCAAACCCATCCCCATGCATATCTTCAGGCAGAAACATCCCCAAGCAAGCATGCATTTGTGAAGGCAATTTGCAGTCTAAAAACCAGACAGTTGTATTTATAGTTTACTGAAAAATATGTCCTATAAATATTTTATATAAGCAGTCGTGGACATGTGTACATGTACATTTATCATGGAACTTTGCATGCAAACATATTCTGGCTAAGCCAGGTTTGCTGTGGATGTGTATATTTTGCTGGTCATTCATGCACATGCAAATAAATTATAAATATGCACATGTACTTTGTACAAACATGCACACTTATTATCATGTAATTAGCATAAAAAACAACCCGTTGCACATGTTTTCATTCATTTCCACACAGAGTAATCATTAGGATTTCTTTCCCCACTGTCATTTGAAAAAACATTTGACAGAGATTTTGGTTCTGTTGAGCTCTTTTTTTTTTTTGCTAGCTGTTGTCTTCTGTTGTACATGTGATTTGGTTTGGTTTACACAGGCCTCAGAATAGTGAAATCTTGGTCTTTTGCCTTGGACCTTCAGATAATTGATAGTCAAAAAACATATAGTTGTTAATAGATAATAACATAATAGTAGTAGGATAATAATAATAATAATCTACATATATTTTTGACAATTAATATCACAGATAGTAGATATATAACAGATGACATAATATACCTTGTTAAAAATACATATTATCCTACACTGTAGGATTTTGTACTGTTTTATTTCTGCATGAGAAAGCAGTTACAGCTGGTGAAGTATTTAAAAGCTGTGCTATTTGTGACTATAGAAAGGGTGTTCCTGGCAGGGAGCACACTCAGCAATACACAGATGGGTGTAGTGGGAGGGATGTGCAATAAGAAATCAGGCAGTGCAGTAATACAGAATAACAGGCTGACAGAGAGAGGTAGGTGGGAGGGCCTCTGGAGCTCTCCAGCCCAAGCAAGCCCCTGCTGTGAGCAGGGCTGACTCCAAAGGTAGGTCACATTGTCCAGAGCCTTTTCCAGGCACATTCTAAACATCTGCAAGACTGAAGATCCCCCAGCGCCACTGGGCACCTGCTCCTGTGCTGAACTACCCTCAAATGAGGCTGGATGGGGACATGCGTTCCTTTGCATGGGCTTTCCTTTCTTGCAAGTTGTGCTTTTTCCCTTGTGTCCATCCCTGTGCTACTCTGAGATATCTTGCTCTGGTATTTCCCTCCAACCCCTCTCTCCCTTTAGTAGTGGCATTTCTGTTAGATTTCCCCCTTTGCCACCTTTTCTTCAGGAACAAGTATTGTTTTGTTGCTGTCCCCTGTCCCTAACATGTGCCTCATCAGCTCTATGTCTAAGCAGTTGACCAAGATGTTTTGCTGACATTTAAATTTATGTATGTGGTGCATTTGGGGAGATTTCACCTTTGAGGTCAGACATGGTTTCTCTTTGGTGATGCATCAGGAAAAAAAAAATCACTTAAGGAAGATAATTTTAGGAATAGCAGGATGGCTACAAGGCAGGAGTGAGAGGGAAAGGAAGTACAGGCTAAGGCTGCCTCAATGGCTGGGAGCAGCAGATCATAAACAGGACGCACTGGCAGAGCTGGGGAAAGGGATTTCAGGACTGTAGTATTCTGTGGGGAATGTATTGTTCAGTCTGAACGGCAAGGGAAATTAGATTGGGCTTTGGACTGTGGGAGGAGGGCAGTTTCATACAGGTGCTGACTCCTTAGAAAATAGCTCCCAGAAAAGTCTTGAGATTGTGATGTATTTTTTTCCCCCTGAGATTCTGTGCAGCTTTTCCTCTGTAACTCAAACAATGAAATTTCCCCAATTGTTGGAAGGACAAAAGATCATTTGCATAAATAAATGCTTCATCTCTGAAAATAAACTTTACCTGGCTGTGCTTTCTCCCTGGATGGTTTGGTTGTGGTTTGGTTTTTGTTTTGTGGGGTTTTTTTGTTTGTTTTTTGTTTGGTTGGGTTTTTTGGGGGGGGGTGTATGTTCCATCTATCCTGAGCGGTATTTATACCTTCAGCTGTTCTTGCACCATTTTGGTGGTCTCTCTCAGCATTTAGCCAAGTAGGCACGATAGTACCTTTTCTGGTTCAACCCTTAGGTGGTAATTGAGAACTTATAAAATTGTCTTCATTTTTTCTGGTGCTCAGAAACCCTGTGTTCCTTGTGTTAGAGAGGGAGCAACAGAAGAAGGAACAGTCAGAATCGTACTGTGTTATATTTTTAGTTTTACATCTTCTAGTGGAGTGGATATTTCTTGCCTAACCCAATTTTGCTGTAAGGTCATCATCTGATTTCTGGATTCTTTCTCTGTCCCACAGTCTCCTACCATTTTAGATACTTCCAGAATCCTGGAGAAGCAAAGCACACGTGTGAAGCATTCTTTAAATGTGTTGAGACTACCTGGTTTGCCAGGACAGCAACTTCTTTTTTATGTCTGTGGACTAACTCCTTTTTTTCCCATATCCTGAGTGCACCATTTTACAGCCAGGCAGAAGCAGTGAACTCGGATACCATATGAGGACTTTCAACATTCATACCATTATACTGTCACACTGTTCTATCTGGCAGATGGAAGATTCCAATTTGAATCTCATACTTGACATGGATTTAAGTTGTATTTGACATAAACCCATCTCTCACGACCATTTAACAGCAGTGAAACACTGGCTGAGGTGAGGTGAAGATGCATTTGTCTAAAATCTGCTAGTATTTGGCATTTCTGTCTGAAAGACACAGTAAAAGAAAAAATGAGCAGTTTGTTAGGTAGGACTGCATTCTGTATGTGGCAGTTATCTTGTAGGTGAAATTCTTCAGCCTGATGTTTCACTGTCCTGTCTGTTTTAAGGGGGTCAGAGCATGGCTGTTATTCCCTGCAAAGAGTCTGCTTAATTTACTTAGAATGTGCTGGCAATCCTGTGGTTAATAGTTGCATTAAATTTGTGTAGCATCCAGTAGCGTGATGAATGGAAGAATACTTTCAGCTGTTTAGATAGGATCAATCTGTTTAAGAGGCAGCAGGTGAGCCATCTTTAGAAGAGTGATTTAAAAAAGCATAGATATGGGTTCTGTGAAGGAAAGAAATCCACTAGGATTTCCAAAGGGAGCTATGGCACAAGTGTCTCTTGAGGAATTTGTGCAAATAAATAAAATACTTAGGACCTTCAGCCATATTTGTTATGTTGAAATACTAATTTGTAGAGCACTGAAACAGGTGCTCAGAGAAGCTGGGTAATTTCTGCTCCTGGAGATATTTAGGAGTTGCCTAGATAAGGTCTTGAGCAGCCTAATCTGGTTTACCTGGCTTTGGAGTTTACAAGCTGTGGCCAGAGGCTTGGACTAGAAACCTCCAGAGGTGCCTTCCAGTGTAAATCTTCCTGTGAGTCTCTGTATCTATTTTCTCTCAAGGGTACAGGAACATCTCTTTTGTTACCTTGAAAGGGAGAGGCAGGAGCTGTCAAATATGAATGTCTCCTAAGTGTGTGGTAGTGCTTTATCTCTGTCATGTGTCCTGTCATTCTCCAGCTTAAGTGTCTGATTTTGCTGATCAAAACATGGCTCATTCTCCTCCTGCCACCCAGAAAATCTCAGAGAAGCAGATGTTATGCTGAGGAGGGAGCAAAGGGTCACCTTGTCACAAGTGGGAAGTGCATCAGGTGGTAACCTGGTCCAAAGTAAAGCCAAACCTGGTTCTCTGAAGGACATGCAAGGAGAAGAGGCTCATTCTCTGCTTCTCAAATGCACACCTTCCCCACCTGTACTCTGAAAGAGTGAGGTGGGATGGCTGCTCTTCAGGGAATCTGGTAAACAAGCACAGGGCACAGTCAGGGCTCTTCTAACTCCCTTAAGATGTTGACGAGACAGCACAACTGCCCAGTTTACTGTGGACCCGTGTAAGAAATGTCCTTGGTGAGCATGTGTAGCTGATTGTGAACTGCATATAACCAACTGCTTTTCAAGTTTAGTATCTGAAGAAAAAGACTAGATTACGCAATTAGGAATTTCAGAGGAACTGGAGATACAGGAGGAGTTAAAATGCTTAATGGTTGGAGGTGTGCAGCAGCCTGTGATATTTTTGAGATGATGCTGCTTCTTTTCCTCCATGAGCACCATCAGTGGCTGTGTGCCCTGCTAAGCATTCCTTGGCAGCAGGAGGAGCAGATGCAGGACATTCCTGCAGCCTGTTTGAGAGTGTAATGCCTCTCAAAACCTTCAGAGATGTTTTACAGTGCTGCTGAACTCTATGAGACAGCCCTGAGGATGGCGGCCTCATGTGAACTACTTTGACCTTCTTTTGTACCTCCAGAAAGCCGTCTCTTCATGCTCAAATGCTGTCTCCTAATGTTCAATCTCTCAGCCATTTTTTACCCCAGGACATTAGAAAATAATGAATATTGTGTGGTCATATCTTGTACTCCCAAAAAGGAGGTGAAAAGGTTTTGGAGACATTGGAAAGAGGAAAATAAAAAGAAAAAATAAATGAGCTGCATCTGTCTGAGAGTTTCTGTGTCTCAGTCTCCCTGCTTGGTACATTTGGGTCTGTACCTTGGATTGTTGGTAGATCTGCCTTGTCATCCTTAATGCTATTTGTGGAGGAGCATTTGCCTTACCTTTTCCTTGTGATCCCTCTTGTTTTCTGCTCCTCTAGCTTTATGGCCGATACACAGACCAGATAACAGATAACATTTCAGAAAAGGAAGCAGCAAAACTACTGAAGAAACAGGTCGAAAGGAGCAATGGAAGACCCCTGAAACGTGACAGTCAAGTACAGATCAAAGAAGAGCACTATTCCAAATGCCAAGGTAGGGACAATTTGTGTTTCATTACCTTATTACCAGATATTGAGTAGGCCAGCAAGAGAGATGGGATTTAAGCAATTGTGACTGGGGAGAAGCAGAGAGGGAATGAAAGGGAATCCAATCTCATTGGGTTGAAAAACCTTTTCTATATGAGCTTTCATCCTAGAAAGAGAAAAAATATGTTTGGAATAAAAAACCAATCCCAAGAAAATTTTTTTTCCCACAACAGAGCTCTTTAATGGGAGGAGAAGGACCTCCTTGTAGCAGAGTTTTGCTGCTACTGTACAAGATGTTANCTTTTTTTAATGTTTTTTAAACTACATAAGATGTTACAGAACTGTGTGAGAGAGGGATGGGTATCAGTCCTTCAACATGAAGCCCACCTTGCCTCCAAAGAAATCCTTGTTTTAGTCACTTCTCAGCACAGGAGAGACAGACACAGCTTCATCTATGCTCACTCAGTTTTTCTGGTTCACTCTTCCCTCCACAGACTGTGCTAAACGCATCCAGAAATATGTTACCAAGAAGCTTGGAGAGGACTGGATTTTCTTGGTTCTCTTGGGTCTGGTCATGGCGTTGGTGAGCTGGGGAGTGGATTATGCCAGTGCAAAGACCGTACAGGGTGGGTCCCATTCAGGTGTTGCAAAAGCAGCCAGTAAATGATACAAATGTTTTATAAAGCCCAGTGACCAGTGTTGCTCCTCCTTTAATATCATTGTCCCACCCTCAGCCCTCACTGTTTGGGAAGTTTGAAGTTCTGGCAATGCAGTAAAGGTTAGCTAGGGAGAGGTTCTTTAAAGAGATGGCAGGGAAAAATTTAGAAGTGGGCAGAAACAAGGGATATGTGTATGATGAGTCAAAGACAAACAATTATTTTTAATCCCTTTTCTTTCTGCTCCCTTGAGTATGCAGGAGCATAGGGAAGTGTTACTGTGGCCTTTCCTGTTATACTGCTTCCCTTTCTTCCCAAGAATATCAAGAACACGGGCAATGGGGGGGAAGGGGCTCCTAGATGCTTTCCTGACACTGTTTCTGCTTTCTACTCTGTTTTTTGTTCTTTCCAATTTTTACTTTCACAGTGCCCTGATTTCTTCTGCCATCTGGGCATATAGTGCCCTCTCCTTTTGCCCTTTTCACAAAGATCTCCTATTCCCGGCCTTATATCCCTTCCCTACATTTTTCCTGTGGGCTGTCTCCCTTTGCCAGCTAGAAAAATTACAAGATATTTCAGCCCCCATCTCAGTGTGCAGACACATACACCACTGCCACATCCTGTTAACTGCACTGTACCTTTGTCCTTACCCTCAGTGTCCCAATCCTGACCGGCACACACATACACCAGCCTTTTCCTCTTGGCTGATGCAATTCCTCAAAGCTCCCAGCATTCCTTTGTCCCAGTGTTCCTCCCCCCAGAGCTTCTCCATCTATACCAGGTGACTGGTATAATCTACTCTGAGAGTTCCTGTCCTTTATACTCCCTGCAGCTAAGTCCTTTGGGGTTCTTTTTCTTTCCGCTGTCAAGTCTCAGCCTCTACTGAGGCTGTGTGGGCAGCCAGCTGAGGCTGGGAAGATGCAGTTGCAGAGGAGCTGCAGTTCAGTTTGGATTCTCAGCAGCTCATGTTGCTGTACCTGGCTGAGCAACGCTACCACTGCTGTTTTAGTAGCTGCTGTCACAACTTCCATTCTGCTGCTCTAGAAGGGAAATCACATTCAGAGCTTTTAAACTAGTTTTTTATGAAGGAACGATTGGTGAACCACTTTATTGTCCTTCAGAATTCACACAAGACCCTCAAACTGCCAAACGAAGACACTGCACAGTGATTTGTCCTCACAGCTGCATGTAACACACCTCTTTTTATGCCACACTTGTGCACAGGTATTAAAAGTGTCTTCTATCCATTCCTGCAGAATGCTTGCTTTATTGGGGAACTCGTACTCAAAACAAGGCTTGTCTTAGGAAAGCAGCATTAGGGTACCATTTCTGAAGGACATTTAGCATGGGCACATTTAGCAAGTGTGTGATTCTCTGACGTCTACCAGGCTGTTTGGAGCAGCTGTGGTTACTGACAGGTTCTCTGTTTGTGTGCCTGCAGCCTACAAGTGGATCTACGGAGCGCTGCACCCGAATGTCCCTCTGCAGTACGCGGTGTGGGTCGCGTTCCCGCTCGGCCTCATTCTGTTTGCGGCCAGTTTCTGCCACTTCGTGTCTCCACAGGCTGTTGGTGAGGGCAGAAGGCATGGCAAGATCTGTTTCTGTCTGTCTCGTTTTCTTGTTCCCTTTGCCTGTGGGTTTTGTTCACCCCCAGCTCTGCTGTTGTTTTCAGGGTCTGGGATCCCAGAGCTCAAGACCATTATGAGGGGAGTGGTCCTCAAGGAGTATCTGACTCTCAAAGCTTTTGTGGCCAAAGTTGTTGCCCTCACAGCTGGGCTTGGAAGTGGCATGCCTGTGGGGAAAGAGGTAAATATGGCTGATTCTGTGTGCTGTAGTGACCAGGGTCTGGAAGGTGGGAGTTGTTTGTGAAAGAAGAATCTAGAAATGTTTTATTACTTTCACCACCATTCCCCTTCTCAAAGCTCTGCTCTTTCCAGCAACACCTATCTTTCACTGGCCATTTTCCTTCCACTTGCAAAGACATCATATAGGAAACATCAAAGAACTCAAGTCAGGTAGTCTTTGAGAGGGAGAAAAATTAAATGAAGATAGGAGAGCTGAGGAAGATTGGAGGGTCTAGAGCACAAATCTTATGAGGAGCAGCTGAGGGAAATGGGGTTGCTTAATCTGGAGAAAAGGAGGTTCAGGGGAGACCTTCTCACTCTCTATAACTCCCTGACTGGAGGTTGTAGCCAGATGGGAATCAGTCAATTCTCCCAGGTAACCAGTGACAAGACAAGAGGAAATGGCTTCAAGTTGCACCAGGCAAGGTTTAGATTAAATATTAGAAAAAAATTCTCCAATGAGACGGTGGTCAGGCATTGAAAAGACAAGTGGTGGAATCGATATCCCTTGAAGAGTTCAAAAGGTGTGTGGTTGTGGCACCTGGGGACATGGTTTAGTGGTGAACACAGTGATGCTTCATTAAAGGTTTGATTCATGATCTCAGAGGCCTTTTCCAACATTAATGGCTCTATTTCTGGCTGAGATGGCAGAGACGTTATAAGGCCTGCAGTAGCTAAATGGTTGTCAAGTAACCGGAGGGCAACCCTCTCTGATTTTCTCCTCCTCTTCTCTTGCAGGGTCCTTTTGTGCATATTGCCAGTATCTGTGCTGTGGTACTCAGCAAGTTCATGTCGATCTTCTGTGGGGTGTATGAGGTAAGGCACATATCTCTGCACACAGTTCTTCCACAGGCTGAGCTCCTGAGACACCCAGGATAGTATGGGTAGGCCATGGAACACAGAGGAAACACACAGATTGATGTTTACTGTACTGCTGTAGAGCAGTAAAATACAAGCTGAACAAAAGTAGTGCAAGGCCAGACATACAGTCCAAATAACTGTGCAGGACCACCAACGTTACCCAGAAATTACACAGGGACTGGTTAGGAGTACGTGTTTGACAAGTCTTCAATCTCGTGATTGATGCCTTTGCACTGTGATCGTTGACTGTATAAAAAAGTAGCTGCAGACAAAGATCAATTTGTCTTTAAGCCAAATTTATACAGCATTGCTAATTATAGACACTGACACCGTCTCCATGCTTTTGCTATTGCTGAACAGCCTCTGCAGGCTGATCACCGTATTGACTGGTTGTATAGAAAGATCTATTAACTGCACATATAGATAAATGTAGGAGCTCCTTCATGTGCAGGCTCTTAGCAGAAAGTGACTGTGTAATACAGCTGGAGGTGCTGTTCTACTTGAGTAGATCCTGTCTGTGCACAAGGACCAGACGTCACTGCTGGAGACCAGCTGACAGTACTAAAGCCTGCACTCAAGTGTGTAGAGCCTGCTATTTGCAATAGCAATGGCTGACTGTGCTGCTGGCTGTTGCTTATTTTCATTGTTCTGGGTCCTAACCCCGTGGCTTTGCTCCCTCTAACCCCAGCATGCCCGTCTCTGGCTGCACTCCCTGTTCCAGAATGTGCATAGGCAGCTCGACCTCCTGGTGCCGGCTTGCGCAGTTGGAGTCGGATGTGGCTTCAAGGCTCCTCTTGGAGGCAAGTGTCTTCCTATATGTGGCATTTAAGGTACAGTTCCTCTTGCTGCGAGACTTCCTGCTCTCGTGAAAGATTCTCCACAGATAGCTCTCCACTTCAGCAACACGAGTCCTTCCTTTCCACGTGTAACTAGTGGCAGTGAAAAGAAAGGAAGGTTACAGGAAAATGACACCTATTTAAGTGCTGATTTCTAATGATGCAGCTTGTTCAGTCCCTGCCAGCCATGAACATTGCTCCACTTGAAGAGTACCAAGGGCTACCCAGAAAGTCAATAAGGATCAAGTAGAGAACAGAATTAAAAAAAAAAAAAACCTTGAAAGAGGCAACGGGCACAACTTGCAACGAGGGAAATTTCAACTCTGTTAAAGGAAATTATGTTGTTCTCTCCCAAGGGTGGTCCAGGACTGGCATAGGTGTTCAGAGTGTCCAGGGAATTTCCACCCTTGGAAATGTGCAAGACTCACCTGGACAAGAACCTGATCTGGCCTTGGAACTAACAGAACTAAAAGCTCTCTGAGCAGGGAGACAACTCCAGTGGTCCCTTCAGAACTTTCCATAATCCCACTTGGAGGAGAAATTTGGAAATTTATGTCTCCCCCATGCATTTGTACTACTCTTCTGATTCCTGAATTTCTTTAAACAGAGGCACATGATAACTTCTTCCTAAAGCAGTGGAAACATTAATAAATAACTTGTCTTTCATTTCATTTCCCCCTCTCCTCATGTGCTGCCCTGAACCTTTTTGCATGGTTACTGTGCCCAGAAGTGTAAGGAGTTTTTAAATGCTATGTTTGTTGTTTTAAATGCTAAGTTGGCTTTAGTTCTTTCATGCACTACTTTCCTGTTAGTCTTCAAATGGATGACTGAGCTGACAAAAGCAACATGGTCTTGCATCAACAGTAATACTGATCTTTATTCTGGTTGGCTATTTAAAAAAAAAAATCAAGGAAGGAACATCATTTGTCAGCTACAGATTAGAGGTTCCTCATTTGATAACTTGAGAAAAGATGCCAGAAAGAAAATCAGGCTAAGCAAGAGAGAGGCTGAGAACTGTGCATATGTGGGCAGTCTAGCAAGACGCAGACAGCCTGAGCTGAAGCCAGAGGCTTCAAGGCAAAATTTGTCAGTCTGCCAAAAGCCTTGAGAGAAAGCAGGTTCAGGCCAGAGTCAGGTGGAACCACTGGAAGTATACAGGAGAATGGTATCTGTCTTAATGGTAAAAAAATAAAGCAAAAAAATCCCAACCCCAAAAAAACTCTGCACAAGTGTCTGCTTCTTGCTTCTTTCTCTGTACCTGGAATTAACATAATCTCAGAGACCCCGGGATGCATCATACATAGATGACTGGGAGATGCTAGAGAAGAAAACAGAAGGCTAAACAGGGACTGATCTAACTGTTGCCTTTGGTAGATAAAGGAGATGTCAGACAAAATAGCCAAAATCTTCTGAAAGGACTAAGAGACAACAGGCGCAACTTGCAACAAGGGAAATTCTATCTACGCGTGAAAAGAATGTCTCCCCTTGTCCCGAAGGTGGTTTGGGGTGGCACAGGTGTTAAGGGACACTGGGGAATCACTGCCCTTGAAGGTGTTCAGGGCTGCCCTAGCAGCCTGATCCTGAGCACCCTGATCCTATTACCCTTGATCTAACCTTGCAGTTAGCCCAGTTCTGAACAGAGAGCTGGAGAAGCGTTCAGAAACAGAGGACTAAAACCTGCTGTGAGCCTGTGATAACGTTGTAGTACAGGAACAAACAGAAAGTTATCATAGTTTCTGTAGCCCTAGTTCCTCTTTTGGATTTACACCAAATTGCCAAATGTGATTTCCATTACCTGGGAGTCATGTAATCTTCTGCTGGCCTTGGTCCAGGATATAGCTTGCAGTTTCACTTCCTATTGCCCTGCTGTGTAACTTCTTGGTGTTGTTGCAGGTAAATACCACGCTGTGTATTAAGGAAGATGGATTTGAAAAGCCAGTTTAGCCCATGACAAGCAAATGGTACCCAGTCTCTTAGAAAGACTCTCCCTTTTGTACCTTCCAATTATATTTTTTATTATTATAACCATTTTCACCAGGACAGCACAATGCTTTACTGGGTGGTCTGTCACCCACTCACCTACCCAGCATGGAAGAACCTTTGGCATCAGTCCACACTCTGCTCTGGACATTTTTGTGCCTTGTGCATACTGAGTCACAGGGTAGGTTTGTTGAGGCATTCTGTGGCACATGTGCATCCTGAGATTCCTTGCCAAAGTAAAAGAGATGGAGCAAAACCTACTTATGCTCCTTTCACCCTCTGGAAGATTTTCCATGAGACATTTCTTCCACAGTGACAGAAATGTGTATGTTTCAAAGGAAAATGAGATGCTGCCTTCTTCACGTTTCTTAAATGTGTGATTCCAGGTATATGCCTGTCCTGTGCCAGGTGTTGCCTTTTCAATCTTTTGAAGCCATCCAGAAGGGAGAAGTAAGATGAACATAGCTATAACTCTGAGACTGGTGACAGAGCTGGGTGACATCATGAAGTCATACCTGCCAATTTTGTTACTCACTCTCTGTTTTCTTTCCTTCTTTCTTCTGTTTGTCTGTCTCTCTTTGTCTCTTTCACCAGTAGCAGCCCTATTATTACACGGATGTCCTGACTGTGGGGTGTGCTGTGGGTGTTGGCTGCTGCTTTGGGACACCACTTGGAGGCAAGTGGCTGTTCTGTTTCTTTTTCCTCAGGTACCTAAATCCTCTCCCCCCTAGTCCTCTTCTCCTCTCCCACTTTCCTGCACCACATTTTTGATGCGATATTTCCTCTGGACAGAGACACTTGCATTTAGCATTTTCAACCTCTCCAGCATCTCTGACAATCGTTTTTCCACATGTTGTCCACTTTCTGGAGGCAAGAGGAGAAGGCTCTCTAGAGCAGTGGTCTCCAAATTGGGGTGGGCATACCCCAGGGGGTGCACAAGGTGATCTCCTGGGTGTGGGAAGGAAATACCAAAACTTCACTAGTATTAATTATTTGTATTGGCAGTGGTGCCCTAATATGTCACATGGCCACTTGTCACACACAGGGCATGAGGTGTAGAGTTGCTCCCAATGTGGGGGGTTGACCATGGTGCCTTCAATCATTTATTCTCTTTCAGCATATTGCAATGAATTGCACTTGATGTGTGCCCACACTGGATTAAGTGGATTTATGGATTATATTATCTAGTGTTAACTAAACTAATCCTCACAAATTGGAAAAGTGGCTTTTAAAGGTTGCAAAGAGGCTATGGATTGAAGATAATACTAATAATGTGAGCACAGAGAAATGACAAGAAAGTGGCAGAGCTGACGGTTCTAGTGCAGGCCCTTATTCTGTCCCATTATGAGGTACAAACAACGGCCAGCTAATCAGATCTCAGAGGAAGTTGGAAAAAAAAGATTAAAATTAGCAAAGGTTATTTTAAATATGAATTTACATCTGCCATCATTAATGATGAACTTTACCCTACACATGTACCATGCTTTGAAAAGTTAACTAATGAGGGTATGAAGCCATCAGAATTAGCAAGACATTTAAGATCTAGGCTTCCAGAACATGAAGACAAACCTCTACAATTTTTTCAGCCATTATTCAAGCTGTGTGACATTCAATCCAATACTGCACAAAATTTCACTGAACCTAATGACAAATGTGTAGAGAAGCCTCCTCTGAGGTTTCTTGCTTCACAGCAAAAGAGAAAATGCCACATGCCACAGGGGGAACACTTATTCTTCCTGCCATAAAACATAAAAATGGCTGGGATAACACACAGAAAGCAATAGAGCAGCAAACTAAAATGTGTTCCTTCTTCAGTAAACACTGCTGGAAGATGCATAGCAGACATTGCTTAAGCTTTGAAGGAACAACAGTCTGTACAAATTACACAGTAGGAGAGGTTTCCTGTGCAGCTGGATTAGACTACAGTTGTTTCTAAAATGCCTCAGATGATGGTATTTTCCAGATTCTGTTTCAATAGTGAAATGCAGAACTTCTTTCTGTGAGACACTGAAAGGAGTATCTACCACAGGCGCTGTATTCTCAACACTAAATTACTTCTTTAATAAAAAATGTTTTATGGAAGATCTCTGCAAGTGTAACCACTGGTGGAGCAGAAAAAGAGAAGAGTTGGGGGATAAGGTTACCTAGACACCACTACACCTGGAATTCATGCACTGCAGTGTTCACAGGTGAGCTATTGCAGCAAAGAAATCAGAGCCAGATATGCACAAAGTGCCACAGGATATTGTTGATGTGGTTTATTTAATAAAAACAAGACCCTGAAAGAGTATAGTCTTTACAATAGCTCATAACGAGATGGGAAGTGACCATGAAGATCAGGCATCTGCTGGTTATCTGATAGCAACTTTAAAGAAGAACAGAATTTAAAGTCCAGTTGCACCTTTTTCTTTTACAAAAAGACAAATGTTCTGAATTTGCTGATCTCTTCTGTGATGACAAGTGTGTTTCAGTAGATTGCTACCTAGCAGTTATTTTTGAAAAAGAAAACATACTTGATGTACTTTCAAGGTGAAAGTGATGTTCTAACAGTGGGTGAGGAACTGCTTTTCAAAAGAAACTTGTGGAGGTTTTGTAAATCTGTTGCCAAACATAATGTGTCTTAGCTACAAAAACTCTCATTATACATAAACTCAAAAAACTTGAAAACAGAAATTTCTACCTTTTTAAAAATCTTCAAGATTATGATTTTCAGTGGGTTTTGAACGCACTTATTAAAAATACCAAAATTCAACATCTTCTGATTATTTTGCAAGAACAACTGATTGACATCAGGGAAGATGAAAATTTACTATCCAAATTTTAACAAAAATCTTTGCATAGGTGGTGGGTGGGATTGAAAAAATAGTATCATGATTTAGCCAGCACAGCCAATGATACATTTCTTGCATTTGGATCTGTGTCTTTTTGAGATATTCTTTTTAGACCAAGTATCAAAATAATTGAACATAGAACCAGACCTTTGAATCCCTGGGTCACAAAGCATTAAACCCAGATTTTAAAGAATATTACTATTTTAGTGAGAAAAAAAAAATTTGTTCCATTAATAAATAAAACAAATTATTTTAAAAATAATATTTATTTCATCTTCATCTCATCCTTGTTTAATTTATATTTTTGTGCATGTTCGATATTGTACACAATATTTTAGTACAGTAGTACATGCTTATTATTTTTAAATAAATACACATATGGGGGGAGGGTACATGCTCGAAAACCTTTTATAGGTAGGGGTGCATGATCAAAGAAGCGTGGAGACCACTGCTCTAGAAAGCTACTTAGAATCCTCTCTCATGCTTCTAACATTACACCTGTTATTTTAACTTTGCTCCTTTTCCAACCCTTTCTAGGGGTTCTTTTCAGCATTGAGGTCACCTCCACGTACTTTGCTGTGCGCAATTATTGGAGAGGCTTCTTTGCAGCTACCTTCAGTGCCTTTGTGTTCCGAGTCCTTGCTGTCTGGAACAAGGACGCAGGTAAGCTAAGAGCCATTCCTGCCCTCTTTGCAACAAAAGTTGCTCTGTTAATGCATTATTTTCCATCTTTCTCAAAAACACAACGTTTTTATGATGTTTGAAACTCCTGCCACAACACATGACTTCCAGCAGCACAGAAGGAAGGAGGAAGGGAAGTGTCTTGTCATCTGGTCAGTTGTGTAGCCCAACCTGTTCCTAGGAGAGCTGGGGTGTACCTAACTGATAAATGACAGAATATGAGTCCTCAGCAAGCAAAAGTCCCCCTGAGGTGGGATTTTTTTGCCTCTACTCAGAATAGCGTCCAGGCTGCAAACACAGAGATATCCCATCACAGAGGATGTAATCCTTGCTGGAAAAATCATGGCCTGCTTGGGTCATCTCTTGACTAAAACCAGATAGTCGAGAAAATGGAGATGATTAAATTATTAGGAGAGTACAGGATTGGTAGGATCTGACTCAAGGTCCTGAAAAAATGAAGTGTCTCAAGTAACTGAAAAGCATGAGAGTGACATTTGTTGCAGACAGAAATTGCACAGGTGAGGAGAGCATCTCAGGCACTGTGGGAATAGAGTTTTGGTGCAGAAGGCTGCCATTTCTATGTAAACTTTTCCCTTATAATACCTTTATCTTTTATTCTTACAGCTACATCTATTTTACTGAGCTCCATGTGGGCAGTTTGCATATTTAAAACTGCTATAACATGTCTCTCTTGACTTCAGAGGGCTGGATTTTTTTGGGGTTTGAATATTTCCTGGAATATAGAAAATTACTACACTTTCTACCTGAATGTAGAAAGTGACTACATCTTTCTTTGTGTAGCACTGCCTAAAATTCAGGCGTGTTCAACCATTGGGTCTGTCACAGAAAACCCAAAACCTGTATCTTTCTGTTCTTTCCAGAGAAAAATATAAGAAACTCAAAGACAGATAACAGGAGATAATTTCCTGTCCTTCACTTTGTCTTTTCTGACTCCCTTCTTGGTCTCTCAAATCACTAGAAATCAGTAGAAATTAGTTTAATTTCAAATCACTAGAAATTAGCTTAATCCTGAAACATCTTGACTCCTGTCACTTCTTCAAAATCACCCAGACAGCTTTAATGCCCATATTAATGGCTCCTTAAGTTCTTCTTCATTGACTGTCTAGGCTTAAAAGCTCCATGATTCAACTGGCTATGAAAAATCATTCCTTTTCACAGTTCTGTGTTTTTCTTTGTGTTGTCAGTCTCCTTGTCCTTGTATTAAGGAACTAGGAACTTCTCTCTAGCTAAGTAATTCATTATTTTATGATCTTTTATTATATCTGCTCTAACTTGTCTTTCATGTCTTTTCTTGCTCATTTATTTCCCTTCAAAAGTTACACATCCAGTCTTTTCAGTCTCTGTTCATGCAAGGTTTTTCTATTATGCTTGCTACCAGGAAGAAGCAGGTAGGGAAGCGATCACATCAGAATGACAGATGCAAATAAGCTGTGTAGCATCTCACCAAAATTCTTTTATTTCTTAGACCCACAGAATCTTTGCCAGTTTCTTGATACTCACGGCTTTGTTGGCTAGCTTAACACCATTGCCTGTGCTTTCCAAATAACACCTGGTTATTTGCCAACCACTCTGGTTGGCTGCTGCAGCTTCAGCCCCTCTTTGCCAGTCATGGAAGGCTGGAGTTCTGCAATTTGCAGGATTTCTGTTTCACCATGTCCCCGACTTTCATCTTATTTGCCATAGGATTTCATGCCTTGCCTTCCTCCTGCTCCTTCTGGTTCCTTCTACACATGGCTCAGTGTTATCTTAAAGTTCAAATCTATTTTTAAGTAGACTTTCACATTAACTACTTTCCCATTCCTTTTTACTTCTAGCCTTGTAAGAATTGGACGGATACTCTAAAGTAGAGTTTGGTAGTCAATGGAGAATGGAGAAAAAAGGGCTTAGACATTCCATTTCAGGATGGCTTAGTCACTCAGGAAAGAGGATGTAGACAGGTGGGATGAATCTCTCTGTGGAAATCTCTTTCTGTCCTGTGGGAGTAGAGATGGAACCAAGAAAGACCCAGCCTAAATGCTGTGACTGTTCTCCTTTCCTCTGGTCATCTTTGCCACCCTGTAGCAAAACTCTTTGAAAATGAGTTCACTACACTTTTGTAATGCTCTGCCATTTAGTGGCTTGGACTATCTGTTTCCTAAAACTGAATTGAGATGATCCCTTTTTTGGGCTGATCTAACAGAAAAGAGGACACCCTGCTTTTCACCATCTTCCATCCCTGACTGTTCTAACCCTCCCTGGTGCCATCTCTGTGTTTGTTGTTCTCCTAAATTCAACTTACTTCCCTGGCAGAGGACTGATCCAGGGAAAGAGCAGATAGGTTTTCTGGCAGGTTTTAATGAGGCAAAGGAACTCAGAGAAGGCTGTGATGTGTCAGAGTGGGCCCAACGGGAGAGGAGAATAATAGTACAGCCAGGAGGGAAGGAACAGGGGGAAGAGACAGGGAGCAAGATCTTCCCAATTTGGATGGTAGAATGCAGTTTTAGGCTTAGCTGTCTTAGGTAATGTAACACACTGAGACCTCATTAAATTATTACTCTAAACCTAGTTCTCTCTGACCACGTAACAAGTACTTAATGCTTCCTGTTATTATCATATACTAGATTTTGACTGCTTCTTTTATTTCTTCATTGAACAAATAATTCCTTCATCCAGAGCAAGTTGGGATTTATATCCATCCTCATTCAGCTGCACTTCCACTCTGTATTAAATTGCTAATTTATCCTGTTGGCATACAGATATTTATTGTTTCCACACAACAATGCACCTCCAGACAAAAGCAGCTCAGGTTTCAACATTTCACTGTAGCAGAGCAGCACTACCAGGAGGGGTGAGCTGGAGAAGATGGGGCTTAGCTGATCTTTTCCAGCTCTGATTTCTAAGCCTTTCATTGTTTTGGTCAAAAATTTTGAAGCTGTGGCTTCAGTGAAGATCTGAGTTTTATTTCTGGAAGGCAATCACAACTGTGAAAAGGGATACAGCTGCCTCAGATATGCAGGCACTGCCTGCCTCAGCAAAGAGACCTCTCGGTCAGTAAGGACACAAGGAAGAGTTTTTTTTTTTTATAGTGAATGTATGGTAGAAGACAAGAAAGAAAAGAAAACCCTTTAAAAATCAGGGATTGTTGCTAAAAACAATGCATACGTTCTGTGAAAGCAAACCTAGACCATCTAGAGTGCTAGGGTTGCAAGTGCTCAGAAATAGAACCTACTAAATCAGAGCAGTCTGCCAATCTGCAATAATGGATATCATGTCAGGAAACCACACAGGAGCATGTATAAACCAGTTTCCTTCTCCCTACCCCTAGCTTTTATTGCATGTAACTTCTCACCTCATTATTTTCTTTCCTCCTCTACCTTTTCTCTCTCACAGTTACCATCACAGCCCTGTTCAGAACAAACTTTCGTATGGATTTCCCCTTTGATCTGCAAGAGCTGCCAGCATTTGCTATAATAGGGTAAGTTACCAGGAAACTGACACCTTGCTCTACAAATGTTATAATACAATCTGTGTTAGGAATTCTTCTTCCAAAAAGCTACATACATCACTTTTAGTCACTTTGGTTGTCGCAAATAAGGCTTCTGTTTGTTGGAATTCTTCCTTCAGAAATGGTGCCCATGTAGCACAATGGCTAAGGAAAGAAATATGGATATTATTAAGGTGTTCATTATTTTCTTTCCATATATCTTTTTCAGAAATTAAGATTGAGGGTAAAAAAAAAAAAAAAAAAAGTAAGTCTAACTTGGTCAAAGTTCTGGGAATAGATTTACTGAATGGCCCTTTAATTGTTTTGACATTATCCCCAAATGAACTGATCCAAAAAGTATGGTCTTTTCACATGACAAAGATGGAACAAAAGGTTTAACCTGAAGTTTCCTTTTCACAAGCTCAGAATGATTATCCTTTTTGAGAGAGGTTGGTATACCCGACATGGTGACAAGGGTAACCAACACTAACTGGATTCAGTGAGAATAATGGTTAACTTGGAGGAAATGAAAGAATAAACTTAAGAAAAATAAAAATTGGGAAATATTAGAGAAAAGATGAGTTTGGAATTCCTGTGGGGAAACATCTCTGATTAGAGCTTGAGGGAGGCTCCAGGGAAAGCACTGCAGAGCAGTAATGAAAGGAATACACTGTAGGAACAAATGCCTGTGCTGCTGTTGTGAACATATTCTCTTGCAAGACCTCCATCCAAGACCAGAAACGTATTTGAGGTTTTCCAGCCTATTTTAGTAGGCTGCCCTCCTACTAATTTACTTGAATATGAAACCAAGTGGGGTTTTTTTAAGACACCAGATATATTGAAAAATCTGTGAATACACAGGAGCTTTTGCTAGTAACATGTATTCACTTTGTTCTTCCCCTTAAACAGACCTGCCTAATGAACTTGGAGGAATCTATTGGTTTAGATTGGCAAGGAAAAATGTAATCCTTGTGATTTTACAGCTGGTTTTTAGAAAGCAAAACTTCTTGTCACTCTGTTTTGGACAGAGTTGACAGAGTTGGGTATTTTCACCATTGCACATAGGCTAGGAAGGGAATATATGACAACTGCAAAATGCTCTCAAATGCCTGGGTGTCCAATGTGGTCTTTAAAATAAAAAAAACCACCAACAGCTTGGATACTCTTGGATAAAGTCCTGATGCCAACTTGGAATGCTCCAAATTCTCTTAAACATTAAGTCTCAAAGTTGAACTCTCTTTCTACACAACATATTCCTTCATTTTCAGGTAGGACAAGCATTATCAACAGGTAGATCTTGTTTTTCTGTGTCAGCAAATGTTAATTTGCATAATCTATACAGAAGAAGCACTTCCAGTTTATTGATAAATTGATAGACATGAGTGGAAAGATCTATATTTTAATATAAAATATTATAGAGCAATTAAGTTGACTGTGCAGTCTTTAGGCTTATATTGCCTAAGGGACTGGTCTATTTTAAACACTGTTCTAATCAGTGCTGGCTTAAAATATTTAAGAGTAATTAATTGAACATGTTTGTCTGTGAAAAGCTTTATATTTAGTTTAAATGTGTTTCTGTGCAATTTTTAAATTATAAAGCAGGATTATTTTCAACATACAATGTTTTAAGTATACTAAATTAATCATTGAGTAAGATTTGGCAAAAGAATGCATATAACATATAGCAAAGCAAAAGTCCATGAATTTTAGAAACTAACAAAATGAAAATATTAAGTTTTTATCCTCAGTATATATGTGGGTTAATTGCTTGCCACATAAAATAAGACTTTCCCTCACCAATTCTAAATGCAGGTTTTTTTCACCCTTTTTTTTTTCTTCATGTTTGAGTATTAGGCCCTATTTATCCAAGTCTCATTAAGCTACAGAGCCTAAGGATCACACCAATTCTTAAACAACTACACTTTTTTCCTTACTTCATTAAGATCAGGAGCATAAGCCTAAGTGATTAAGATCACAGAGATGATATACTTTGCTTTAGGCACAAGAGTTCCTATTACTATTAGTAATTGTTGTAGGTGTATAATTTTACTGAATCAGACTTAAAATTCCCTTCATTTTTACTATTTTCTGTTCCAACCTGATGTTTAAGTTCTGACAATATTGGTCTTTGCCTGGTTGATCTTCACGAGCCCCCACTGAGAACTGTCAGTCTCTTTTTATAGATTATTTTATAGATTTTCCCCTCACAGCAGGATAAAATTGGTAAAATGGTAGTGTGAATGACAGAGGCCCAAGATAATTTCTCCCCTTTCATCAGGGAGACAATATCTTCAAGTGAAGAAGATGACAATATCTTCAAATGAGCTGCTGTAGGAGTAACCCTCTAGGTGACATTCAAAAGACTTCACAAGCAGCTGAAGATTAAGCCACTTGAACTCATTTTCTTGGTTGATGGTTTGTGTATTATCTGTTGTTTGGTGCAATTTTATTTCTTTTTCTCCTTTTTAGCATATGTTCTGGATTCCTTGGAGCCTTTTTTGTTTATCTCAATCGCCAAGTGGTCCTGGGCATCCGGCGTCATAAAGCCCTGAGCCAGTTTCTCACCAAATAGTAAGTGCTTGTGAAGATATTCTCTTTAGGGACCAGATTCTTACACCCTACTGGTATTGGATAGTAGCAAATGCTTTCTGGAAGACAGTAGACCTATTTCATGTGTAAGATAGTAAAAATATGAGAAACTGCTCCTATATGAGAGTAAGATCTCTGCAACCATCAAGAGAATTTTTCCTGCACTGGATTTTCCTTTTGATCAGCCTCCTATTATATTAATTCTGATGGGAAAAAGGGTTTTGCTGACAGGTGAACTCTGTGAATTATGATGATCAGTGGAGCAGGGCATTAAACTGCCAGTAACAGCACTCCAAAACAATGGATAAAAATACAGAGAGCTTCACAGGAATAACATTCCTAGTCCTGAAGTGATGGTGCTACAAAAACAGAATGTGAGGCCACATTGTAATAACTTTCTTTCTTTACAGCCGACTGATATACCCTGCAGTTATAACCTTCTGTATAGCATCTGTGACATTTCCTCATGGATTTGGGCAGTTCATGGCAGGAGAGGTGAGACTGGAAAGTGTATTACCAATTCTGTGCTGGTCTTTGGAACGTTATCTCCTTATCCTCTGCCCCAATAACCTTGTGTCAGGGAAAAGGGAAGAACGGTATGGGAGGAGTTTGGGCTAAGGAGGCACTATATGATCTCTGCTACCTCCTTCACAGAAAACTTGAAAAAGGTCCACTCTTCTAAGCAAATAATAAGGAAGATGGTACCCCATGTGTAAAAGTAGTTATCTCTTCACCTGTTTGAGTAAATTTCTGTCTCTTTTCTTGAAGATTACAAATGTGAATTAAGTCTCATAGTCATGAATTCCCACAGTAAAATTCTCCTCTGCTTCCTTGTAACAGAAATAGAATATTTACTCCATCTAATCTCATGACTCATACTGGTTTTTTGCTGTTTAGTTGATGCCACGGGAAGCCATCAGCACTCTCTTTGACAACTATACCTGGATCAAACACTCTGGGAACACCCAGATCCTGGGGAAATCTGCTGCCTGGATCCATCCTAAAGTCAGTGTCTTCGTCACCATCCTGCTCTTCTTCCTCGTGAAGGTAGGAAGCCCAGCTCACCATAACCCTTTTCCACTCAGACTGAATGTTCCTCCCTTTTGTAAAGCAGTTTGTGAAGTGCCAATGAGGAGCTGCTGGGTACTGAATGAAGCACTACAGCTGCAATGGATTCCTACCTCTTCTGACGTGATGTTTGCCCACCTTGAATGACCAAAATCATTAGGGAATAGTTTCCTTAATTTAGTGGCCTTTTCTGCTCCCTAGGTCATCCTCCTCATGCATCCCACTGAATGACCTTTGGTATCCATGTATAGTAGCTGGTAGGGAGGACTAAATCAGGAAACATTTCTCAAGTTCCACAAAAATAAATACTTGACTAAAAAGCTATCAGATAGTTTATGTTTGATCTAAATGAAGTCTGATACAGTGTATTTGATATTCCTGACTTCAGATAGGAGACAAATAGGAATATGCAAGCACAATCTATAGTCGTGTGAGGCTCAAGGATTTGTTAGCAGTCCATCAAAACTTGATGGAGAAATGCAGCTGGAAACAGTTTTGCTTATTTCCCAGAAAGCAACAGCAGATTAAAAATCCTGAGCTGACATGGTCTGTGGAAGTTGGAACTGTTCAGTCTCTGAAAGGATCAGTTGTGTAATTGACACAGGACAGAGAAAAAAAAAAAGAGAGGAAAAAAAAAAGACCTCTGAAAGAAGAAAACATCATATTCCAATGTTCAAAATAAAAGTAGCAAAAGGAAGTTTTCCTAAGATGAAATATATATATATGGATAAAAATATTGTAGAATAGGGGCTAATTATTTTATTATTTACTTATTGCAAAGGGGCAGAAGAGCTGAGGCCACCTTGCAATGTCAGTTGAAAATTTCAGTAGATCAAGAACAACTATCAATGACTGATGGACACAACTGTTTCCACCTAAAATAAAACACTCTATCAAATTTCAGACAGGTAGTTAAGGGTTCTCCTTCTTTGATAATTCTTATTACAGTATACCAAGCAGAAAAGGTCTTGTTTACTTGAAGAAAAGAGGAGTGGAAAAGAGGAGTGGTCTACAGGGTGTGTCTGTCCCGAGTCCATCTGTTTGCCTTTGGAGGAGCTGTACCCTCAGTCACTAGATTCATTGGCATTGTCCTACTAACTAAAGGCTTTGTCTACTCACTAGATAACTTCTCTTGATTTTCTTCTGGATATATTCAGCATTGAGATAGACCACATAAACAAGAAACTGCTGTTTTGACTCTGAGCAAAGGCCTGGTGTGATTCTCCACTGCAGTATAGTCAGTTTTCAGCTGTATTTGGCCAGGTTTGGTACTGCAAAGACAGAGCTCAGGTAGCAGTACTACACCTCAGCAGCTCTCTGGTCTCTGTAGCCAGGCTGGGCACAGAGTGGGGCAGCAGGAAAAGCTACTGCTGCTCAGTAACAACTGCACCCTCTGCCTCTGTTCTAGTTCTGCATGGCTGTTATTGCCACCACGATGCCAATCCCCTGTGGAGGCTTCATGCCTGTTTTCGTATTAGGTGAGTTTCAATTTTGTTTTGCAGCATATTCATCTGACAGGTGGAGAGAATAGGAGAGACACTGCCTACACCCCTAGCAGGGTTCATCTGGCATATGAGGAGTCATCACTTGATGTCTATGACAACCTGGTTAGCAGTCCATAGACCAGCCTCTGGGCCTCTGCTTTTGACATTTCCTCAACCCCCCAAAACCAAATGCCAAGTAGGTAATCCCTACCCTTTCACATAAGGAAAGCCACACTTGGGGAGACATGCTGAGCCATGGCCTTCTAATCTCTATGCCTCTTCACTTACAGAAGAACTTCCATTCTACAATTAATAGTAGCTGTTCCTTTCACCCCTGAAAGCCAGCCAGAAGAGATAACCTCAAAACTAGTACCCGTGATGGAGTCTACCATTTACTCCTTTCTTCTGACTGAAATATGATAACATAAAAAGTTTATTGACTTTTACCTGGTTTTAATTCCAGTAACAACAAAAAAAATTAAAAAATAATATGATGCTGTATGTTAAGAAAGAGAGGCTGTGTTAGACTGAACTGTACAAGCTCATGATGTTCAGCATTAAGTACCCACAACTCTCAAATGAAATAGGGTGCTCTAAGGACCTCTGAGTTCTGGCAAGCAGCAACTGAACATGAGGCAGTACCTTGCAGTGATGAAGGCTAACCAACATCAAGGCTGTGTTAGGAAAAGTCCTAGACAGCAATGCAAAGAAATTGTTTGTTTCTATGCATTCAGCATTTTGGATACAATTCTGGAACACGGTGCTGTTTTGTGTCCACCAATCCAAGAGATCCTTGCAGACTTGTAAAACCTGTCTAAACAAGACATGGGTGATTCCATCTCACTTTGAAAATAGCCCTTTTCTGAGCAGGGGTCAGAACAAGACCTTCGGAAGTCCCCTCTCACAAAAACTTTCCTGTAAGCTGTGATTCTAATGTTTAGACATTCACAGAATGAGAGTCTAAAGGGCCTGAACTGTGATCTGGACTGACATTGTACAGAGTCTGAAAATATGTCCTCCAGCCTGGGAAACACAGCTACTGCTGTGCCTGGTGTGTCCAAGTGAATGAACGAGGGGTCAACTGTATTTACCAATCCTTTTTTCCTCTCGGAGTCTAACCTCTGTATTTTGTAACTGAGAACTATTCTTTAGTTACCAGTGCCATTTTAATGTAAGTTTTGGCTTCATTTCTGTTAGAAAATATCCAAGTGATTGCCCAGCACAGCTGCACAGCTGCACAGCACAGACTGCATGTTCCTTAAATGTTAATTCCATAACTGTCAGTGATACTTTTCAGGTGCTGCATTTGGACGTCTCATTGGGGAAATCATGGCATCGCTCTTTCCCAACGGGATCCTCTTTGATGACATTCTCTATCAAATCTTACCTGGAGGGTATGCTGTCATTGGTGAGCCTCCATGTCTTCCTTTTTCCTCACCTGGTCCCACTGCTGTAATTTTTCTGGTTGACAGGATAAGCTGTTTCTATATGACAGCCTTCTTCTCTCCCTGTTCCTTCTCCTACCTGGGAAAGGTGCAGCAGCTTTGACAGGAGCGGTGAGCCACACTGTCTCCACCGCTGTCATCTGCTTCGAGCTGACGGGTCAGATCTCTCACATCCTGCCCATGATGGTGGCTGTCATTCTTGCCAACATGGTGGCCCAGAGTTTGCAGCCCAGCCTCTACGACAGCATCATCCAGGTGAAGAAGTTGCCCTACCTGCCAGACCTGGGCTGGAATCACATAAGGTATAGTAGCAAAACAGGTGGAAACAGGGAGTGGCAAGGAAATAAATCAGGAGAGGGTTAAGACCACAGGGGAATAAAAGGTTATGAAAAGGGTTCAGTACTACAAAGGAATTAAGAAGGCAGAATAGGCCTGCAGTAAGTAAAAACAAGTGTTGGAGTAGAATTAGGTTTCACACACAAAACCAGAAAAATGTCCTCTTCTTTTTTTCATTGAAAGCACAAGTTTGAATGACCTGCAATGTTACTGAATTTGTATTAATATTTCCAAACTGCATCAGCTTCAAAATTTAAAAATCAGGAGTCTCATTTATCTAAATTCAGTGGGGTTTGGATACTTTTTTCCCAGCAAATGTTTGAAATACTTTATTTGGATATTTTGCCTCTAGTATATATTACAGACATAGGTATGTCTATAAAAACCATCTATACATATATGTATACATGTGTGTATTTTATGGTGAGGGGTAACAGAGTGGAATGCAACTGTAATGGAAATCCAATTAATCTGTATTTATCCTCTTGGAAAGTCCTCTGGTTACTCTCAGAGAAGACAATTTGGCAGCTGTATTTTGAGCACTTCTAAAAAAAGTGGTCATTTAGGTATTTCTTTAGGGAATTTATGTACTTGACATTTTAAATATGCTAACTCTTCCTCTTATCATCCATAAATTCACAGCAAATACAACATCTTTGTTGAGGATATTATGGTCCAAGATGTGAAATTTGTTTCCTCCAACTGTAAATACCGAGACTTGCAAGCGGTGCTCCAAAGCACCACAGTGAAATCTTTGCCTTTGGTGGACTCGCCAGGTAAGCAATGCAGAGAAACTGGTCCCTCCTGAAGACTGTCTCAGCTTGGAGAAACTAGCTTTCAAATTACATGGTGTGAAGCAGGCAGTGTGACCTACCACACAAAAAAATAAATCCTAAAAATCTCCCACTGCGGATGATGTATGGCAGGCGGCTGTTTCAGCTGGCCAGACAGGGAAGCTGGAGTGTGGGCAGTGAAGCAGATCCAGCACATAAGGGAGGTGTGTGGGAAGTCTGTAGACTGAACTGTGACAACAGGGCCCTCCTGAGATCCTGCACGAGCCAAGGGCACGCATGGGATGGCACAACTCAGGACGGCAAGGTCCCTTCCCACAGCCCCACAGCCTAGGAGCCACCACAGGGCTGGTCAGTGACTCTTGTACAGCTCTAGACAGTACGAGCCTGAGCACTTGGAAGAGGCTGGAAGGACGACGGGGTGATGTGTGGAAGGGGACCTTCAAAACCTTGAGGTGGTTTAATGGTTTAATTCCCTGCTCTGTGTTGTACAGAGTCCATGATCCTCCTGGGGTCTGTGGAGCGGTCGGAGCTGCAGGCTCTCCTCCAGACACACATCAGCCCAGAGCGGCGACGGCTCCTCAACAGAGAGATGCAGCAGAAGCTGAATGAGGCACCCTACGATGGACCCTGGGCAAACCTGCCAAAGCTGATGCACGAATCTTTTGCTTATGTGGATGAGGATGAGGATACAGATGAGAAGGGAGAGGTGAGGCAGAGAAGTGGACAGACTGCAACACAGAGACTGCTTAGAAGCAGTGAGGCATTTGAGGAGGCTGAAAAATAAATGGCATAAGGTGGACTTATTTTCTCTCCTTTCCTTAACAGCTGCCTCGGCCTCCGAGTCCCACTCCCAGTTACCCAGAGGAGCCAAATGGCCCAACAAGTCCTCTTAAACAAATGCCTGAAACCTTGGAGCCCCAGCAACACTCAGGTATGGTAACTTCTGTCATGGCTCAACCACATCCTAGCCAGCATGGGGAAGCTTTCATGCTAACTGTGTGTACCTGCCTGTGTGAGGTGCTGGTTTCCCAGAGACTGAGAGAAGGAGCTTTCTCTGCTGTCCCTGCATGAAAGACACTTTGTTAGTGCACCCCAACATCAGTGTACGGTACCTGGAAATAGCTTCTGTTATGATCCCCCAGAGAGCACAGCATAAGTAGGCCCACTAAGGATGGACTGTGTCTCCCCACTCCATTCTTTGCAATAACAACTCCTTGGACATTTTCTGTAGAGTCTGCATAGAAAGGTCCCATCTCTTGGCTCCTTCACCACATCAATGAATCTCCTTGGGGAAGGTAGCCTCAGAGCCAAACATCTGCACTAAGTTTTGAGTAGCTGAAGCTGTTGCTCAGCCATCTCCAAAACTGAAAGGCTCCTCCCTTGGACACGCATCTCTTTGATTCAGCTGCATTAATCTGATGGACAGATACTGATGTATTGTGCTCTTTTGTGTCACACCCCAGCCTGTATTAGCTTTGCTTTCAAGACTGAACTCATAGCTCATTTCTGATTCATTTATCATGTATATTTGGTGCAGGATGGTGGGTTGTTTTTATCCTTTATGCGTCCTGAAATACGCAGAGAGTGAGTAAGCACAGAGATGTAGCCCAGTCTTGAGAATGAGTACAGAGGATAGGGCTTTAGCTCGTGCATTTAGGTACCCAAACGTTACATGTAAAAGAGCACATAGCACATTCTGGTTCATTAACACCCCTCATGTATGACTAAACCTCTAAGGCATAGAAAAATCCACTTTATCCTTCCAGAGCAGTGGAGTGGTGGGGCAGCCATCCACCCATCTTACCAAAGCAGAAAAAGAACCACACATGTAAACGAGAGTGTGAAACATTTTATGTGAAGCTAGAACTGAGTGACCCAGCAATGACAAGAGGAAGCGGAACAGGAATGAATTCATGAGACCTTCCTCTTCTTTTTTCAGTTTGGCTCACAGCTATCATTGTTTCTGACCAAACTTCCTCCACAGCCTTGTTCACAACAGCACCAGACCCTGTCTCCTCCTCTTTGCTAACTCCCTGCCCAGGAGTATAATTTTGGTCTTTTCTATTCCCATCCTTCCACTGCTGGCAGAACCCATGGACTCCTCAGCCCTTGGCACCTGTCATATCCCATTTGTTGATATGTTTTGTTGCATGGGAGTATTAATTCTGGAATGTCCCAGACACCATTTTACAAACTGAATGCCAGATGGTGACCGGCTCAGCTCTATCGTGTCCCTCATAGTATTTCCCAGCCTGCCTTGGGAAGAGGATGCCATAGGTGTGGGGCTTTGTATTTTTGTCTCTCACTTGTTCTCCTCTCTTATCCACGTGTTTGTTCTCATCCTTCAGGCAGTTTCAGGAGTCTGAGGCAACTGATCCAGCAGCTCTTGTGCCATTGCAGCCGTCCACATGAAACAGAGAGCACCATCCAGGTCAGGGCTACAGAGAGCCTGGTAGTACCCTGAAGAAGGAAGGGAATGCAATGGAACTAGAAACCACTACTCGAGATATTCAGCATTTGGCTAAAGCATGGACACAATTATGGTCCTGAACACTGACAGCATCAGTGGGGAGCTCCCTCCAAGGAGAAAGGATGTGATTAATGTAAAGGAGTGTGCATTTTCCTAAAGAGTCATCTGTGCTCAGGTGCCAGGCTACCAGCATAATTGAGTTTGGGCATCTTTTCTCAGTGAAAAAAAATTAATGGTATTTTGGTTAACATGCAATAAAATGCAGTTCAAGTCCATTTGGCAATCAGTTTTGGACAGATGGAGAAAAATTAAAAAAAAAAACTTTTGGCTCTTGCCATGTTAAATGCCCTTGGTTATCTGACACATCTGCACAGGGTTTGGGGATTACAGACAGAGCTTATGGGAGACCCATCCACTCCAGGGCAGTGGTTGGACCCCATGTGGGATATCCTGAGAGATCTAAATCAGTATTAGATGGCCGTGTTTAGGGACCTGAATTGCTCCACCAGAACTCCATGGTGAATTGTCATTGGCAAGGGAAGCACAGCAAGGGCAAAGTACACTGTATAATGGATGAGTATAAAGAAAATCTAAGCACTTGGTACTACACTATTTGGAACAAAAAGGCGACCACATGGGGTGAGGAGGCTGTGCAGATTTTCCCTTTCTGTACTCTGTGAAACTGTGAGCTCTTTGGCTGTCCTGAACAGTGTTTTCTCCTACAGGAGCCAGGGGAAGTCATTGAGACAATGACACCAGAAGAGGTAAGACCAGATGCAGAAACGGAGTGAGGTCATGTGAGTGCTTCTTGTACCCATTTCCTATCACTTGCAATACTCCAGGAACCTCAGTGATTGCCACATAAAGCCATAGCCAAAGTAATTTTCTTCTTGGAGTGGCACAGTGGGCAAGTCTCACCCATAAGAGAAGAGATTGGCTAGATGTGCTGGTTAGACCCTGACTAATCTGATCTAGCTTTGAAGTCAGCCCTGCTGGAGCAGGGTTTTGGACTAGAGGCCTCCACAGGTGCCCCCTCATCTCAATCTTCCTGTGGGCCCATGTTGCTCTTTCATTTCCTACACAATGGATCATTTATCTTGCAACGACAAGGGGAAGATGCACTCAGAAAGGAAAGCTAAAGATGTTCACTGCCTCTTTAAGAAGGAAAAAACAAAACCCCATCTTCTCAGAAAATGTCTGAATTGCCCTGTTTCCACAGGGACTTGACATCTGGCAAGAAAGGGATGGGAAACCTGAGGGGTGAGATACAATGGACAAGATGAATGAAGTACAAAGGACGGAAGAAGGAATAACAGGAGGAGAGGACTAGTTTGGGTACACAAGACAGCAATGCTGCAGGCAGCTGTAAGAGTGACTCCTCTTCTTTCCTGTGTCAGATAGATGCCTGGGAACAGGAGGAGCTGAACAAGAACGTGTGCTTTGACAGCTGCCGCGTAGATCCCTCCCCTTTCCAACTGGTGGAGAGAACTTCCTTGCACAAGGTGAGTGCAGATGTCTCCCTGAGGCATACATCATTTTTCTCCACTCATTCCAAGTCCAGTCTATGACTTATTTCTCCTTGTCTTCACCTACAACTACTATCACCAGCCACTTTCACATCAAGCTACAGAAGTGAGCTTGTTCCTGTAATCTTCTGTGTATATCTCCAATCTCCTGCAAAAGGAAAGGCTTTGTGATAAGAAATCTGAGTCCATTTATTTAAAAAGCTTTTGGACAAAAAAAAATCTGCTACACTAACAGTAGCATTGTGTGCCTTGCTGCTGAGGCATTACACTGAGATTTACACTCCACCCTGTCAGTGTGCAGCGCTGGAATGAGCACTCCCGGATTTCTCAGGGTGTTTCTGTCAGGGTGTAGAATCTGCCTGCGTCATAGGCTCTTCATGGAACTGAAGTACAAGGAAAGAAGAAGCTGGATCATGCAACACCTAGAGTCAGCATAGGATGACTGGAGATTAAAGCAGTCATTGTATGTCAGGAGAAAGATAGGACTGCTTTCACTCTGTGGAAAGGGAAAGCAGTCTACTGAAGTAAAAGTGCACAGTGCATGCTTTTATCAATATTTAATGTGAATGGTCAGCATAGGCCTTCTACTAAATTAATTAATTACTGTTAAGATCTTAGCCTTGAGCAAAACAAGAATAGGCTAGCATATAGTTCAGATGAGTTTTCTGAAGGGGTGGGTGAAGTCATCTGAAAACCACTAGCATTTATCTTTGAGGATAGATGCTTACAAAAAATGATACCTGAAGGCTGATCATGGGTAAAGTTTCATACCTGTCATATAAAAGAGCAAGTGAGAAACTCTGAAATAACAGACAAATCAACTTAACTTGGATGCACAAAATAAAAACCAAACCAGGAATAAATAATCCAACTATATGAAGTGTGCACAGTTAGAACTAAATGTGAGACTACTGACAATGAAAAGAGTATCACAGTTTATCATAACCAAACTGTATTTAACCATCTTTCTTTGACATTAGAGTAAAATGTATTATTCTTCAGAAATCAGATTTTTCCTAGTTTACACTTGAACATGACATTCAGTATCTTATATGATGCTTAAAAAAAAAGGTCAAACACTAGCTGTGACAGAATGATTTCATGTAAGGCCACAGATGAAGTCCAGCTAGAGCTCAGCTTCAAGAACCTGGAGGTTGGAAATATACCAGAGATGAGCACTGAGAATGTGGAAAGTTTTAGAAACCCAGATCTGTGAATAATAGTAAAATAATGTGGTATATTTAGGCTGAAGAAAAGAAGACTGATAGCAGTGTGATATCTGTCCTTTCAAGGAGACTTTGTAAGAGAAAGGGAATAACTTGTTCTCAGTGCTCTCACTGCACTGGATAAGCAGCAACAAGCTTAAGCTTTCACAGAAAATATTCTGGGACAGGAAAAAAGAAATCCTCTATTGATAAGGAAAACACTGGAATAAATAACCTAAGCAGTTTTTGACTTTACATGTTACTCTATGGTAGTTCAGTTTCCAGCACCAAAATGAAACAGGATCTGCATAGGTCTCCAAATGCACAACACTGGGTGTTGTACGGGAATCTCCACCAGACGCAGGATGAGAATGACCTTGAGAATGTGCTCTCCAACACCAGCACAGTCCCAACTACAGCTGCACAGCAGAAGGAGCAAAGAGTAGTATTTGGCAGATACAAAAGGGGAAGAAGGGAAGACCGAATTTCTCACTGGGATAACTGCACAATTTTGTGTCTTTGTGATTTCCATTTCTAAATCCTGAGTCCCAGCTCTAGCACCAAGTTCTGTGTTACCCATTTCCAGAGTCCCTGAGGTGGTCTTTTGTGGTTTTGCTCCTAGACACACACATTGTTCTCACTACTGGGCCTCAGCCACGCCTACGTAACCAGCATGGGGAAGCTGAGAGGAGTGTTGGCTTTGGAAGAGGTGAGTACACATCCTCTGCCATCCTCTTAAATGACTGCAATGGTCCTGTAGATCACTGCACTAACTCACAAGTGCTGCAGGTTCCAGCTGGGAATTTATATAACTGCAAGTATTACGTTTTCAATCCAGTGTTGAATTCTGAGTCTACTCTTTGGAAGCCATGTAAAGGAATGGATGACTGCATTTCAGAGGAGGCAGCAGGTGTTTACAGGGATGTTAGGAGGTTCATCTTTTTCATGAGTGCAGGGCTCTTAACCGAGGCTTCACAGCCACTCTTAACTGAGTGCCTATTACTGTTTATGAAAAAAGTGTGGAATTTGTTGTTTACCATGGAATTTTTCATTACATCACCAGTGTAAAAGATTATCTCCACAGGCCCCAGAGGTAGAGCTGTAACTCTATTTGTGATCCCTTCACCACAGGGAGTAGATGAACTTCTGCTGGGTAGGGCTGGGCCAGCCTCCCTTTCATGTTTTTTTTTTTTCCCTGAAATTTTTCTCTTTTTTCAGCTCCAGAAGGCAATAGAGGGTTCCACCCGCTCTGGGGTTCGTCTCCGTCCGCCCCTTGCCAGTTTCCGCGACATCAACCGGACTTCCACCACCACCAAGGTCGGGCAGGGCGCTCAGGCGTGGAGCCGGGAGGACAATGACACGGTGGCAGGACAGCAAGCAGCAAACCTGGGCACTGAGAGCCCTCTGCCTCCCTGCTCACACTCCCCACAGCCCTCACACTCACAGGAAGAGGGGGAAGTCCCCAGCTCTGCTTATGCCACGGATACCGAGTTGGAAGAGATGGAGCTGACAGGGCCAGTTGCTGAAAACATCTCAGACATCCTCAAGGACCTAAACCTACGCACCACTGACCTGGATGAAGATGAAGATGAGGATGAGGATGTTCCCTTATAGCTGGTGTGAGGGTAGCAGTCCATCACACTCTTCAGTGAGCCAGTCTTCTTGTGTTTGCTCCTCCAAGAGAAGCTTTTGGATGTTCTTTGCGATCCTCACAGAGGAATGATTCAGCTGGGAGGAGGGACATCAGACTGACCCTTTCTTCTGATGCTTTCCCTCTGTGCACACTGTTAGGCTGCTGGACTATTTGGGCGTGTGCAGGTGTCAGATGTGGACTGCAAGGCGCCTGAGCGCAGGCAGAGCACACCGTAACAGGACAAGGACACTGCTGACACAGCCAGGATGCTCTGGGTCAATCTGCCACGTGGAAAGTGGAGCAGGATCAGTTCTCACTCGCCACTGGTGCCGTCCTTCCAGTCACACCAGGCCTGCATGCAGCAGTGTAACACAGCCAGACCTCCAGCCTAGAAGCATACTGCTGCTTCTGACTGCCACCCTGTCCATGTTGCTGCAGCTCCTTTTCACTGGCTCTTATCTCGCACCCCCCCAAACATTCCCACGTAGAACATTTTTATTCTTTCTCAATTTTTACTCTGGGATTTTCCTGGATGGGGATGCAGTTAGGAGCTTCTCCTCTGTCCTATAGATGAGCCATGCCCTAAAAACAGATGGGAGGAAAATATTTGGTATATGTCTCATGTCTTGAATTCAGCCAAGGCTTTAGAAAACACTGGAAGGGAGAAAAGCTTCTTTGTTTTCCCATCATCTCTGAAATTTTGAAACAGAATGGGAAAATCTTAAGTGAGGGCATCTTCAGTGCTGGGGGAAGACGAGTAAAATAGCATATATGTACCAATATTTCAAATAACTGTGTTTGTCTCTCTGAATCACTGTTCACAATTTTCCACAGTTATAGTCTTAAAATATAAGAACTCAAGCAAACAATAATTATGGAGTGTTAGCAGGCTGCCAAGAAATACAGCAGAGAGAAGACACATTTTCTACACTTTGAAAACAGGTTTCTTTCTGAAAACTCCTGCTCTCTTTCCTGGTAATTCTACCCTGCCTACTTTCCACATATTTCTGCATACCTCAGATCTAAGAATTCCAGCTCTCACTTTTGCCAGCTTGTCTCTGTTGTGACTAACAGCAGAGACCTCAACCCTTGTCTGCAGCATCCCTCTCTATTCCAGTTCTAAATCTGGAGCAGATCTGCATCTTGCTAAAAGACATCTTGTCAGTTCGTGTCATGCATGCAAAACCTTGGCACCCAAAGGTAAGATGCTGCTTTGTTTAATTCACCGCTCTTGTGAGGTTTTCTCAGTAAACAGGCAAAACCAAATTCTGTGTATTCTGCAGCTTCTTCTAACAGTCTACATCTCTTTCTACCATATTTTTGGTGTCTCATAGCACTTAGATGCAGTCCCAAGCAGCCTATTAGATGTGCTTCCACTTATCAGAGGAGAAATCCAGGCTCTGAAAATACGTTCTTGAAGGTATTCTCATTCCCCTTCCTGGTATTAGTAAAGCATTATCTAACTTAGAGTGACCAGTTCTACTTTAACACATGATTTTCCTTAAGCTGTCTCAGGAGCAAGTCAAAAACATCATTACTTCTAACCCAGACACCAAAGGAAAATTCCCTCCTGGCTTTAATTCCAAGGATCGACCTTGCAGCAATTCCTCTCTGATGATGCTCATGGGTGGGAGAGTCTGTGACAAGCTTAAAGTAGAAGGATATCTTCCCCACTAGTCCCTTGAAGAGAGAGAAATTTATTATTGCTGTCTGGAGCTCAGAGCCCACCAGGTCTGTTGATTTAGGCACAAGATCACCCTTTGTAAGCTAACTGGGGACAGCCTTTCCCTGCCTAAATGGTAGTCTGTCCTCTGGGAGCTGCCCTGTCCTTGTGAGGAGAGGTGGTGATCTGAGGGCAAGTCCCTTGCACACAACAGCTGCTTGCCTCCACCAGAGGGGCACGTTTGTGTCTGCCAGGCATCAGCACAGCCTCCCCACTACCTTTGTGTCACCTTCCGCTGCCTGCGGGGAAGAGGCAAAACAACTGCTTTTTTTTCCCTCAGGGAATTGTGATCGTCCCTTATATAAGCACAGGAGACAGGACATTCCTGTTACACAAGCATAGATATTCAGTGAGTGACAACACTGCGACCAAATCTGGTCTGAGGGTCCAAGCACACTCAAGAAGGATGAGTTTCTCCAAGTCATCCCCAGCCTTACTGTGCAGACTTGTATTTTACAGCTTAACCACAGGCTTCCACTGAGCCAGATGAGACAAGGAGAAACTTTGAGGCTGGAGTCAGCACACCTCCCCCTCCTCTCTCCTGAATACAGATATATGCTCTGCTCCAGTCCCACACTTCTCCTACAGTGTGTTACAGAAGATCTGGGATGTGACTGGCTGAGAAAGCAGATGGGAGTCTAAATCAAAGCCAGCGAGTGTGTGAGTCATGACAGACAGATTGTGAGCTGGGGGAGATGAAGCTGGAACAAAAAATGATGCACATGGAGAGGCTTGGGGAGTAAAACACTGGCTAACCTGGAAAGCTTCTTGAGGCTCATCACTTGAGATTGCAAGAGAGAGATACACACATGCCCACACATGCAGGTGTGGTATCTCAGGTACCTCTCTATTCCTATTGCCTTTAGCTGTCTCTGGGTTCCTGTGAGGAGTGGGACTGCTCCCTGGGGGAGAGCTGAAAGGTGGCTGTAACTGCTGCTCTTTGCAGACACTACTCAAGTTCCATTCCAGGTATTGCCTCCACCCATGGAACAGAAGCAGTATCCATCTGCACCATTTTCTCACCTTTATTCATATATGAAAATGCACAAGGAGCCAGGATGGGACAAAAAAACACTCTGCAAAGATGGTTTGCAAAGGCTGAAGTTGTTTCCACTTCCATCTTACCAATAAAACCTTCACTGAGCTGATGCCAAGTACATTAATAGGTGCAAAACGTGCAGTAAAATAATACTAAGCCTACCTTTGTCAAGAGAACTTAAAGCTTGTGCCCTCTCAGGCTATCCCACTACACCCCCTCAAAGTTTAAACTTGAAATCTTTGTCCAGCAAACGAAGTCACACTGATCTGTCACTCTAAAACCTGCATCTCCCATCCTATCCAAATAGCACAGACTTGATTAACTACAGGGAAAAATCTTTTTTTCTCAATCCAAAATATCCCCAGAATTTGTATCAGCTGAGAGGCCTTCCCATCCAGACAGAAATTCACATCTAGCAAAAAACTGAACTCTTCCTTTCACATTACACTTAAGGGTGAAGCAGAGTATTGTTTTTAAATGCATCAATATAAAGAATTGAAAAAATAGGGAAGACTTAAGGTTGGTAAGACAACACGTGGGGCTTTAGGTAGGTATGACATAGCTAAGAGACTTGGCCATGAGCCAAATAAAGGAGAAAACACATGAACTACCGAACAGCAAGAAAGATTTGCCTCAACAAAGTAACATTTTTGGTTACCATTTGAGACTAAAATAATTCTAGTTTTCTAAGCCTATGGACAAAAACAATTAGTACAGGCAGAAAGAGAGAGACAGATAGAGTCCATAAAAATAGCAGCCCCCTTCTGCTCAGTTATGCAAATACTGTACAGAAGTGTTTGTTTTGTGGCCAAAGAGTACAAGACCAGCAATAACCAGCTGAGCAAGTGAAGAAAAATTAGTCCAAACCCAGGAAGAGTATAATTAAAAACACACTATTAAAAATACAGTCACAGCAAGCACTAAGTTGTTCATGGCCACATAACCAGATACCTGGGCACAGCTCTCATAAAAATTTAATCAACACTAGAGACCAATAATTAAAATTTACACACAAAAGCTGTGCCTGAGCATTAGGGTTAGGGTCTTAAGATGTGATGCAAAACTTTTTAATGCTGTGTTTGTGGGAGACAAGCTTAAACTGGTCCTGACTGTGAGCCACAGGCTGTCCTTGTGTGCCCTCCCTGCCACGGGACAGACAGCCCTGTGCACGTGCACTCAGGCACACTCACAAACATCACCTCTGTCAAAGCAGGGCTGTGCAGTAACAGAAAACTCTCCAACTCAGTTTCCTGTGCCTTGAGCCACACCTCTCCTTCCCTCAGCCTGCTGGATGTCACTAAGTCCCAGTGCAGCAAGACTAACAAGACTGCTGTGGACACTGCTGGGATTAGTGTGATGAGGTAGTCTCACCCAAACCTATTACTAGTTCAAGCACTGGACTTCCAAATGAGCATTTGCTCCCATCCCAGCCTTTTTAGCGTGCTGCTAGTGCAAACATCTTGTGCTGTGTAGTAAAACCAGTTAGAGAAATTTATCTAGCCAACTTGAAGAATTGGATCTGATATGGATCCAATCCATATCCAGCTGAGGAAAAGTCCAGTAGCAAGTTCATGAATGAAACAGAATGCAGAGAAATGAAAATGTGAATTGCCTACTTTAGAGGAACAAAAATCTAAGTACTGCTAGTATCTGACTATTTACTGAATGGCTACTCAGTTTGAAGAACAGAAGGTAAAGCTACAAGACATACTGAGACATATTCAGAATTAAAGCCACATAAACTCAAGTTAGAAGCTTTTCAGTTTTTTTTTCCCAAACAGAAACAAATGCAGAAGACAGTAATGGAAGGTTTATGAGAAATACATTTGAAAGAAAAGAAAATCTGCTTTTCTCTCCACCCTCAAACTTCTATAGCGCACTTAAGCAAATGGGCTGTGAAAAGAAATGGGAGCTGAGATGGCTGGATTGTGACCAAACATGTCACAGAATCCTATGCTTAACTCAAATTGGCAATTTCTCTGGCACAGAAGATAGGATCTGTCTGGAGAACCGTGTAGAAAGTACCCCTGCAGCTGGCAAAGTGCAGATCCAGTGAGGTGTACAGCAAGAATGCTCTTATGCCCTTTTCAGTTACCGTTCTCATTAATCACTCAGAAGTAACATATGAGGTATTGTAAAACAGCAACATGAGAGAAACATATGGCAGGTTTGCCACCTAGTCTAAACAGAGAAATAAGCAGAAAGTGGAGATGAGAGCCTCAGGCAGATACCATAGAATGAGGTTCATGCTGGGGCTAAGCAGCTAAATCTAGAGAAGATGAACTTATCTGAGGGGTAAGTCTAATCTAGCATGATGACAAAGGAGTTCTTTTAGGTGAAACATTCAGCAGCCAGACAGCATCTTTGCAGCATAATGTGAAATTAAGAAAAAAAGACATTTTTCCTATGCAGAGGTATGACTTCCAGGACCGGAGACATTTTGTTTTCCCAGGGACTCAAATCTTAAAAATATATGGAATAACTGATTCCATTTGACACACTACATTTCATAAAAGAAAGTAGTTTAGAGGCCATTTGGAAAAAAAAAAAAACAAAACAAAAAACCCCAAAAACCCACAACATCAACAACAAAAAACCAAACAAAACAAAAACCACACACAAAACCAGGAGAGAGTACGGGGGAGACTTACAAGGATTGACAAAAATAAAATTTAAGAAAAACCCCAAAAAACAACAACAAAAAAAACCACCCTAAAGCAGTTAAGTAAGTGTGTCTTATGCAAGTCACAATTAATTCTATGAACATAGTTATGCAGACATACATACCAAGTGGTGGGTGGCAATCTATTTGGTAGCAAAAGCAGATAAACTGGAAAGAATCAAATTAAATTCTAATAGAACACAGAGAGCAAAGATCAGTCCAATAGCCCTGGTTGTAAAACATGCTGTGCCTTAAGCAGGGCAAGAGACAATGCTTAGCTCCTGGAAAAACCAGAGCTTGAAAAGCACAAGTATCTTGACAAGGAAATAATACCTTTTATGGCTAGAATTTTAAAGTCTCATATGGCAAACAAACTATGGCAAACAAGCTGCTGGATCTGCCTAATATCCTCCATCAGAAGCAGATGACACAACAATGTTGGAAGTGCAGAGATGTTTCTTTCCCTCTGAGTTGACCAATTCCCCAATCTGCTATGAGGACAGCGGGCTGAGAAGCATTTAAAACTGAAATGTGAACCCAGAGTCGTGCTACCCAATGTCAGTGCCTTTTACAACCTCAGCATCAGACACCTTTCTATGTCCTAACGGGCTGTTGTGAAATTTCTGTCCAACTCTGAGTCAGATGTGTCTGCATCTCACCAGTATTGGGACAAAACTTGTATATATCAGCTGGAAAATGCTTATTCAGTAGAACAGGAAAACTCACACTGTGCTAAATTAAAGGATTGTGTTGATGTGATGCCTTCTATCCTCAAATCTGGCCTAGGATTCATGTCCTGGTAGTCAAAGACACACATCAGATTTTAGCTCTGTATAGTCAAACATGTGATGTTCTTTCTTAATGAGAAATCAGATATTTCCTACTCTGGGGTGCTTCTCCAAGCCAACATGGATCCTTTTCAATGTGCTCCACCAGACTATCTCCTTGAAACCCACCCCCTCTTCCTAGGATCCTCCTTCCTCAGACGCAAGTCCCCTGGAACCAGTCCCACAGAAATAAAACACTTCCACCAGCCAGGAGGGCAAGACCACATTCTGTTTAATAACAACTCCATAAAGGACTGTACATGCTATTTTGAGCTACCTCCCCTCCTTTACTGTGGTTGCTGCCACGTACAGGCATGGAGGTGTGTAGTGCCATATAGTTCTCTAAGCCTATATGTAATGTGTGCACATGTATGCAGGTATGTTGCACATGTATGTATTTATATATAGCTTTGTAGAAGTGTTTATCTCCTAAGTCACATTATCAAAACATGCGAAGTATATCCAACAAAAATTTTCAGGCAAACATGTTTTTTGGAGCTGGAAGACCAAAGGCAAATCAGACTCATTTTAGTTATTAAGGGCTAGTGTGGGACAATGTAAGGATGAAAGTTTTCAGTAGTGGGTCCCGTTTTGTTTTACTTCCATTCAATACTTTCTCCCCAAACATCAATGCACCTCTGTAAACACTAGCTTAAAAGGATACATATAATCACCATGCAGCCTCCCCGCTACAGAAAACACGTACAGGCTCGGGAAAAGCCCTTGAAAACTGCTTTGCAGCAACCTCTGTTGTCCCATACACTTATGCTAAAGTAGTTTCAGATACTGAGAATACAACATTTGAAGACCCAAGCCTTTAGTAATTTTTACACATGCTTCAGGAATCCATTCTGCATGCCACCCCTGAGACTCCCATCCACCACCCTCATACCTCCCAAATCCTCTGCCTGTACCCACCCACATCTGAAAAGAGCTGAAACAAGAGAAATCTTGTTCCCTGTAAAATTACTTTTGAGTTCCAATTTTATAGTGTAGGGATCCCCAGAGACCTCCAGTCATGCACAACATCCACAAATCAGAGAAGAAAAATCAAAGCCAAACAAGAATATGTACCTGCAAAAGAGCTTTTGGCTTGCTACGTTGCTGAAGCATGCAGTATCTGAAAAGAAGGGAAGTCCACCTACACTTGCCTCATGGGAACATAGCAGAGCTCTGGAAGAGGGTTCTTTACCTTGTGGCCTCCAATCCAATCATGACTGGATTTCCATGCCCAATGAAAATGAATCCAGAAGGCCAATGAATATGGACTACATGCCTTTATCTTATTAGAAGCAAATCTTGATGCACAATCTTGTTTCCATAATGGAGAAAAGCCTTTTTAGATGTTTTTGTCTTGCAAGCATGGACATTTGATCCCTTATGGGAAAGCAAAAACAAGACTAGGTTTCAGAGGGCATTTAAAATGTCCCCAGCTGAAGGAGATGAGGAAGATCCTAGCAGGAGCATTCTTTCCACAGAACACTGCAAACCCTCTCTTCCCAGAGAACAGCAGCTACTACACATCAGTGGCTAAGTCTGGCCCATGGCAGAGGGGTTGGACTTGAAGATCTTTAAGGTCTCTTCCAACCATTCTGTGATTCTGGGGTATCTGCACTGAAAACATTCTTGAACAAGTCTTTACAGTTTTAGTAAACATGCTCTTTCTCAGAATCACAGCCTGACTAAATTTCCTCGTCCAACAATGTGTATCTGCACTGGAAAAATACATCACATATTTCTTTTCTTTTGTGCAGACCAACACTGACAACCATAGAGCTTCTCTTCACTTCCAAGGAACAAATAACACTTTGATCTGCCTATGTTGGGGAAAAATGTCAGTGCAAGGATGTAAATAGACCCTGATATTCCAAGTGCAGATCTTCCATGTCCATTTGTTAATGTAACAACCCTCATGCCTTACCCCAACCAATCCATGGAGACAGCACAGTGTCCCCAGGCTCCATGACATATTCTGAGACAGAGACAGACACTGACCTGGCACAGAAGTCCAGCTCTTCTGCTTCTGCACAGATTCACTACTACTTGGCCTGGGAAAAGCCTATGGTACAAAAGAGGCACCTGACGTTGACTTTACAGCTTGCAATCATATTTGAGACTGTGCTTTAATGACTGTAGGCTGTCCTACACATACATTTAGTTCTAATAGGCACCATTTTACTCACATTTTCCCTGTTTATTTTTCCTTTCCCTGAGCCATGGCATAGAAATCTTTCCCTGTCAGATTGCTACAGGGGAGGAAAATCAAAGCTGAAAGTATTACTTATTTACATTTTTCTAGTTGTAAGCTGCTGATAATCTCTGTATTGGAATTAATATTTTTTTCTTTCCTTTATTTTCTTTTTTCTTTTAGAAAAAATCAAACAGTTAGTTAAAAAGATATGCCAGAGTTGTCTGAACAAGGAACACTGGAAAATCCACCTGGGAAAAATTAGAAGGAAGAGCTTAGACTTTGCCAATGTTGCTCTGCTTTTTACAGCATTTAGAGGCAGGTTATCTGAGTTTGCTTCTCCTTCTAGGCAATTATCAATACAACAGTTAAGGCAAACTAAGCTGACTTTAGGTATTTTGGGTTTCCAGTGAGATCACAACTCACTCTAACTTCATTTGGGCAAGGAGTAAGTTCTTATTTGGTGTATTTCTCATACGATTTCCCTGAAGAACTAAGCACACTGAACTTTTTTTTGAAGACAACGAAAGAGAAGCTAGCAAGAACCCAAATTCAGAGAGGTCTCTTTCCTATCACTGTCTTAAAAAAAAGAAGTGTGGCTTGGACTAAGGAGTACCATAAACTGCAACAATCCTGGACCTACAGCTTGTGCAGCAATTCTATACCTCAGTCCACTCTGCTGGGAGTCTGCCATGAAGCTTCTTACTGTGTTGTGTAAACAAAAGACATCAAGCTTTTCTTGACCTTTTTCCAAGCCTTTCCCTCCACGTCTTTCCCTCACCACGACACACAGTGGTGTACAGGCCTGTACTGTTGCACACTACCTTGCCTCACCACGGTACCTCCTACCTCTGTCAAACAAACAGATGACTTTCCTTCTCCAGTTCTCTTTTCTGAGGCTACAACTAACATTTTTCATTGCTGCTGTACACAGCACAGCACGCACAGGCTCTGACTAGGAGTGAAGTACTCTTCTGGATCTCGCACTAGACTGGAACTGGCCTGAAAATAGGGATAAATATCCATTCCAACAGCTATGCTTCACCCTTAAACAAGTCTCCCCTCTTCGAATTGCAGGATAAGACGTATCAGTATCTTTAGCTGCCATGGAGTGTAATCACTGAGTGCATACATGATTTGTGCATGTTAATTTTATTAATTTCATGCATGTATCAAGTTACTCATGTCCTCCTGACCAATTTCCAGGGTCTACCTCAAAGGGGCCTGTGGAAGGGAACAGTGAGAGGAACAACAGGGCATAAATAACAAAGACCAAATAGAAAAAAGAGCATACTAAAAATTCCAAGGAAAAGACTAAGGAAGAAAATGGGGAATAATGTCCTTCCTGGTACCCCAGTGGGTCTTATTCTTTTCAGACAGATATATCACAATCACCTAGAGCAAATTTAAGTTGCATCTGCAACCAGTCTTCCACATGACCATCTACACATTTCACCAGCCCTCAGTGATGCCTGCCTCACCAAGAGAAGCAATATGAAGAGTTCATCCCACTGGAACCATTATTTAGGTAGGGAACTGGGTTAGTTTTCAATGGGGCCAGTTCCTGAGCAGCCAAATGAGTGTTAGTGCTGGTGCTTTTTAGGCAGTAGAAGTACAGAGCTGGTGGTGGTGGAAGAGAGGAGGCAGGACAGCTCCTTTGAGGAGCTTAGACTCATCATGAAGATGCTATTTCAAAATGCACTTTCCCACTTTCTCTAACCTGATATGAAGGAAGGCCAGCTGCTGAGAACAGCACTCTCTCTCCCTCTACTCACAGCTCGTCCATCTTCACTTTTATAGCAGGGTAAAAGTCCCCAGCTTGGCAGGGGCCAGCAGTGCATCAGCACCTGCCCAAGGGCTGTGGGAGGTGAGCATGGTCAGAGCAGAGTTCCTCTTCCTTCAAAGCAGCTCACCACTGGATCAGCTTAGAAGTATGGCTAAACTCTGTTCTCTGCAGCAAGCCTGTCCTGAAAGGTGATGTTACCATTTTTTTAAGGGGGAAAGCAAGTGGATGACTTGTCAACAGCTTTCCAAAAGAAGATGATGATTTAGAGGCACAGAAAGAAGCAGATTAACTTCTCTGTCCCAGAGCCTGAGGTAATGGAATTGAAGAGAACCCAGAAGGCTTGTAAAGAAATCTTCAGATTTATAGAAAAGAAAAACTTATGAAATAGTATAACTAATCAGGTATGAGCAATCATGGGAGAAGGAACAAGAGAGAATTTTCTTGTAATTGAACATTTTAAATTAGGGTCACTTCTGTTTAAGCCTTCTTTCATGTTTAGCACAGTAATTTCAACAAGTTTCTACTGAAGACACAGGCTTGGCAGAAAGATGGGAATCTTCTATCTCCACTACTTCAAGAATACCCAAAATTTTCTGTAGTGCAGCTTTGCCTCATAATGGGTTTGTGGAAACAAACAGCAGAGCTCAGTTTCTTAGTAACTGCAGATCAGGGATACTGAGCTCACCTTTCTTTCTTATTTACAGCCTCACAAACACAATTTGGGCTCTGACTATTTGGCTGGACTCCCTCCAACTCATCCCTCCTCACCAGGATAAAGAGACTGCAGGCCAAATTTTGTTCACAGAGCACCTGTGCCTCCCATATGCTTGAATAGGTGTATCTATATAATAACAGCTTTTCTGGGAAATGTACAGTAGGTTCCAGGTCTCTCTCTCTGATACTGGATGCACACAGGCAGCAGGCCTGTTACATAAGAAAAGGCCAGATTACACAAACAATTTTCCACTTTCGAAGAGATTCAAACTGCCTCTCCAGTTCAGCTCAGGCTGCTCACTCAGGTGGCAAGTGTGGACAGGAAGACCTGCTCTCTCTAGTCAAACTCCTAGCAACTAGCTCTTTTGGATTGTGGAGAGGTATGGAAAATAGCCTTTTTCTTTCTTTCAGGAGAAGGCTGAAATTTTATTATTCACAGAATGTTAAGACATTTATGAAAAAAAAAATTACAGAATTTAGTAAGCTGGAAGGTTTTTACAGAGAGTGGTGTTCAAACCAGTCTGCATTCACAGAGAATGAGGCTATCTACAGGTTTCTAGACAGCAGGTTATGGAACTATACAGCAGGGTATAATTCTCTATCCCAATTCCACAGAGGCTAGACGAATGTACGGATTTTCTCTTCATATTGGACTCCACCGAACTTTCTATATGGTCAATTTTTTTCACACTTTTCCCTATGCAGATAACTCCCTGTCACTGCCTTCCATGGAGATAAGGTATATCTTTTAGACATCAATTAGACATCTTAGTAAATGTACCACATGTCCATATTAAAGAAAAAGAAGCCCTGGACAAGTTGACCCACTTGTCTCAGTCCTGTAAACAACACAGAGGGATCATTAGAAGCTACTCTCAAAGTTACTGTAAACATCCAGATTGGTCCTGGAGAGGCACATGGGAACAAAATGGTTTGAAGAAAGAAATAAGCCACCCAAATCTCCCACCAAGGTACACACCCAACCATTTTTGTTTCCCTGAAGACCTTTTAAAAAAGAAATAAAAACAGCTTTTAAGTTACTCATTTACGCATCTGCTGAGGTGCTCTTGGCACTTACCCCGTCTCCCTTTTCTGGCTAGTGTGATTTCCCAGGCCCTGCTCCACAGCTAGACCCAAGCCAGTTCAGGACAATGAGTTACCAGTGGCCCTGCAAGAACTATAGGAGATAATTTTTATCAAGCCTTGCTGCCCAGGGGAGGTTAATACCTGAATGTGTAAACATCTTTGAAGAGATATTGAAAGGTCATCATTCAGGAGAAGAGCGACCTCCTTAGAAAGACAGAAGCAAGACCAAGCAAACACATAAAAAGCCAGATGGGTCACAAAAACTTTTCTCTCTTCCCTACACCAAATTACCAGTTTTACTTAAACACCCCAGAGGTCTTTCATTTAGAGGTGCAATGGAGAGGGAAGACAGATCTGCTTGAAGTGGATTTGGCTGGAAAGACTTGGGTATTTAAAAAGGAGACCCTCATTTTGCAGCTGCCTGTGTCAGTGGGAAAAAGCTGAGTGGGGTAAAGTTCTTCCTGAGAGTCCCATTCCTACTTTTCACAATTCCTGGACATCATTTGCTTCGCATGCCAGGAGCTGTCTAAACTCTGAGACTTGATGATATTCCTTCAGTCACATTTTGTTCGCCTTAGACATTCTCCCTGAAAATATGCAGGATCTGAACCTGAAGCAGGAAAGAAGCATGTATCACTCTCCTGTCATCCAAAAAACACACCAAGCCTGAAGAGGAGGCAAAGAAGAGACAAATGTATCATGAATTAAACAGAGCAAATATGAGTCAGAGTAAGTGAGAAAGAGTTGCTCCTGGAACAGTATGGCAGTGTCCAGGCAAATTCCTTTCTCTAGCTCATCAGATCCAGCATCTGATCTACACCCATGCTCTGCTGATGCTTCCTTGCAAGAAGTCTTGCAATTAGAACTCAGCACTTGGGTAATCTCTGCTGGTTCTCTTCAGTCCTCCAGCAAAATCAATAACCTTATATTATACAATTTTTGCTTTTGTCACTGTTTATTTTCTGGTGAGAGCTGAAAGGAAACAATTTCCTTTCAAAACCTCTCCCTCCCAAAAGGAGGTCTGTAAAAAAATGGCGAGGAATTGCAAGAGACCAAATTCCCCCTAATGAGAGAATCATGTTTTTTCAAAGAAAAAATATATAACCCATACAAATAGGGGAAACTCCTGAAATCAGCTTTCTCCACACCTAAAAAAAGAGATGGGAGGGAAAAATAAACAGACCAAGTACTGAGCATTATTTACACTGCTTGGGGATAGGAAAACAAAAGAAGAAAACATAGGCAGGAAGAAGAAGAAGACAAATAGAGGGAGAAAATTTCCTCTCACCCCTTTTCATCCAGCTATATTTGGCACTGCAGGAGTGGCAGAAATGGGAAAGGTACAGTATTTCTGTTAAGTCATGACTGGAGTACAGGCCTTTCCCGTGACTAACTGCTTTGTTATGAACACTTATCCAGCATATAAAAAGGTTAAAAAAAATTGCAAAAACCGAAAACTCTAATGTAAACTAGGTATCTGTGATCTCATAGCTGTACACACTGTTCCCTGGACCTGCTGCCTACTCTCTGGGTCTCCCCATTCTGCTGGCAAGGAAAAGACAGAAGGACACAGCAGCAGCACCAAGTTGGGCATGTCCTCAAGCCCCCTGCAAGAGTCAGCTTTTTATGACTGTCTCTGTAGCTGAAAATGTCCTTTCCACTGGCTTCCAGTGCCCACTGCCAAAAGGACACACCACTCTTGCCAGCTCCTGGGAAGGCAGAAATGTCAAAGAGAGAAACAAATAAATGAAAGAGACCAAAGCATGAATATCTGAGAGCAGGGTTAGACTCGTATCTGCATCCATCCGTCCGTGCCACAGCAGAGCCGTGCCCACAGAGCCTCGCTAGCAGCACAGCCCGGGCCCTCGGAGCGCAGCTCGTACCCATCAAACCTACAGCTTTGTACCGAGCTGCCACTGAGGATCTGGGTACACAGCACATCTTTCATGGCCTGATCCTCTGCATCAGCCACAATCCCAACGCTAGTGCAATCTAGATCTGCAAAGCCACATCTTCATTTTAAACCAGTTTATATTCATATATTCTATGAAACAGAAGGTGACCATGTCCCACAGAGCAACATCCATCCTGCCAAGGTGAATTCTAGCCACAAAGCTGCTCCCTACACCAAGCCTCTCTCATCAGCCACATCCCCAGTACCAGAAGAGTTTGTATCCACAGCCAAGACTTTGTATTAAAAAGATTTAGAAATTATTTACCAATCCAGATCTCTCCAAGCACATCACATGTTGCCCAGAGCAATGAAAATCCAAAATATGTGTCCATGGGGGAGGGGAAGGAAAGGTTTTTATGTGTCAATCACTTTGAGATTTTCCTCGTTTAAAAAAATAATTAAATGTCAGGAATGGAAGGTGTGTCTGCTTGGAAATATGGGGAGCCGGAGAGAAGAATCCCTGTAATTGCATTCCTTGCCACCCCTCTCTTTGTTCAGCAATGATGAGAACTTCACAGAAAGCATCAGTTGTTTGTTTCTCCCTCTTCCTCATCAAAGGACTGCACCCCAGAGGAGGTGACATCTGAGACTTTGCGGCTCAGTGCAGCATGTTCCATCTCCTCTCGAGGAGACAAAGATTCCAGGTCCCGGCACACTGCATCATCCTCCTCTGGAGAGGGCTTCTTGTTTAGGAGAGGAGCCTTCTCCAGCCGTGGGTTCCCTTCATCCTCAATGTGGTCCTCCATGTAGGTGCTGGACTCGGCTCCACTCCCACTCTGAGCAGTCTGCAGGGGCCACACGTGGACCAGCCCCGTGCTCTGGATGAAGTTCTGCTCCTGCCGCTGTTGTTGCAGCTGCTGCTGCTGCTGGAGAAAGCTGCTCTGAAGCAAAATGCTTTCCTGAAGGTTTGTCTGGGACTCATCAAAATTCTGGCCTAGGTAGGAGCCAGTTGCTGGGGAGGCGATGAGGGACTGGTCACTGGCCTCCCAGGCGTCGGATGAACCTAAGCAATACATGCCCTGCGAGACGTAGGAATGAGGCCAGCTATCATACTGCGTCTGGGCCATGTGCTCTGCAAGCAAAGGAGGCAAACAACACACAGTTAGACACTCTCCCTAGGCCTAGCTGGCTCATCCAGGCAACCTGTGTGCCTGTGCGTGGCACTGTACTGCACAGGGTGGGTGAACCCTTTAGAGGGAAGGAGGGCAAAGAGAAAGCACATTTCTGGGCAGTTGGCAGGTGACCTTGATACCCACAACTGACTGTAAGAGCTGGTAGCTTTCCACAGTTGAGCTCTAAAAAGGCAAAAGGAACGGGGCTTTGGAAGCTCCCTGTTATGATTAGATTCCTTGGACAGCTCCACAAACAGGGATGACTCTAGCAGATCTGATTGGTGCTATACAATAAAACAGGGTAGAGCAAAAGAGAGCAACATGACAACCAGAGCAGGAAGAGGGTGTCTTAAGATGAGCAAGAAGCACTGGAGCTCACCTTGGCTCTCCATCAGCTCCTGATAGTTCTCAGAGTAGTTGCCTGCTGGGTTGTCCTGATTTGAGTTTACACTCACATCCTCACCATCCATGGAGGACCAGGCCATGAGAGTCGCTTCAGAAATAGCAAATTGCTCCATCACTCCTGTGCCAAAGGAGACAGGGAAGGGAAGCAAAGACGCGTTCAAGTCTCCACTTCTCGCCACCATCCTTTACCCCATCTTTTGATCACACTGTCCCACTCTGGTCCTATCTCAGCAACACCCACAACTGGCCTTCACCCTCTCCACCTTGCATTCCACTGGCAATATCCCAGCCATCAAAGTCTCTCTCTACTTCAGCCACCTGAACCACCCACAGCCTCCCCCGAGTGCTTTCCTCAAGCTCCTCCATTTTGTTCTCTCAGGGATCCCGCTCCGGGGGCCCCCCAACCACTCCAAACCACGTGCCAAGAAAAAGGCATGGCTACCTGCGAGGAACCGGGCCTCCTTCTCGCCGTCGCTGAGGTCGGAGTAGGCGTCGGCGTCCTTGCGCGCGGCCTCGTGCGTGTGCTGCTGCTGCTGGCTGTGGGCCTTGCCCCAGCCCTGCCACTCGATCATGTGAGCCACGCGGCCCTGGCCCATGGCCGTCGGCTTCGTGACGTGGTCCTTCATGCTGCGAGATATCCCTAAGGGGCCAGACATTGGAAAACAAGGGAGGGCTATTACACAGCTCCAGCCGTTTCGGCCGGGATTTTTACCTCTCTAAGAAGTGGAGCTTCTCCCCTCCTTTCCTGACAGGATGCGTGACTAGGGCTGGGTGTCTCCCACCTTTCACTGCATCACTCTCCAGGGGAGTTTCTCCATCTTTCCTTGGACAAACTCTCAGAAGGGGGAAAAAGGGGAACCCCAAATATGAAAGACCATTTCCTTCCTTGCCTAGAATCCATTTAGGATAGAGCTGGGCATGAAGGATGAAGCCTGGAAGCGAACAAACTAAGAAACAGAAAATGGGGTTAAACCCAAGACTGAGGGGAAGCAATTGAAGATGTCTGAGCAGGGGTGCACAATGAGAAGCCAACAGGAATAAAATCTGTTCTTTAAAAGGGCAACAACTCCGAGATTTCTGTATTTAGAACCACGGTGCTGGAGACTCCTCTAAGGCCATGAAAAGGCGAAAGCCAGAAAGGAGCAGTTGTGAGAGTGACAGAGATATGGGAAGAGGCACAAAGGCCTGTGGAGAGAAGCTGCCAAGGATAAAGTCAAATTTTAAGGACCTCACCAGAGAAAGATGATTTAGCCAAAGCCCCAATCCCATAAGCATTGGAGTTGCGTTTCAGCTTGGGGAGGATGGAGGTCGTATCTTCCATGGAGAGCTGAAAAGAGAGAGAATATGAAGAAATGATATACAGGAAGGAGAAAAGGGAAGTGAATTGAAGTGAGAAAACGGTAGGTAGTGGGAAGATGAGGAGCAGAAGCAAGCAGTAAGAACAAAAGAAGGAAAGGAAAAATTAGAGGCTATTTAACCAGGACTGGATATTGCACAGCGTTGGGACTGACTGAGGCAAGGCCAGAGGGAGAGGCAGAAGGAGGCTGAGAGAAGCCTCCTGTTGGCAGCTGCCAGTCCTCCACAGACATGCTGCACCATTCCCAACTCTTTGTTAGAGATGCAAGACATGGCTGTGGGACAATTCGGGGATCTTGCAGTGGGGAGTTGTCAGTGCAATAGGCAAGTCACAGTAATGTATCACATATGCATCATACTAACAATTTTTTGGTACTTTGGGTTTTTTTTTCTTCTTTCATAGTCTTAATAAAGTGATCATGACTATATCAGTGATGGGTCCTGTTTCAAGCACCTACATCTGCAAAGAAATTTGGTCTACAGCTCTGCTTAATTTTCTTGACTGTCTTTTCTATGTTCATCCCCAGTCCCTGAATAACAAGGACAGGGCAGTGTTGGGACAGGCAGCCATCACAAACATCATCACAAAAATAATCTCTCAAGATGAATTCATCAGGTTTCTTCAGAGATACCAGGCATTGCATATGAGGCTTAACTTTCACAAGGGCTGAATAAACATTGCTTCTGCTCTTCATTTCAACCTCTCTGAAAAATCAAGGCCAGAATGCTTCAAACACAAGGATACTCAAAAGAAGTGACTATGACGCTGGAGATTTTAAATCCTGACACAAAACAAGCACTTGGTGATAGGCGCAGACCTCACAAAAAGTGAGTGGAGCAATAACTGGGCAGTGAAATAATTGGAGGCAAAGGAAGGCATTGTAGAGATCTCACACTGTGTATAATTCCCGTTGCCAAAATATGAGAGGTGAGTTTTTCTGGAAACTGAGTGTAAATGCAGCAGCTAAGGCATCCTGTAACTGTGGAGCCAGGAACGTGCCGTGTGTAATGAGAGCTGAAGAAATCAGAAAGCAGAGGAAGAACAGTAAAAAGTGAGAGCACAGCCCTTGTTCCACGATGCATTTCCTTTGGTGATGAAGCTTCTTGGAGAAAGTCCATCTATGCCTCCACTGGTCATTCCTGCCTGGGTGCTCCTGCTCAGTATCCACCCACTTGTTCCAAGACAGCCTGGGGGCTGTGCTGTGAGCTGCCCCATGGAACCCATCAAAAAAAGAAAGTAAATTGCAGAGGGCTCCTACTACTGCAAGGTTGAAGAGCCATGACATGAAGGCAGGAATGAATGGGAAGGGAAGGAAATTAATGATCCAGCTTCGGTACCAAGGAAGATGTATGGAATTACACTGGATAAGAGCTGCCTCATGAAAGAGCTTCATGGATTCTGTATGGGTAGAAAATGGGACACTGCAAGTAAGGAAACTGTCTTCTACTTTCTTTAAGGAAACACGACCTTGGGTACTTTGCTTTCAGCTAGACATAGGTGCAGTGAGGAAAAAAAATGACAAATTTCTTCTAGACAGTAGCTGCATGCACCATTATTTTCCAACACAATTTGTGTCTGTAACTGATCCTAGGCAAAAGATCCCAAGCCGTAAGTGCCACAATGAAAGAGGTATCAGCACGGTGAGAATTAGTTAAAAATTATATTCAATGTCCCAAGTGCTTTCAAATCACAGTAAAGAAGAAAGCTACAGGTATTTGTAAAGTTTTGAAAGAATCTGGAATTTGAAAATACTTATACTACTCAAAATGGAGCTGCTAATCCTGGCCTTCCAAGTGTACAAAACTATAAAGTTAACTTATGTGAAAATATTTTATAAGTACCCTTTAAAAAAGTCCAGTAGAACAAATACGCATTATTCCTTTTTCAAGATGGTTTCTGCATTAGTGAAAAAGAAAAAAAAAATTTTTTTCATGGCATAGGTATTAAGAGCAAAAGGAACATGTGTAATTAAAGTGTTTGCTTGTTTCTCATCTACTTTTTGACTGAAGTTAACTGGTACTTACCATCTACCCTAGGAGACATAAAGAATTCTGTTACTTCTATGTGCAACTGAAAATGAGGGAGACATTTCTCCCAAACTCCTGGAGAAGATCAAATGATGCTCTAATCAAGGACTATGATTTTTAAAATGTGCTGGACAGACACCTTTCTTTTGTAGCACTGCCCAGAAATCTCAAAAACAGAACATATGGAATGGCACACATTTGTCCCTAAAAAGGATGAAAGCAATTCAATAGCCACCTACAGATCAAAATACCTGCCAGACAGCAAAAGACTCAGAAGCAAACAAAAATCTATCACCATGCTCTGAACTGGAGATGACTCCCAGAATTTCAGTGGCACTAAGGACTTTCAGTCATGTGCCCATGCTGGCCTCCATTGTATCCAATGTCAAACAAATCCTGGTCTTCCAGTGACTAGAAATTTGAAAAGTGACGCAGTGCATACTCACATTGATACCATCCCAGGAGAAATCCGTCCGTGTTTGCTAAAGAAAGCAAAGAATGGCACCACGTCAGTGTAACAAAAAACTTGCAAGCAGCCAAGCAACTCCAGTAGTTTGCCATAATCAACAGGCACTACTTTATCTGGTATGCTATAAAAAACTTGTGTCTTTCAAGGTGGTTTCATTCCCTGCTGGTGATTATGGTGCCTGTAGGTGTCACGGTGTTTGAAGGTGAAATAGTGAACAGGGTGACAGAGTAGGAGAGAGAAAAGCACCTTTTCACAAGGCTCTCCTCCTAAGTTTGGGTTGCACCACTTTGAGGTTAACACAAGGAGGAGCTACACCACCTTTGTATTCTGAGTGCCCTACAGCAAGCAACTCAATTCTGCTGAAACTATTTTCTCCTGCAGTGTTTTGGTTTGTCCATTCTGACTCACTCGCCCCCTGCAAACCAGAAACATTTCCCACATGAGCCACCACAGTACCAATTCAGAGTGTATTTCCTTTAGCTGTGAGGATTCACATCTCAACATCTTGGGTTTGGGGATGGAGACACTCAGGAAAATTTAGATGACCCATGTTACACCTGTGGTATCCATTCATATAAATCAAAATGTTCACTGAGGTGTGGTTTATGCTCATTGACTTTTTAGGTCGTCTTTGATTTGACTGAATTCTCCATACAAGATTGGGCCCAAGAATTTCTGCCAGGACTCCAGGAAACTCTAAGCGTCTTGAAGTTACTTTCCAAGCCAGCAAGGTATACAAACGAAACAAAAATACCTATGTATATATATATATATATATACACACCTATTAACATTTTTCAATGCTTTGCAAACTGTATGCTATTTGTTAAGGTTATTTGTGAACATTATTTGTGGTTCTTCAAATATTATGCATTTTAAGTAGATTTTATCTTTCTATTAATCATCATTGCATACTCTGAACCTTACAAAGCTGAAAATTCAGGTATCTAAGAATGCAGAAGCTGCAATGATTCAATGAACCAGCCTTTAAAATACTGCATGGTAAGTCATTTGTCTATGAGTTACTAGTGAATGCATCTCTAAAATTCAAAATGTGTTTCCTCAAAAGATTTCATGGCTGTGCTGCAGAAGCTGGGACAGACACAGTGCTGGACATTCCAATGTGAATCCCTTATTCAAGGAATGCAGAGCTACAGGCTTGTCAGAACTGTCACTGGTTTTCTCATGTGGTGTCCCACTCCCATCATGACTGTTTAAAAAGCACTTTCATTTGCAAATTCTTACTCACTATGCATCTTGTGAAGGGAGTGACTCAGTTCTACTCAGAGCAAGCCAAACTACCCAGGTATGATCCTCAGGAGCTCAGTGGCATTCTGGTCCTCTCACAGATGATGCCTCAGTGATGCACAACACCCATTTCTGAACTCAGAATTCAAACTTTCTCATCCCCTTGGCTAAGTAGCTCTGGGCCAGGCACTAACCTCAGTGGAAGGTCGATGGAAGCTGCTGCCATGCAGTGAACTCGTGCTGTCCATATTGATTTGGTCCACATCTTTCAGTCCCTTCCAGTCTACTGCAATCACCTCATTTCCTGTGGGAACACATCTGGTCAGGCTTTTGAATACCACTACAATTTGCTCTTCCAGTCTTAAGCCAACTCAGCTAAGCAAGCAGGAGAATCACTGAGTTTAAGGCCACAACAGACTTAAACCAGATATTCCATTTTTAATCAGACCACCTGTACCTCATCAACTATTATCTTTCTCACAGCTGTCTCTATAGGAAGATTAGTCACTTGTGTTTTTCTCAAGCATGATGTATGCTTGGCTAAAGTACAGATTCATCCAGTCATGATGTGTGACTGGGAAAGAACCAATTCCTTTAATATCCCCTTTCAATATTAAACCATCATCCCTTAAAAAGGCATTTCATGCCTTGTTATGGCTTGAATTGGTTGGACATCAGCTTAGAGCTGCTGGAGCCTTTGCTTTGCCATCCTCAGCAAGATAAAAGACTTTTTTAATACCTGCCATTACATTTCAAATATCAGTAACATAAAATACAAATGATAAAATTTTATTAAGATCAAAAAATTAAATATTATTAAATTTTAAAAGTGAAACTAAATGGAAGGAAGGAAGGAAGCACAGTAGTCAGACAGGTAACCAGGACTGCTGCTCTGTGCAGTCAGCAATTTACTGTGTCTTCAGCCTGTGTGCCATCCTCAAACTCTGGTTAAGGTTATTTGCTCCCATGTCATGGAGGAACCACTGTACTGTCCTTAAACCTGAGCCTCCTAGAATCTGTCAAGAAATGTAGCTGTCAAAATGATCATCTATTCCTGGGATCAATTCAGCAAGGTCTAGTCTGTTTGGATTGAATGTGAATGGTTCTATGCTCATCATCATCTTTCTTTTTACTCTTTACAGTAAATTTCTCCTCCACAGACATATGCAAGGCCCCCTGCTCATTCTAGCAGCTCTGGCACATTTATAGGGTGCTCATCACTGCACTTCCCCAGTACAAATCTTCTGACAGGTGAGAGATGCTGCATTCCAACCCACGCAGGCCTGCAGGAGCCATGGAGGCACTTAAGGGTGGGAAACCTGAGGCACTCATCACCTAGAATTCAAAATGCAAAAAAAACCCTGATTTTGTCCCCTAAAAAGGCTAAACATGGCAATATGAAAAACATCAGAAAGACAATGCTGTTTGCATATTGTGGTGTCCACCACACCTTCACATCTCAAACTTCTGCTGTGCAGGAAGAGCCATTTCTGAGAGAACTAAGGGATATTTTTTCCTTTACATCCGAAGTATGTTTCTGTTCATCGGGATCATTAGAACCAAGTGCTTTAAAAGCATCCCCCATATACTTCTAATTAGGCTGAGTACAGCTGCTGTTCTCTGAGTTGCAAGTTCCTTGCAACTCAAGGAACCTAAAAGAAAAAGGATTCCTGTACTGTATGCTACAAAGGTGAGCAGAGGTCAGACACAGCCAGACGTCAGAAGGCAGAACATGGCTATGGCAAGCATGACAAACACCACCTTTCAGGGATGTGATCCTCTTGACTGGTTGTTTCTGACAAGCACAAGCATGATTTGGGCCTCACTGAGCTCTTGCTGACTGCACTGCCACCGACGGGACTGGCAACCTTGAGTCCAGCAAAGCAAGAGAGGGAGATCTGGGGATTTCTGTACTCAAGCAAGAGGAGCAAGGCTTAATGGGCCACTTTTGAGTTGCCTGTTGCCACCATGGCTGGGAAGCTCTTATACCTGGGGTCCAAGTAAACCTTCTAGGGCTAGAAGTCTCTCTGGCAAAGGGAAGTTCCAGGCTGGGCTGTGAAAGCCCAGCTGACAGTCCCGAGGCACCATCAGCTGTAAGGTCAGGCTTAGAATGGAATACACTTGTACTCAGGCCCCCTGAACAGGGAAGGGGTAAAGGGAAGAAGGAGGGAGCACTGCCAGGAAGTGCAAATCTAGAGAGGAAGGAGTGGAGGGGTTGAGTGTGATCAGGGTGGACTGAGGGTCCAGCAGAGGTCAATGGGAGGATGAAACTGGTGCAAAGAGCAGAGCGGGAGCCTGCCCCTGCATATTGGGATCCAGCTGCCTTTTCCTGTCTGTGCTCCTTCCCTCCACCTGCAACCCTTCACACCAGAGCTGGGGCATTCCTGCCACAGAGCTGAACAAGACAGGGAGGCTGGAGAGGCAGGAGAGATGTCACCTCTGCAGAGCAGAAGGCAGCTGTACAGAACGCTTCAGTGCAGGTAACAGTGTCACGCCTGTTTTATCTCCATTTACCCGAGGTCCTTTTCCTGTACTGTCAGCTCTTTGTGAGCACAGTGCTGTGGCCCTTCTGTAAGCCTAGAGCCACCCTGGCACACACTGCAAGCAGGCTGCAGCACCATTCTGGGCGTGCACTGCAAAGACACCTCCGCCCCAGCCAAAGAAAGAGGAGCCTCTTGCTCAGCACATGTCACTTGACAGCCCCAAAGTTCAGCAAATGACACTCAGCCTTTGCTCTCAATGCTGCAAGCCCACTGGTGGTTTTCTTGAAGTGTTAGGATGTGGAAAATATTCATAGAAACACACAATGGTTTGGGTTGGAAGGGACCTTAAAAACCATCTAGTTTCACCCCCCTGCCACGGACAAGGCCACCTTTCACTAGATCAGGTTGCTCAGAGCCACATCCAACCTGGCTCTGAACACTCCCAGGGATGGGGCATCCACAGCTTCTCTGGGCAACCTGTGCCAGTGCCTCCCCACCCTCACAGTAAAGAATTTCTTATTATCAAATTTAAACCAACCCTCTTCCATGCTGAAGCCACTTCCCGTGGCACAATCCCTCCGTGCCCCTGTAAAATGCCCCTCTCCAGCTTTCAGGCCCCCTTTAGGTACTAAAAGGTGCTATAAGGTCTCCTAGGAGCTTTGTCTTGTCCAATATTAATACTATTCTGGCAGATGGTAGCATCAAATGGTTGAAGAACATCAAACAATTATTTGTCTCAAAGTCCACACCTGTTCGGTAATAGCAGAACTAAAAATCTACAGAATTTATTTACTACTGTTTCTTTCCGGGTGAAACAGATCATCAACCTAGTTCAGGGAAGAAGAATGAGTAATATGTGATCCTGCATGCTCTATAAAGACTGAATAATTTTTGAAAATAAATTCTTGGTCTAAACAGTTTCACAGGTACTAAGAGAGAAATATATTGAGAGAAAATAACACTTTAACATCTGTTAAATGGTTTTAAATGCAGTCGTATCTGCTGAAAAGCTACAGCATCACACACTGGTTGAGAAGAAAATGTCTAACTGATCTTGGGCCCGGGGCAACATTACTTTCTCTTACTGAAAGTTGGATAAAGGTTAGTGGGTTTTTTCCTCTCCTGTTAGAAATAGCAAGAGCAACATTAACCCATGTTAGAGCAAGACATGAAAAAACAAGTTCTGCTCCGACAGATGGAAGGAAAGAAACATGGAAAATCAGAAAAAAAGTATGGAGAGTAAAGTGGGAAAACAGAAACTGAAAGCAATAGTTTGTAAATCAGTATTCTTTTTATCCAGTCTCTTGTCAACCTCTTTCTCCCTGCAATTAGTATAGAGGTTTTTTTCTTTTGTAATGGTGTGTTTCTTCTCCAATATAATTTCTCTTATCCATCTCCCATTCCAGCTTCTGCTAATCATCATGAGTATGATATTTAATTCTATCATCATTTTTAATTCTATGATCAATCACCTCTTACAGAATAGTATTTGCTGTTCTCCATATAGAACTGATAAGAATTTTAAAATGAGTGGGTCATGAAGCTAATTTTCAAGTGGAATTTTTACAAACATGGTATCAAAATTCTCATTTAGATATTCTGAAATGAGGTGATGAAAGTTGAAAGATAAATGGGTTTCTGATTTCCTTGTCATTCTGTATGGTGTGTATAGAAAGGATATAGAGGGGATTCATTTTCATTGACCTTTTAAAAGATGTCTTCATTTTATTTAAAAATTTATTATTTGGTTTGGGGTTTTTTAATATCATAGATTTCATCCTTGTTTTGGAAGACTCAGTAGATGGCTGAAGAAAAAGTAGGAAGCTGATTAGATGAAGCAGGGGGGAAATGAAAGCTGTCGAAATACATTAAGCCACATTATTTCAGATGATGACTGCTTTGTATTTTTTAACACAAATTACATTTTAAAAAAGTTTGCAAAAACACTCATAAGAAAAAGATGTCTCCATTACAACTGATGTAACATTCCAATTCAAATCATTTAAGTCTTTGGGGGAAAATATCATCTCTCCTCTTACAGTACTGTTAAGGTAAAAATCAAGACTTATTTTTAAGTCAAACCTTTCTAAATAATAAAGATGAAAAACATTTAAAGAGGAAAAATGTGGTGGAAAGAAAATATCCTTTTCCCCACTTCTTGCTTTATTTTGAGTTTTCTGAGCATCACAACTTTGGACTCTCAGGAATTAGGGAATGTGTGTGTTGCATTCCCAAGCAAAGCGACCATTTCAATGAATGCACTGGAAAAATACAAAAAACCATCTGGATGACTGCACCTCACACCTTGCTGATCTATTATTACTACTTTTTTACTATTTCTGTAGCTCGTTTTGCCACATACCTTAATTTACCAGGAAGATGCTGAGTTTCTCAGTTGGACATATTTTCAGTTTCTTTGCCTTCTATGATCCTAAGAAATTCACCTTGTTTTGAATTACTCAAAACTTAATCTAAACAAGCCCATTCTCCTTGGGTTTCCTCTTGACATTTTCTCAATTGCTGTTCCCACTGTGCATTAATTGATTCTATATTTGGTACCTGTGCCTGCATTTTGTTCATTTACCAAGGTCCATGCTTGAATCAGGCTTCTGCATCTGTGACTTTAATCTGCATCTATAGCCTTTAATAATCTATTTTGTTGTAACTTCTGTGCTGGATGTTAAACATCATCTCCAATTTGTCTTCTCTATTTTGTGCCACACCAAATAGACGAACAGAGTTTGAGAGTCTTAAATTTTGTTTTTCCCTTCCTAACATCATGCTGGTGAAGATCTACCCCATATACCAAACAAGTATTTGCGTTATTTGCTTTCTGATGTGTCATGCCAATTAACACAAGAAACATTTTAATTAAGCAATGACTTTCCAGCACTGCTATTATCCCCTGTTAGCACACTTTCTTCTGTTTCTCAAATGTTACTTTCCAGCAGAGAGTAGAAATCTTGTCATTTGATATTGGTAGCCAACATTAATGTTGGTAAAGATGAATATTTAGAGTAAATGGTTCAATTATTCTTTTCCATTCCCTTTTTTTCCCCCCGAACAACTAAGAAAACAACAAATGTAATTGCAGTAATTATGATCAGTCTTTAAATTGTTCTTTCCCTGATACCAATTTTCATGATACTCGTGGGAGTGTGTATCTTTGTCAAACACAACATCATCATGTCTTGTCAAATGTGGTTGAAATTAAAGCAGTGAAGCTACTGGGAAGGACTGACAGATGGGTGGCTAGAATATCCATAGAAACCTTCTCCCTCCCTGCCTGCTTTACACAGAACCAATCAAAGCTATCCAAAAGGTCATCAAGGAATAAACCTCTGTCACCAGAGCTGTCCCTGAGGTGGACCTCTGAAGGAATCACTCAAATTCTCCCAGGCAAAGCTGAGAAATCCATCAACCCAAGTTACTCACCTAACTCCATAAGAGTTCTAACTTGTACTGCATAAGGAAGCATAAAAATTAGTTATCTGCTGCTGGCATCTACCAACAGGGTCAGTTGTGGCAGAGAAACAGAAAAATAACCTCCTGGTTTTGTGGAGGAGACAGAGCTGAACAGTTTGGTGCCCATCAAGGCAGAGAAATGTCTTGATCTCCACAAAACAGATGTCTTTCAAATTTCTGATAAAAAAATGGAAACACCTACAGCTCTGACATGTCTGTAAGAGTAGGAATTAGATGGGCAGTTCTCAGGATCTTTGCTTTGACCCTAATTTGAGTACTTTTCCAGACCATTCTACCTCTCCCTGCAGGTAGGTCCCTTTTCAGAGCTGTTTAGGAGACAGAATTAATGAACAAAACTCTAACGCCTACATTTTCCTTCTTGACTGGGAACACTGTCAAACCAATTCTAAAGGCTACTGCATATCTTTAAGTAAAAGATGAGCAGACAGCCTAATGCTAGACACAAGCAGCTCTGCTCTGAGAAGCCATCACGTCATTTGGGCTAAGGAGGTACTGCGAAATGAAACACATCCAATTAACACAAACTCAAAAAAACCACCCCAAACCTCAGAGCACCGTCTCATTTGCAGAACAAGTATCAGCCAGCATGAGCAGCAGCAATGGGTTTATCATCATTCTTCACTGCTTCTCTGAAGTGCAGAGGATGTGTCCCCAGGGGCCTCACTCAGCACAGTAAGTATGAAAACGTCAATATGAACCAAGGTAGCAGCCCCTTCTGGCTGGCCTGTAGCCAGACTTAGAGAAGTAATATGCAGCAGGCAATTCCATACGTTGCCCTCCATACCTGTTTAAATTTTAATCCCTCTGTAGGCAGCACGTCACGTGGGCACTGTCCTGCAGCATAGGAATACTATTAGATGTGCCATCTTCCTGCTGTAGTTTCATCCTTAGCAGTGGGGGAGAAGAATCACCCCCAGTGCTCATCAAGAGTCAACCAGAAGATCACAATGCACCTTTCTCACCTCAGGGATGCTCCTGGTCCCTCTTCATGGAATGGGACAAAACCAGAGCCTGCTCCAAACACCAGAACATGGGGGCAGTGGCAGCCTGTGAGTTTCAGGCTCCACTCTCCTTCCCTGCCCTGCCTCAGCTGTGGGCTATCACCCTGGCAGCCCCAGAGTTTACAACCAGGTGGCTACACCCTTCTCAACCACAGCCATCACACACTTGGTCAGTCCTCACAAAGCTTGTGGTTTTGGGACAGCAGCAGTGGTCAGAGCCAGACAGGAAGCACTGAGGCTTCTGAGTCTCTGTCCCCACTCCCCCCCAAAAACCAACATGTATGCCTCTGTCTTCTCCTCATCCTTTGTCACTATATTTTCCCCCACATCCAATAAAGGATGAAGATCCTCCTTAGCCCTCCTTTGGCTGCTTATGCATTTATAGAAACATTTTTATTGCCTTTTATGACAGTGGTCAGACTAAATTCTGGTTGATCTTTAGCCTTTCTAATTTTCTCTCTCCACAACCTCACAACATCCTTGTAGTTTTCCTGAATGGCCTGCCCCTTCTTCCAAAGGTGAAACACTCTCTTTTGTGAGTTTCAGACTAAGCTCTCTGTTCAGCCAGGCTGGCCTTTTTCCCCACCAGCTCATCTTTCAGCACACAGGGATGGCCTGCTTCTCCATCTTTAGGATATCCTCTTGAACAATGTGCAGCCTTCCTGTACTCCTCTGCCCTTCAGGACTGCCTCTTAATGGACTATGTGAAACCATCTCCTAAATAAGTCAAAGTCTGACCTCTGTAAGTCCAAGGTGGCAGTTCTGCTGACCCCCCTCCTTACTGCTCTTAGAATCAAAAACTCTCTCATTTTGTGATGGCTATGCCCAAGACAGCCTCCAAACACCACATCACCCCCAAGTCCTTCTCTGTTCACAAACAACAGGTCCAGCAGGTGCCTTCCCTCGTTGGCACACTCACCAGCTGTGTCAGGAAATTCTTACACACACTCCAGGAAATTCCTAGTCTGTTTCCTCTCTGCTGTATTGTATTTCCAGAAGATATCTGGTAAGAGAAACTGTTCCCAATCCTAGAAAGCCACCAGCAGGGCTTCAGGTGTCCTCACCAAACAGAGCTCCCTAAGCAACTGGGGAAAAGGACAAAGAGCTGCTGGCACTGAGACCGCAGGGGCTGAGCTCACCAGGCAGAGCTGCAGGCACTGAATGCCCAGCCCTGCACCTGCTCAGGTGAGGCCACATCTCACCATCACAAACACCATCACACCGACCCCTAACCCCACCCCACGATTTTCCCTGCTGTCCCTGAGGGCATCCACACCTACACAGGGGGTACTCACTGTTCAAGAGGCCCCTCTGATCTCCAAGGGCTACCCCACACCAAGGGAGCAGCCATCACTCTCTGCCAGGTATACACATCATTTGTTCAACCTCCCCCTTAAACCCAAACACAGGGTTAACAACCCCTTAGACCCCTTAGATACATGGCTGTAGGACCACTCATTGTCAGAAGGGAATGAAGAACCCCCGTGGCCAGTTTCTACTCTGTGCTAATTCAATGGCTCATTGGGAATATCAGCTGGAAAAATCTTTCATTGAGCAGAAGGCACAAGTTTCTTCAGAGGACTCCTCGAGTCATGCCTTTCCTGCAGTCAGAGGGAGACTGGCACACCACACATGCCAATCTCCTGTCTCCTCCAGAACTTATTATTTTGATTCTGGCTGCACTTCTCACATCTTTATTCTACAGTTGCTATCCCAAGACCCACTAAGTTCTGTGTCCTCTTCATCAACTATCCTGTTTCTCACCAAGCTGGATATGTCCAGCATTCAGGAAGAGGAAATCCCAAGATCCCAGCAACTAACAGTGCTATTTCTATTCCTGTGTTCTGGGCAGGGCACCACTAGGCAGCATCTACCAGTTCCTGGATATCATGGAAATTCAGGGGTGCTCTGCTCACCGTTCCCCCTTTGTTCCCTGTTTTCCAGGTGTTAGCCTGTTAGTCTGTTCTCTTTTCTTATTGTTTTCTTCTTCCAACCCCTGACTCCTCAGTGACTGGGTTCTTTTTCCTCTCCAGTTTCTTTACTTCATGCTCTTCTTCTTTTGGGAAGTGGTGGGAAAGGAGGTATTCAGTATTTGTTTGGGATGGGTATCAGCTTGTCCTCAAAGTGGGAGGGGAGGTGTAAGAAACACAGGGAACAATTCAAACGGGAAACATCAGCGGTATTTTTCCAGAATATCTGTCCTAACCTGTCACAATTTACACCTCAAGTAGTTCCCAAGACAGACATTGCCTCTGTATTTAGTAATCTTTAAACAAGTCATCTGTTCACTTCNACAATTGAATTCTGTGCTACATGAGGAAGTGCTGACTTTTATTCGCTTTAAACTTGCTACTTGCTAGTTTCATTTGATGCTTAGACTCTGTTTTAAAATTGATGATGAGTCTTCCCTCATAATTTTCTCCATGCTGTTCCTATCCCAGAGAAAATTAATGATTTTATAGATATCTGCCATATCCTTAACCATCTCATTTCCATACCTGAGAAATCCCTATTTAAATGGCTCCATTCATACTAGCCACACGATACCTTTGATTATCTTTCTTGCCCTTTTCTGAATTTTTTCCAGTTTGATTATGGCCTTTCTGAAATAGGAATAGACCATTAGGGTCAACACATCATAAAATATCAAAGTAAGGGAACCATATGGATAGATGCATAGTATAATGCTGTTTCTCATTAAATTCTCTTATTCTTTTTCTAATTGCTAACATTTGATTGGCATTTTTAGTGGTACTAAGCATTAAGCCACACATTATAACCACAAGATCTCGTTCCTGCATGGTAATAGTAAACTCAGAAGCTCCATCATTGCAAATGTAACTCTAGAATTGCTTTGCCTGTGTGCATCATTTTACATTTATCCACATCAAATTTCACCCATAATTTATGCCATTCGATATTGTGAAATCAAATGACCTAGTAATTCAATACCATGAAATCCTTTTTCAAATCACTCCATGCAGTTTTTTGCCTGCTCCCCCAAATGATTATTACCATACTTTGTCACCTCATTATGTATCTCTCCCCCTTTTTCATGTCATTTATGGATATGCACGAATCTGAAGAAAATATCCCTGTGAAAAACTGACAGTTCATGCTAATTCTTGTTTCCTATCTTTACCCAGCTACTTAAGGAATTTCTCTGATTCAACAGCAGATTCATGTCTTTTAACAGCCTGGGGTGAGTGACCTTTACAAATGTGCTTTGCAAATCTAAGTGGACTATTGGCACTGGACCTCCTTTGTCAATATTGCTTGTTGACCCCTTCTAAGACTTATAAATTGTGATATCCACTAACAACAGTAGGGTTAACTCTTTCTCAGTACATCTTATGTACTAATGCATGCACTAATTCTGTTCTTCAGAGTAATGTTCATTAGCTTGCCTCCTAGGCATATCTTGTTTACTAGCTTGTAGTTTTCCAGATCTCAAAATCATTTTAAAAACTGGCATCACATCATCTACCTTCCAATCTTCTGCTACCAAAGCAACTGGAAAGCATTACAGATAACAATCTGCAGTTCAGCTCTTTCAGCCTCACACCTCTCCAGAAGTCTTCCAAGAATATCATCTGACCACTTTTTTGCCTACCTGCCCTACAGTCTCACTGAGGCTTTCATATGAAGCTGATGTGATGCATCTCCAACAAGGAAAAGTTCCACAGGATAAAATTCCACAACTTCTTCCATAATGAACAGACACAAAATTGTTGGGTTTTTGAGGCTGAGAGTGGAAGGTGGTGGTGTTTTTCTATGGTCTTAATCTGAGTCACCTGAAGCCTCTTTAGTAGTAACACCATGCACTAAGTCCTCCTAATCATTGCAAAAGGCAAGTTATTTGCTTTATACAGGCTCTTTGAATAGCTCCTGAAGTAAACATTTAATCTGCAGCCTGCCGAGCTTCCTGCCTTCACAGCCTCTTTGATCTTCCTCTGGCTGTCACAGCTTTCTGTCACCATCCTGGCCAGTGAACATAAATGGCCAGTAGTATAAACCCTAAAACTCCTTTTCCCATGTGGATTGTCAATCCATATGCTCACCATTTGGGTCAAACTATTTTCTCCAGTGCCCTTTATAAATTTTGAACTGAAACTCTGCCATGAGCCATGTCTGATCAGCATCTCCAAACACAACCACATTCATTTCGGGATATAAAAATTATGTTTCATTTAAAAGTCTGGTCTACTCCTGGACTTGGGAACGTGTAGCCTAAACTCACAGAAAAACATCCTGATCATCTAATCTGACCTCCTTGAAATAAGAGAGGCTAAATGTATTCCCTTTGTTAATTATACTTTCTGTTGCTGTGCTTGAACTAGAGCATTTCTTAAAATCTTGATTTTATTGTGTTCATGTGACAGACGGCTCAGTACAACTCTCAGTAAATTACCCCAATAGTTCAGTATTTTTACCGTTTGATTTTTGCCTTATTTCCAATCTGAATGTATCTGCCATCCTTCTGTCACATCTTAACAGTTTTCTACTAGGTTGAAGAGTCAGATGACTTTGAGGTGGTTTTTTTCTTCAGTCAAACACTTAAGGACTGTCATCAAGTCACTTCTGTAAGTTTTTATTCACGGTTCTATGTTTATTTTCTTGTCATACTTCAGTTTTGCAGTATTTCTCAAAGTGATAATAATAGAATTAGACAAAGTAGATGAAAAATAATTTTTTTCACAAGTGCCAGATGCAGAGAAAATATGCTTTTCTCTCCTCCTATTCAATATTCAAGATCAAAGAACCACATCAGCTTCCTTGGCTGCATCATCTCAGTAGTAGCTGTTGATCTACTGATTATCAGTTCCAACATCTATAAGCTTATTTGTGCTTTTTCACATAGAGTTCTGGTCCTGTAAATACTATTCACACTCTGCCATCAGATATATGAACTCATATTTGGTTAGATTTAAAAACACACTGTCAGTACTTAAAATGAATCAAACTGTTCCATATCAGTGATTTATAGTTTTCATTTGTTACTTTCATTTTTAGCAGTTCTTCCAGTCATTCCAGATACTACCAAGTTTATCAGTATTTTAGATCTCCCTCAGAATTTTGAGCATTATGTTAAAATCACACGGTACTTGGCAAAATTAGAGCCACAGGTTTTTCAACAATGATTCTTTCCTTGTTACTGTTTTGCTAGCTATTGAATTTAGATGCACTTAAAATGTACTGTACTCATATGTTAAATAACTAGGAATCATGTGGTGCTAGGCTGATTTCTAGCTTATTAGAGGTTGTATCTTTTACCAATCTCATTTTACCTCCATTGCCACGATTGTAGGTAAAGGTACTTCTATCAGAGAAGTACTTGGCTGCAGGGAGTCTCATAAAGTCATGAAACTAGGTTAGCTTGACAGGCTCTGTTTTGTTTAAGCCCATTCTCACTGATATATTGGCCTTCTAATATTTTATTGGAAATTTTAACTAATTGATAAAATTAAATACATAGGTCGTCTCACAAAACCTTTAAAGTTGCGCTAACACCCCAGCTTTTCACTTGAGACCTTCTCCATTATTTCAAGACCGTATAAAACAAAGCTTTGACTTTTTATCCAAGCACTTAAAAACTCATGAGTGTGAATTATCTTGAATTAGTTGTTTTAAGTACCAGTCTAAAACCACAGTTGTTTGCTGTTGGAGAGCACAACCTTATTAAATGAGCTGAAAACTGTTTTTTCTACTTGCCCCCAAGAAAGCAAGCCTAAAACATTTATTGATTAGTTCACTTCTGCTTCAATACAGATCAGTCTATAGAATTAAGACTCTCAGCTCCATCATGCCAGTGAATTCATTACTTCCATTTTTTCATCAGCTCCTTTGCCATTTCTCTCATAATTCTTCCAATATTACTGTCCATAGGAGTTCACAAAGTCAGTATGCTCTTCCTCAGCTCTGTCCCTCAAATCACATCTGTTGCACTGTACACACACAAAAGTCTTACATTCAGTCACCAACATGCCAAAGACCGTTTTCTGTTACTAATGGCTGTTTCTGACACACACTTACCTTGCACATGTTTTTTAGGACTGTTTCCCTATAAAGCCAGGCTTATGGTCTTTGCCAGCCTCTCCCCACCACAACTTTGAAACCACCCACCTCTATTTAAGAAACCCTGATGAGAGAGGTCTCACAGATCACCTGTTCCTACACCCTTCAGGACAATGGCTGCTAGGTCTGGGAGGTGGTCTCTGTTCAGAATCTTACTGGCAGAAACAAGTTCTCATCCCTGAGCTCTTTACTTGAGTTTCTAAAAGTGATCAGATTGAGAACTGCTCCAAAGAGGGAATAGACAGACTGGGAAGAAATACAAGTAGTAAAGTGAGACCAACCACAAAGCAATCCGATCTGGAAAGTGTCCCTTTGTCCCTCTGTTCTGTTTGTCTCTATCCCACGTAAGGGAGGAACAAGATACCCAGATGCCCCTTTTCATGTATTCCCACTCTTGTACTCACATCACCTACAGTTTCTACACAGAGCTCTGTGCTCCTTCCCCTTCCACCTGTGTGCATGCAACTAAATGAAAATATCCCTAGTTTCATGACTCCATTTCCTTCTGCATTACCATCTCCTTTCTGAGGCTTCTCCCTCTCTTTATTCCTTTTCACTGACTCACTGAGATGTTGAGGGTGAAGGAGGGAGGAACTGGACACCTTGATACATACTTGGTATGTGTGAGGTATGTATGCAGAGTGGATGTCTCACTTTTTCACGCTCCAAGTGTGTAGACCACACTTACCATTCCAAATCTCACTTCACACCTACAGATCTGGGGGAGGGGGGAATAAGTAAGGAGAAAAATGCAGGGGATGCTTACTGCTTGCTCCAGCTGCTTTACCCCTCTCCTGTCAGCCTCCTACCCTGCTCCCACTCTGCCAAATCTAAAGTGGCTGGATCAGGAGTGGGTGGTCTTTGGCTCCATCTCTCCTGCTGTGGGTGCTATGAGCCACTCATTTACACTTAGCATAAATCATCCAGTGGGAAAGCAAGGTACCTGGCTTTGGCAGATCACATCTGACCCAGAGACTGAACAACGAAGAGCACTGCCTTTTCCAGGCTGCAGGGTCAGTGACTGATGCTCGGTGCATGAGCCTAGCTGCCACTTGGGCTGCTTCTTGCAAAACTGCCAGACCAAAAACACACAGAGAGAGGACTGCAGCTGACAGCTGGGGTTATCATGGTGAGGAATTCTGTGACACATGGCACTCTCAGTAGTTAAAGGAAAGTGGTGATGGGGGCAACATGTAGGAATGTACTAATGGCATGTGGAAGACCTGGGGTCCTCTGGCAGAGCAAGACTAAAGCAGTGAGTCCAACCTGACTCAGAGAGGCAACCACTCCAGGGTTTAGACCTAAGCATAGGATCACAGGTTAATTGGGTTGGAAGGTCTTTCCTGAGGTGCAAACTCCAGTTCAAAGCAGAGTCAGCTATGAGGTTAGACCAAATTACTCAGGGCTTTATCCAGTCTGGTCTTGAAAACCTCAAAGAATGGATACTGAACAACCTCTCTGGGAAAGCCCTTACAGTGCTTGACACTTCTCACAGTCAAAAAGTTTTTCCTGACACTCAGTGTGAGCAACTCTAGTTTCTCTTCTCCCACACTCCAAAAGTACTATTAGTTTGTAATGTCTTGGAATATTTTCCTACCATTTTACATCACATTCACAAAACATATTTGCTGCAGGCTTCTGTGCAAAGACCTGAGAGAAATCAGAGAAATCACTGGGAAAAAAAAAGAGACAGCACTCTTGAGCTTAACAAGCTTGAGCTTTCTATTAATTTAAATCCATTCAAGGAATTAAGAAAAACCTTGCCACACTAATCAGAACAGCCAGTGTTAGGAGACGTCTAAGCTGTAGTCAAAGGTACACTTGCAATGCATTCACACACCTATGCAGACCTGAAACCCTAAACTTGACTAACTCAGTTACTGACAACAATCAAGCTGATCTTTGGCATTTAGTTGGTTGGCACTCAAATATCTACAAGTTCCTAGCTGGATTTTACAGCCTTAACTGTCCAGCAACCTCAGTGAAAATTCTGCTGTACCTTCCCTGAAACTGAGACCCAGCTGCGATGGGAATTGCTAGGCAGCTCTCTAGGAACCATGATGGGGTATCATCAATACACAGACACGACTTGTAGCCATACCAGAGGAAGAAGCCACCTCCACTTCTCATTGTGTAATTGCTATCACGCCATGTTACACAGAGCACATATATGACATTGAGATGTGACTGTGGAGAAGGTGACTGGATATCAGGTTAGCCTCCTAAGATCACTTTTCAGCCTTTTCCATGCCATAGGAAATCATAATGTGAATATTGCCATTCCAGTGTCCTCTGTAAAATTTAAAGATGCCCTATGACTCTATTTCAAATTATCACATATGGAGCTGCTCTGTTATGACCCTCTCAATTACTCTTCCCCAGGGAGAGAAAAAACAGAAAACCCATATTTAGGAAAGAAAATGTAAAGTTGCACATCACTAAACGTGCAAACTATGACATCTAACTAGATCATAGTAAAACATCCCTGCAGGAGATGAAGAAATCATGTGGCTTGCTTAAAATTGGAATGGAAAAAGGCCCGGAGCAAGCTCAGGGCACAATCCTGCACTGGCCCTTGTGTGGTGAATAAACTAAATGTGACTGATTATGAGCTTTCTATCACTACTTAAAACCTCTTGAATTCTGAGTTCAAAATCTGTTCCATGTAAATTTCAAGGTAAAACCAATACAAACATAGCACTCCTTTCTCTAGGACCTACATGGTCTTGGAAAGGCAATACAGAGCCTGTATACTGAACTAATTTTGCGAAAATCTAACCAGATACACTTGGAAGAGAGAACACAACGCTCTGCTCACGCTAGGATGTTAAGTTTCCAACCACATCATAGAGCTCAGACCTAATACTTCAAAGCACTGATTTCCCAAAATACGTCTGAAGAATCCTCTCAATAACTCCAGGAAGGCTGGAGCCAAAAATCTAGGCTGCCAAGCAAGAATTGTTCTGAACAAAATTCCTTAGGTGGAGTAGTCCAACTAAAACTCAAGGATCCCACCTTCACTAAATCCAGCCTCTAGGACTGATAAGAGAACAAGCCCCTTGTAAAGCAAAGCAGGGTAAAAGTTTCACACAAAGCAGGCATCAGACAGTATTACTACATTCATATCTGACTCCCACAGAGACCAGAATCATAGTTGTGCAATCCCCTTTAGCACACACCTTCATAACACCAGGGAAAGAAAATTCCTCAGTTAACTGTATAAATATGTCCCTAAGGTCCACTGAGCTATCACCATCAAGAATGAAGGTATATCACACCATCCAAAAATCACTACCATATGAGAAGTCAAACATCTGTACCATTATGGCCTGTATTGAAGGACTGCAATTTGCAGACAAAGTCAATTTTCAGCTATCATTATTCCCATTGACATAGCATAGATGCTATTTTCTGTTTTCATCTATGCCCACACAACTGTATGACATTTATAAATATATATAAACATATATATACTCTTACATGAGAATGACACTTGCAACAGCTCAGTTGTATCAGGGGTTTTTTTTTGTAACACAGATTCCAAGTCACAGACCATAAAAACACTGCCACGCACAGGAACAAACACCTGTAGTTTGTACAACAGCTTAACCACATTTTGGAGCGGAGAGTGGATGTCAGTAATGCATGTTTGTTCTTTATTTCAACAGCATTGTGCGAAGAGAGACCAAGAATTAACGCTGCCAGCTCAGACACACATCGATAAAAGGCGTATCAGTAACTACCCAGCTAACAGGGTAATAATGTCCTCAGCAGCGTGGGGGTGTGGAGGAAAGGGGCAAGGCAGGAGATGGAGGCAACACATGTCCTGGTATGCTATAGAGACAGTGATCCAGGCGAGCTTGAAGAATCCCAAGGGAAATATTGCAGTGATCTTTGCCATGTGGACACGTAAGAGATTTCTCTAGGTCATAAGGACATTTGAGACCACTAGGAGACAAAGGCTAGATACAGGAATTAATTCCCAAAGTAGAAACTGGATTCTGTAGTTTAAAGTTTGCTGCTGCAGGAGTAGATGGCTCCCTGCAAGTGCTCACAAAGGGCTTTCCCACTGTGTCACAGCAGAAGTGTGACAGCACCAGGCTTTGACATAGTCCCTCAGATTTACTTTGGGGTGACACAGTCCCTCCATCTGGGGCGACGGTGCAATTCTAATGTCCTCAGAAGTCTCCTTTTCCCACAGATGCCCGAGTGCTCTTGGGAAAGACAGAGCGGACGGCTTGGGAGAGAGATGTACTGCCAAATGAACTCTGTCTTGCTCTCCGAGATTCTTTTGGCATATTGATTTATATATCCCCATGTAACTGATAGAACTGTACCTGTGGTTTGCACAGAAAAAAAAAATTCCCGAATGGAAGAAAGCCTGCCCAGAATGCTGCGTTTACCTGTAGACACCTCTGCTTAAAGATCAAGGGACCTCTTGGTATCTGCATGTGTGTAGGAGGAGAGAGCTGGGTTACATAGCCTGAACGCTTGGGATCTTTTGGTTAAAAATGTGCATGGCGTGGCCCAGCGGCAGGATGCGATCCCTCCCCGTGTCCCCTCGCAATAGCTCTGCGAGAGGGAAGGGATTCAGTTTTGTTTGCTCTTCTCCATTGAAGTCTACGCAGGAGGAAGGGGGAGACAAGAAGACGTGCAGATCATGCAACGTTATGTATCCTCGGATAACAATAAACCCTTACCGAGCAAAGGAGGCAGCCGCCGGCCGCCAGATCCCGCTTCGGGCGGCACGGCACGGCACGCCCCGCACCCACCCCCTTCTCCGGAGGCGCCGCACTGACCCACATGTTCGGCGACCTTCCGTCACGGGTGACACGGGCAGACGACCCCCGGCCCCGGGCACGTCCCGCCGCCCCGCTGCCAGCACCTAGGCCAGCGGCTCCGCGCAGCCCCGCCACGCCACGGGAGACCGAGGTGGGGAAGGGTCGCACGCAGCTAATGGCGCTGCGCGGGCAGCCGGGAGGGGGGCTGCGAGGGGGCGACCCGCCACCCGCCGTGCCG
>VXAX01007531.1:75696-122086 GCA_013399835.1 Leptocoma aspasia | reverse complement strand
GGCCCGCGGAGCCGCCCCAGCAGCGATCCGGCGGGAGGACGGTGGTTCCCCGCGGTCCGGTCTGCCCCCGGGCCGAGCTGCGGAGCTCCGGGCTGCGGGGCTCAGGCGTGCGGCGCCGCCCGGCCTCTGCCCCTGGCCCCGCATAACCGTGAAGGAATCAAGCGCAGCCTTGAGGATGATCGCTGAGGCCTTTCCCACGTCTTCCCCGGTAACATGGCAGTGAGGAGGGATCTCTGCAGATGGAGAAGGTGTGGTTAGGTCAGCTCCCGTCACAGCCCAAATTCTTCTCACCGGATGGCACCAGCAACAGGCAGTGTCCTCCTGGCCCGCTTCCCCAGCACCACGGACTCTCTTCAGTCTGGTCCTTCCACCTCCACTCTCTGAAATGCTCACAATTTCTCCCTTTGTGCCTCCTTCGCCCAAAAAGCCTCCCTGATCTCGCCAGCATCCTTCCTAGTAACGGCAAATTGAATTTTGCCGATCCCATATGATCCATTTTGATCTCGTCCTCGTGCTTGAAAAACGCAGTTTTGGTCAGCATTGCTGAGAAGTCACTCAAGACAGCTGATCAGTCTTCGTTAACAGCAATACCAAAGAATAGGTAAGTTCATTCATTTTTCCGTTCACACCTTACAGTCAGCCTAAGGAAGGAAAAAGTAAGGAAAAAAAGGACTTCAGATGGAACATATTTTGCCTGACCCTCTGAAACAATAAGCAGGAAGTCAACTTAGATAAATTCCATTTACAAAATAAAATCTTTGTAGGAAAGACAAAGGCAGAAAAAAAGAAAACCCAAAACACTATCTGAATATATGCGGCTATTTTATCATTTTCCTTCTTCATGATACTGAAGGTATTACTATGTATGGTGAACATGATGCTGCTGAAGTGTAAGAGGTCACAGTCCCCTCCTCTCTGGTGCCTGAGGCCAGCCTGCTCTGCTGCTACAATGCTTATCACTGGGTACAATGCATTAGATCTCTGCTGAGGATGAAGTTTTTCCACAGTTAGAATTCTTTCCCTATGTCACTCCTTCCACCTCCCCCAGATATTTCCAAACCTATCAGTTTTCATCTCGTTTTTCTGAATGACTTACTAAAGATACTTTTCCCGACATGTCGACACTCCTCTAACCTAGGTTGTAAAAATAGTGGGAAACAATAAGTCTGGCAGTATGTTAACCAGAGGTGTTTCACCATCTCTAAAAAGCAGATCTCTAGGGATAAAAATGCGAGGAAAACGGAAACAAAAGCAGATTACAATGGGAACAGTGGTATATTAAGACACAAATCCTGTTTTGGGTAAATGTTTTTTAAGTTGGTGGCTGCCCAGCCAACTGTTGTCACCCATAGTCTCCTGTGGACTGATCTATCAGGACAGCTGTCCTCAGCAGTTTCACCAAACCCCACCAAACAGCCTTTGCATCTCACCCTGGCCTGAGAAGATGTATTACTGACACAGCTGTGAGCAATTTCTTCTCCTCTGTTCAGAGAGTCTGGTTTCATTTTAATCCCTTTCTCCCTCTCACCCACCCACCAAATCTAAATCTGTTCCTCTGAACCTTCTTTGTGCACTGAGTGAACTCTGCTGTGGTTGCCTTTTCAGTGAAGATTTCAGACAAGTCACATTGACTCCTCTTTCTTTATTCTCACTGAGCTTGTCTATCACTTTATCTCAAGCTCAAAGTCACATCCCAAGTCCTAGCAAATGCACATTTGGCTTTCTTTTCATTAAGCTACAATATTACCTACATCATGCTCTGACTTCTGGCTCAGGGTGTGATTCCACAGGCAGGTGAGCAAATCCTAGCACTTAACCCTGCCTGGAAAGCTGCTTTCCTGTTCTTCATGGGTTTGTCTGCTGCTGCTTTAGTGAGGTGGTAGTTTACACAGGATCTGGCAAGCGCCCATGCTCCTGTCAGACATGCACAGCAGAAAAAAAGAACTGGAGAGACGGATTATACCCAAGTGTCCATTCATTCACTCCACAGAACTATTGGTCTGTGTTGTGGCTGTCTCGCACGTCCTAATGCCACCAGCTCCCTCATTTTTAAAATTTGAAATCAATATCACTTAGCTGCTGGAAGCAATACCTGTCTTGGCACCTACAGCCATGCTTCATTTCTCATTTCTAATATAGTCAGTTTAATGAAAGGATAGACTCTTCACCATCTTTTGGTTCTTAATTAGGCCTTTATTTATTATGTTTACATAATATTATGTGTTATTTATATTTACATAAATCTCCATATTTAAAGTCAATTTCATTCTCATTAGAAGTTGAGAAGATTTTGTAAAGACTCAGCTTTCACCCAGTTGCTCAGCTCTTCTGTACAGTAGATTCTATGCAATAGGGAATTCATAATCAGTGAACAGTTTCTAGTTTTTATCAAGCCAATAACAAACTTTCTAAAATCAGTTAAAATGTTTATCATATAGTACCGTAAGAAAAGTAGGTATTTTACATTTTGAAGAAATACATGGTTTAATAAGACTATGATTTCATAAGAATTATCTCATAGGAGGGAAGTGACAAGACTGAATCTCTGAACAAGGGACTGAAACAAAGCATAAATCTAACTGTCCCCCCACAGTTTTTGTCCTTGCACTTCCTGAGCAACAGTATTCCCACTGCTGCTGCAAGGAACTGGAGGTAAATGACAGAACATAAACAGTTTTGTTTTCTTTGAAATAGACTTTCTGACAGGCTGTGGATATTTTCTCTGAGCATGGTGGGTTCGTTCTTAAACAATGAGGCTATAATTTCATGTAGCAAATCGTGTACAAATTTTGTTTGATAGCTGCTGATTTAAATGCTGGTCTGAAAGATCTTTGTAAATGTAAGTTTTCGTACAGGTTTGGGAGAGGGAGGTATTTAAATATCTGGAGAGAAACAGATAGATCTTTTTACATAGCTGGGTATCTCAGAAGGAAGGAGCAGTAGGAAACAGCCCCTTGCAACCTCCTAATTTATTTTATAATGGGTGAAATTATGTGCCCTTCTGTTTATTGCAGATCTGAAAACCTCCCCTTCCACAGCCCCTGTTGTGAGGGGCTGTGCTGGCAAAAGGGAAGGAATGTTCGACCTGTTGTGTTCTGTAGGTCACTGCCATTAGCAACTTCTGTTAGCAAAACACAGCTTCAGTGCTGCCCAAACTAGGTCAAGGATGCTGCTGGAGGAAGTGCAGCATAAAGATCCCTTGACTTTCTTCTTCCTCCATTCCTGCAGTTTTGCCATGAATGCAACAGAGAAATTGAGATACCATAATCAATAAGCATGTGCTCATACATGAGGACCACCTATTTCTGGGGTTGTATGCCAAGGTGAATTGGGAACAGGCAAGGATCCATGCCTCCAATGGTCTCTTCCCCCCATGCCCTGCACACAGAGTGGTCACTGTTAGTCTGGGCAGGGATGGGTGGGGAGGATAACAGAATTCCAGCAAATCTAAAAATAGTCACCTTGTGACTGATAGAGTCACTAGCCTGATAGAGGGGCTGATAACAGCGCAGAGCAAAGCAGTTTTAGAACTAGTCTAGTTCTTAACAACTTGTTCTAAACCTACCCTGAAGCTTCCATCATATCCCTGAAGACCAGCTTATGCTGTAAATTGGTAACTGTGTTTTAAGAGAAAGCTGTTCAACAGTGTTCATCTTTTCTATAAGCCATTGATGAATCTATTAAACCTGTTTTACCAGATGTTCCCTATATCTCTATATAAATATAAAGATCTTCTAAATTATAAATACTGGAACAGCATCTTCCAAAGAATCACTGCTTATAAAATACAAAGCTATTGTCAATGTCTTACCTGCTGAGTAAATTTATTCTTTTCATCAATTAATTATCACGGATGCAGATTATATCACAGTAGGTAATGTGCCTCTGTCATCTTCCTTAGCTACCACAAAAACCAGCTAAAATGAAAAGGAAAGACAATATATATCCTGCCAACTAATGTCCCACTTTCAAGTAAACATTACCAACCACCAAATAATGCAAAATGTCTTCCATTTGCCTGTTCTGTCCTCAGAGGCGTCTTTGGCAACCGTGTCTATTGTCCCATGAAAAACTCTGGAAAATGAATGTCCACCTTCTCCTTCTCTGATACTTTTAAAAATCTTTATGTGTTATCTTGTGACCAGCTACTACCACAGAAGACATGGAGAGACTTCCTACATGCTTCTTGCAAGATGTGTCTTCAGCTGTGGAAAATAATGCAGAGGCCTATGAAGTTCATGAGTAGGAGATGTTTACAAAAATAGTATCTGTATCAGATCTATAGAGGCAGGAATAGTCCTCCAGGGACTGGTGCTCCAGTATGCTTCACTGCTGGCCTCCTGCCACTGGCAGTTTGGATTCCCCAGTAAAAGCTACTTCTGGCAGAGATCTCAGTAATTGCTTCATAGAGGTAATGTAGTAGATGCCTTAAGAGTTAATTCTACATCAAGCTGTATTAGCTACTGATAGGATTTTCGTGTGGACCGAAAAGGAAATGAGATAGCAAAATGACTCATGCAGTTCTTCTTTCTTCAGAGCTTCTTTGCCGCAGAAGACAAACAGAAAGTTTTTTTATGAGGTTTTAAAGAAGTAAAAAAGCAATGCCAATCTAGTTCAGATCCTGAAAGTGGTGCAACTTATCTCACATAAGTGGAAGGGTGGGTCCTTTCAAGCTGGGAAAATATTCGAGGCTGTGTGAATCAACTGAAGGGACAACAGGTGGAGAGAGGTAGGATATGTTTGCATTGCATGTTGTGATATAAGCTCATGCTTACCTACACTCACACCCCAGCAAACTCGATCTTGTTCTTCCTGCACCCAGAGACCATAAAAAAGTTAAGGGGAGCATATTAGTTGACTGCTGAGATAGAACTGATGAATCCACACCCTCAATAGTGCATTTATCAAAAACTCCTTCTGGGTATTTTGTCCCATGTTGCTGAAGAGACGTAATGGTGTGCACCATTATTTTCTCCTCTTTCACCATAAAATATTTTCTCCTCTTCATGGTGAATTCTCAAATTGGCCTATGCTGCCACAGTAGAGGCACATGCTTGGGACATCCTGGCATCATCTATTGGAAACTGGATATTTGACAGAGTGTCCCAAATTAAGGACAATCTTACCCAGCAGAATTAAATACTTTGATGTTCGCCAGATACCTTAAAAACACACTTATTTCAACACAAGGTGAAATTAAAAAAAAATTTTCTGAAACAAATTAGAGTTTCTGCAGTGGGGGGAGGTATGTCTTCCCAACACATAAAGCCCTGGCAAGGAGTGGGCCAGCTGTAACTTAACAACAGACAGGACTCACATGTGTGCTTTGCTATAAGATCCCTGTTGTGTGACCTTGCTTAATTTGGCAGTATTTCATTAAAATGCAATCAGCTTTCTGTATAACACCTGGGTTTGAAGTATTGGTACAGAAATAAATGTTCACTACTCAAGTGTTCACCATTCTTTTCTCATCTTACCTTGATATTTGCCTTCCATTAGTTTTTCTTAAGAATTTGTAGCTTCATGGTTTTTCAGAACAATACTGGTTTGCAGGTTTTTAGGAAGTGTAATATTCTTTCAACATCTTCATCCCTTTTTGGTTTTTATGCAGAGTCATGCAGAAGCGTCATGCTGAGTTCTAGACAGATCTCATTTTTGTACAGTTCCCATTTCAAGACTCTATAGAAGACATAGGAAAGGAATTTACCATCTGGAGCCGTGGTGGTGCAGCTTGCTCTGCTAGCATCTCCCCCACGCCTTTGTAGCACAGTGACCTACTGCATGTGACCATGCATCACTTGCCACTCGAGCAGGAGACCCAACCAGCACCCTCTGGAGCTGCAGCTCAGCACCAAAGAATTAGCAAGTCTAGGCTGCCTCATCTGTCACAAACTTCACCCACTCAGCAAAGCCCTCCTGGCAAGTGTCTTTCATAAATCCATTCTGCATCCTCATGTGTCCTTACCTTGTGTCTGAGCCAGCTAAATGCCTGCTCACACAGAGTGAGACTGGAGGTAGGCTGGGCCATGCTCTGAAATTCCAGTTTCTTCTGCCATGGCCTGGGGCTTTTCCAGCAGCAATTGAAATGGGAAGATCAGCGAGTTCAGATAAGGGACTCTTTCCCACTCCCTCCCTGCCTGGAAGGACTCAGCAGATGCCAGTGAGTGAGAAGGGAAAAAAGAAAGGAACTTCAAGGAGTGTAAAAAGGGAATTTGTTGAACCTCTGACAGTGACACTGAGAATGTGAGGGTTCCTTATCAGGTAGGTAGGGAGAAGAGGGGAGGTCTGAGGAGATTGTTTTGAAAGGTCAAAAAAGGTACTTGATATGCATTCAAAAAAGAGACACCCCAATGACATAAATGTGAGATGTATATTAGGGTGAAAATATCTTTGGTGCAGTCTGAGTCTTATTTTGCCTTTTTTTAAACATTTACTTCATCCTGTACTGAATGTCTCATTTCCCAGCAGTGAAGCATTCAGCAGCTCCTTCTCCTAAATGTCAGTTCAATCTATACTAGTGGTGTTGCTCAAACTGCATTTTTAAAAATAATCTGCAAGCAGTTAATGTGCTTTTTAAATTCCCAGTGTTATGTAAAAAGGCACAATATTTTTAGCCTTACAAAATATCAGTTGTCATCTCCTCACTCTCTCCCTTTGAGATGGGGGCCTAGAAGCTCAGAGAAACAGTGGATAGTAACTGTTTAAAAAAAAAAAGGTGGGGAGTTTATTCTGCAATGTGGTTTTGTAGTCTTACAGATCTTAATAAAAACATACAAAAATACCCCAAACCTTAAAAGCAAGTCTGAACAAAGAAAAGTATTTCTTATTTTAAAAGCTACTGATTCTGTCCTCGCTGCTGAATTTTGATGTCCAGAATAATGACAATATTATGTATCCTGAAGCAAAATATCGACTTAAACTGTTCACTCATGCACTGACAGAATGGCCCTCCTATTTTAAAAAAATCTCCTGAAATTACTCTCTAGCATACAGCACACAGCTGTTGTGAGTAGGCTCTGGCAAATCAACATTGACTCAAACTATTTTTGGAATCCAGTCAGGCCTGCTGCTGTTTCTGGAAGATGTGAATACGTCTACCTGCTCTGCTCTGCTGCAGTCCATAAGGAATATGGTGGGATCCAGGATGCTTCCCTCTGTGCTTATTTGGAGGTGACCTTTCCATTCCCATCTGTTTACAAGTCTTCTGAGGTCTAATGTTTTTACCTGCTGGCAACCACGTTGATCAGCACATTTGGACCTTGCTGTTTTCTGTGTTCTCCACTGAAATCTGAGGAACATGATCTCAGAAGAGGCTGCCTCACTGCTTTTTCTTCTTACTGTCTTATAACACTTGACATCCTGATGGCACATCTGGCTAGGAGGCATCACCTGTCAGAAGCAGCTCAGGAAAGTGCACCCCATCCTCAGACTTGTTGGGATCATAGCTGATTCTTGAAAGAAATCCACCAATGCAATTCAAGAGATGGCTACTAGAAAATCTTGGAGTAATAATCTTTATTGTTGCACCACATTGTCTGTGCAAGTGCTATGTATGAATACTGGGCTAAGGCAAAGCCTCCTGGCTTTTATCTGCTCTCACAGAAGGCTGCTTTTCCTTTCTATCTCCCCAAAATTCATCTTACAATAGGTGAGATAACATTTACAATATTTTTATATTTACCACTTCTTTATCAGTTTACTGTCAGCTGGGAGAAAGAGTTGAAATGATTGTATATGAGGAGAGTTCTGTTCTCATGGTCCCTGGAGTCACATAAATAATTGCTATGTTAGGAGAGTGGAATTCTTCAGGCGCCAACTATGTAACTTGAAATTCCATTCCTTCCTTGGAGGTGCAAGGATTTGGAGGACAACAATTTCTGAGTCAAAAGCAAAAACAAGTGGAGACTCTTGGACTCTGGTATAATCTGCTAAGACAGCAAAGCAGGATACAGCATACTGTAGGCTTCTCATCAGTGTAGACTGAAAGACAAAATGAATTCTGAGTCTAATGAGGGAGTCATTCCAGCCTCAAAACCAAGCCAGGGGCCTGAGAATATGCAACATTAAAGAGTAAAAAAGTCTACAATTTAGTGTCCCTCTAATCTTGACTGAAGCTAAGGTCATTAAGTTGAATTTAGGCTTTTGGCACCAAAGGGCTGATATCTGTCTGCAGTGATATCATCTAAGAAGTTAGAGGCAATGAACAGTATCAACCAGATCTTCATCATACTCTTCACAGATGAACTGTACCCTCTACCTTTCCCAGTCTCTTCCCTGATGAAGACTCCCTGGCAGTGTGTAGTCTAGCCCCTGTGGAATGCCTCCTCCTGAAACTTCAGGGGGAGTGGATACAGACAGTATCCCATATGTGCATTTAAATTTGGACCTCTCTGCAGATTTCCTCTTTCTTGGATCAGGAGAAAATAGGAGCTGTTTTACTGCATTGGAGAAGTGCAGGCTGTCCAATGTGTCCAAAGCAAGTGACAAGTGGAACTAAAGGCAGCTCCTTCCCTTTCAGGGTGTTATATTTGAGGTTGCAATGTCTGTACATTGACTGGATGCAATATGTGGCTCTTGCACTGTTTCAAATTTGATACACTCTTACACAAATCCACAATATTTTCTCGTTTACTTTAAAACCAAATATAGCCCTCCTTTGTACCACCAGATCACTTTTTTTTTTTTTTAATATTCTTAAAGATAGAGGCTTAATGACCACCTTGGGAGGACAGAGTTTTTGGAAAGCATGGCCACAAAGGCTAAATAAACAGGAAGCAAAAGGACTAGTGCTGGTAGGACTCAGTAATTCTGCTCATGGCATTGAACACTATGTACCAAGGTGTTGGAAAGAAAGCTGTTGATGGTAAGCCCAGGAAAAGCAACACTGAAATAGCTTTGTAAACATCCCATTAATTTCCTTTGGCAGCAGCAAGTCTAACACTGTCTCCAAAACCATCAGTCAACTGCAGAAAATGGTTTGATAGGGCTCTCCTCATAACCTGAGCTTATTTTCATTCGCAACTTGGTGAGACTCTGCTGGCTTAGTTTCCAGGCATCTTTCACTACTTGCTGCTCCCAAACTTTAGCCAGCACTGTCACAGACATTACCTGGGACTCAAGAATCCCAGGGAAGAAGTAATACTTGAAGATGAAGCCTAAACACAGATGACCTTCATGTAGATTTTGTCTGGCCAAATGCATATCTAAAGTGGTTTATAGGGAAACAGAAGTGTTTTGGGTAAGGTTAAAGGTTTCACATGACCTTTTTCATGAGCCATGAAAGCAAAGGGTCAGGTTTGCCAAGTACCATGGTCATCATATTGACCTTCATCAAGGCAACTGAAGAATGCCTTCTTTGAAGGAAATGCACCTCCACCAGAGTATGTGGAGATAGACAATGACTCAGTAACACAAGATGGAACACTTTTTGAGGACCTCTCCTCTCCTGCCTTTTGAGCCATACCTGTGGCTGCTGATCTCTCAGTATCACTTGGATTATCTACAAATCACTGGCACTGCTGGCCTGTAACTGCTACTACCCTGTCCTCCAGTCAGTGGCTTTCATACAGTGCTCGATCACTTTGCTGCATACAGAAGGAACTTAGCACAAATCTTTAGTAAGGCCTCTTACACTTTATATTTTTAGCCTACTGAAAATCTTACTCTGCTTGAAAAAAAAATCAGCTCTCTCCCATAAGTTGTCACTTGTCACAGACTCCTAGCTGCCACTGGAAGGACAGTAGCTCTACTTCAAGGCTCTGCTAATTTTCCTGAAAACTCCATGAAACAGTAAAATATTGTTGTCTGGTCATCCTTTTATTCATACTGTCAGTATGAATAAAAGTCAGTATATTAACTGACTTTTAATTTAGTTAGTAAATTAACTAGCAAAGGTACTAGTAGCCACATGTGCTAAACCTGGGAACTGCAGGAAACTTCATATAGCCCCCACACCTTTTGCTTTTGGATAACTGGAAGGCGAGGGCTTGAGGGGCTGCACCTCTTAAAGCTGTACTCAAATGGTGTTTTACTGTGCAGCTCATGGATAACATTTGGCTTTTTTTTTTTTTCCAAGCAGACTGTTGGACCATATGCCTGTATTGTGTGTTTGGTTGGTCTGTTGCTTTGCCCCAGGGCCTTGGTGATCATGTACACTGTGTACATACTAGGTTTTGCCAGGGCTCCAGTCTGGAGTTAAATAATTGCTTGGTTTTATGAGAGGCTGGTTTGCTGCAGGATCCACACCCTGTAGATAATACAGGCATGGACTATACCAGGCTTCATTCTTCCTCACCAGGGCAATCTGCTTGTGTATTCCTAATGTCCTCTCAAGTCCAGCATGCCCTGGCATATGCAAGGCACATCTTTGTAGGCACACTAGTTAGTGTGTAAAACACGGAGTTAGCAGTCTCCAAAGCCTGTCCCTGCTTATTTGGCTACCTCAGTTCTTATGCAAGAAAATAGTAGCAGTGAGGTAGACGTGTGCCATCTGGGGACTGGAGCGACCAGGATCCTGTCCCAGGTTAATGTTACTGGGACTGTAGCTTGGCATCTCTCTCCCTCCAGTACCAAGCAGCTACACCAGGTGCTTCCCTGGGAAGCCACAACAGAACTTCTGCCACGTAGGAGGAGGCTCAGTATGAGATCAAGAGAGTTGAGAACCTGCTTTTGTGTCTCAGCTTTGTCACAGGGAGGATGGGGGGGCAGAACCCTTTTCCCAGGAAACAGCACCCTCCCCTGACACAGACACACACTGGAACTACTCCTGGGACTTTTTGTCTAAATCCACCAGGATGCAGCACCCAGGAGTACCTACATCTGATTAGTTTGTAGGAAGGAGCATGGCTTGTTTGTGCCGTGCTTACAGCTCTACATAAGTGAAGAAAGGAGACTTCCACCATGGGAGCGTGGTACCTGGGTGGAAAGAGGCTCACAGCACACACAGGAACTCTTTAATTAGCTGGCTGACAGATGTGTTTCTTTGACAGTTCTGACAAGCAGTAATATTTGCCACAGAACAGCCAAATACATCACTGCTTGTCTTGCTGGTGGCAAGGGGTGGGGCATACAGTTGAGGAAATGGCAAGGATGCCTTGGAATGTGGATATGGCAGCTTTCCGAGCAGAATGGGCTCTGGCGGCCGTCCATATTCAGCCACACACATGGGCATGCCCCAGGAGCCATCTCCCAGTTTTCCAGAGTTGCAGAACAGGTCATACAGCACCTGAGGGAAGAGATATCCACTGGGACAACCTGCTTGCATCCCTTTTTCTTTGGGCACAGAGCCCAGCAGCAGAGAGCAGGAGGTGTGGGAGGGCTGTGTGAGGGGAAGGAAGCCTGCCAGTGAGCCAGCCCCAGCAGCCATGGAATTGCAGGCTGCTGCCTGCTGAAAAGCAGCAGGAAATTTTGGTGGAAGGAGATAAGGAAACAGCGGTGGTAATTCATCTGGGAGCTGTACCTCCTGCCTCAGAGCCCCTGTCATGGCTCTGTGTAGGAAAGACCTGCCAGCTTTGCTGAATATGGAGCTTCTTCCCAGGACAGACACCACCCCAGTCCCCTGGTCTGGCTGCCTGGCTGCTCTGATGGCCAGTCATATCCTGGCATGACCAAGGTCATACCACAGGGATACTTTGCTCCCTCTTATGTGTATATGGCTGATTTGCCCCACTAAAAAAGTGTTTCATGACACAGCAAGGGTTTGGGTTTTGGTTTTTTTTTTCTGTTTACAGCTTTTAGCCTATGCTAGTGTTTTAGTGAGGACAATCTAACTGTAGGTGTGGGTGGAATGCCTCTTGAAATACGTACATGTGTGCATGTGTACCATGCAATACCTTCACAGTGGGATTTGAGCACCTACAGTGGCCCTTTTCAGAGGTCACAGAGGCTCTCTGTAGCTGCTGAACAGCTCCCCTTCTTGGGGACACACACTTCTGGTGTGTGCTTTGCACAGCAGACGGGGTTTTGAGAACCAGCAGAGATGCTATAGCTGTATGTCCTGTGTAGCTGGTCACTCAGGGATGTCTCCAGGACTCATGACCTTTGCAAATAGCCTTCCTGACTGCGTGCCAGTTGCACTGAGGCAGGGAGATGACAAGGCTTGTAAGGACTGCTGTCTCATGAGGCTCTGGTGTCCCCAGCACAGCTCTCTGTGTGTGGCACCCAGCTGTCACACAGCCCACAACAACACTAAGGCGCTCCAAATTGAAACTGCTGTTTGTTCAGAAAAAAGACAGCTCTGCACACGTCATGGCCTCCTGTGAGCAGCAGCCTGGCAGGGGACAATCAGGGCCAGATGTTGTCTTTCACACAGAGAACACCCTGCTCAAGGGAGGCAGCGAGGAGCACACCAGGAGAGGCTGTGCCATGGGAGCAGAGCAGATCCTAGGAGACCTCTTACCAGGGTGAATTACATAGAATCATAGAATTGTTCAGCTTGGAAAAGAACTCTAAGATCACTGAGTCCAACTGTAACATCTGTTGGCCCATGTGGATGCAGGCAGTTTGCTGCAGGTGGCCCTGCCCTGGACAGTGCAGGCCTATCTACTTGGCCTGGAGACCAAAGCAGATCCATTATATATTCCCAACCCTTCCAGTTGGCCCAGACATAGCATTTAATACAGCAGGGGGAAAGCTGATTAAGTAGCAATTTAACATTAATCAATAAAACGTGGTTAGACTAAACAGAAGTTATGTGATTAAAGAAGCATTAGAGATTCAACACAGATGCGAGTCAGAACTTTTCATTGCTTAGGAAAAACATGGGCTCCTGCGTGGCATCACTCCTAACTGTTAACTAACTCATGCTGAGAGAAAATGGCACTAATTGATCTGTTGATGTGGGTGGAAATTATACAGATGCAGATATTTTGCATTATTAACACAAGTAAAGCACCCTGTCCAGATTCCGGATTGCTTTCCTCTGCCCTTAAACACATATTTAACACAAAGATTCCCATCTGCAGCTACCTAAACCATACATGGCTATCAAAAAAGATTTTCTGCCCAGTAAGTTTAATTCCCAATAGTGTTCTTGCAAATAATTCTTCCTTTTGTATTCAAGGGCTTATTTTTTCTTCTTACATCTGTTTTTATTTTCATTTTATTGGCACCTAATCAGTGCTAGCACATACCTCATCCCAGTTCAGTACATTAATTTGCCACACCACTTCTGTGTGGTCTTATTCTTGGTTTACTCATTGTGTTACATGACTGAATTGCCAGCAAAAATTCTCTATAACTGTCTCCATTAAAACTTAGTCTTCCTGAGATGGCTGCCTTGAACTCTCAGCATTTCTAAGCTTTGATTTGATGGCCAGTAGCAAGGGCGTGCTTCCTGTCACTTGCTTCAAAAGAAGCACCCAGCTAGAACTGCATATTCTAAATCCCTCCAACACCTGCTTTGTAGTGGACTGTCACTTCACCCATGGTGACAGCAGCATTCACACCACAATACACTCCAAAGTACCAGATCGCTTTTATTCATGACATGGAACAGACAAAGTGACTTATGCAGAGGACGGCTGCTAATTCCAGAAATAACAAGGTCTGGCACAGGCCAAATATATACCTGCTGATCCATCTCTATACCCAGGTAGCTAAATGCCTCTTCAGGACTAATATTTTGCTTCAGCTAACGGGTGTGACTACAACTGTGTGCATCTCAAGGCTCTAATTTTCATTTGCAGCAGAAAAATGCCTACTCTTTCAAGCCAATAATTGCATGAAGGAAGACTGTTAGCATAAGGAGATTGTTATTTTCTTTCTGGAGAAATCAGAGCTAAAAGGGAAGTTAGTTAATCTTCACTTCAAATTACAAAAGCACAAACTTTAAATTCACTATGTGGCAAGCACAAAATCAGATTAGTTTCCCCATGTGTATTCTGATGTATTCTGATTTGAGAATCCTACCTTTCACATATGCAACCTGCAAAACAGTTGTTTTGTGTTTGTTTCCTCATAGTGAGGAGTTCGTACAAAATGTCTAAGAGGGCTGCTTTTCTTTTTCTTATTCCCACTTTCCTTGATCTGCCTTCATGAGGTTTTAACATCAACACACTGGTGAGAAAATCAAACATGCAAGCATCTGGATTTATGGGGATGTCACCAGAAAGTATGAAAGCACAGATTTTTATTTTTTTTCTCTATTCACTCAGCACATTTTTAATCTCTGTCTGAGACATTCTTTGTTTTCTCTGAAGTCAGAGCTAGCCCAGGGAGCAGTGGCAGAGTTCTCTGACGTCAGGCTCATTGTGTAGGGTGTGTTGTGATGTTCTAGAATTTGGTTCGCAATCACGCAGTGCATTCTTTTTAGCTCTGCACTGACATCTTTACCTGAACAAGAGGGAAGATTTCTGCAGTAGCAAAGTGACAGTGTTAGAAGACCCATCACAGAGATACATTCTTTATCCTATATAATTACTCTGTGCATTAATCATAGGAGATAACAGAACTGATGCCATGCCTACAAAAGCAGCAGTAAACAGGATTATTTAGCACCCACAGAAGACCTATATATCTCTAAGAAATTCAGAGCTACAGATCAGTGGTTCAGTGGTTGCAGCTGTGTAAGGAGTGAGCTGCCAATCCTGGGCATTGCTATGGGTGGCATTTTAAAATGGTATGTAACACTGAAAAACCTCAGAGAGACTTTTTCCAACTGTATCGCCCGGTTAAATAAAAGATACAACCTCTTTGTACAAACTTTATGTGTAAAATTAAAGATTTGTTTACACTGGGTTTAAGCCTTGGACAAATCTCTTTGCATAGCTCTCTAACGTGAGCGTTCTGCAGTAGTGCAGACTGGGAGTGTCACTGGTGTCGTTTGTGGCTTACTCACTCACCTGCAAGTAGATTATCAGTACTGAAAGGTACCTGTGTTGATAGGTAAGTCTTTGGAGCAGACAAGCCCCAAGTCCCCTGAGCATTACCAAATACAGTAATTCTCCAGGGAACTTGAAACAGTAGGGGTATTAACCCCGATATTAAGGCCAGATTCCAAAGTCGAATACAATGATTGCACAAAGCACAGGAAACGTCTTTATTGGTGCTCCTCCTTCGTGAGAGGCTCTGAAGCAAGGAGAAGCAGCAAAGGCTGGGGCTGAAAATTACGTTCTGTTGGGCTGGGTCAGGCTGCCCCTGTTCGACAGCGGGCTGAGCCCCAAGCGAGCACCGGGATAAAAATAAAACCGATGTGCAGCACTGGCGATCCAACAAAGCAATTCACGTGGATAGCGTTTGATATAAACCAGCTAATAGTGTTTGCCTTGCAGCCAGTACAAGGCGAACAAGTCACTTTTCTGCACGGTGGAGTCATCTGATGTTTGCTTTAATTTCTGGCAGATCGGGGCAGCGTGAGTCAGATGCTCTCACAGCTGGCTCGGGCGGAGAGGAGGCCAGCAGGGACCCTGACTCACCAGAGCCGCCGCATTCCTTCCGAAAATCCAGCTCAGCGCCTGGAAGTGAAATCGCGGGCTGGGGGCAGCTCCAAGGTTGGGGAAGGCGGGAGGAGCGGGGCTGTCCGTGCGGGTGGCAGGCAGCGAGCCCGGCCCAGCTTGGGCGCCGGGGAAAAGCCCGACGGACGCGTCTCGCTGGCAACCGCCGGCGGGCAGAGCGCTCGCCCCCTCCCCGCCGGCAGAGCCCGGGGCCGCTGCCCCGGCAAGCCCCGGCCCCCGTTACCTCATTGCCACATTCCCCAGCGAGTGAGCTCAGCTGTGCCGCGGCCTCGCGCCTTTTATGGTCAAACAACTTTGCCTGGGCGAGGCTTTTTTCGCGAGTTGGGAGGAAGCGCCGGCGCTCGGCTGCTCCTCCGCCTCTCGCTGCTATTGCTGCTGCTGCTGCCGGCGGGCGGGCCGGGGCAGCCGAGCAGCCCCAGCGCCGGGGGTGGCTCTTCCCGCTCCCCCAGAGGTGAGTCTCTTCGCTCGGCTTGGCGACAAAGCCTTTGTCCTTCGCCGCGGAGGGGTGCCTGTTTCCTGCCGCTCCCCCCCGCACGGCTCCGCGCCTCGGACNGCGGTCACACCGCTTGCTTCTGTCTGAGGGGTCGGGGAGGGGGGGGGGAAGGTGGTGCTTGACCCTCGCAAAAAGAGCGGGTTTGTGTGTGTGTGTGTGTGTGTGTGTGTGTGTGTGTGTGTGTGTGTGGTGAGTTTGTGGTGAATTTTGTTCCCTCCCGGTGGAATGGAGGCGACTGAGCGCTCCCGCACAGCCCCAGCGGCGGGGGAGGAGGGGGTGCTGCCGGGCTCTGCTCGGGACAAGCTCTCTTTTGTGTGAGCTTGGATGAGCGAGACACCTCGCGAGCCTTTTTCCAGATGTGCTCGAGAGAGGGCTCCGGGGCCCTTTGTGCATAAAATTTGCCTAATTTATGAGTTTCTGGCGGTCTGGGAGTGCCCTGAGAAAGTGCTTGCAAAGTCTAACGTTTTAAATATGTTTGCATAGCTTTTTGGAGTTTTCCGCGGTTTTTCTTCCCTCCCTTGCATAGGGAGGAGGCAAGCCCGGCATCTGTGAGAGAAGTTAGTAGCTCCGAATGACCCCCTCCCCCAGCCCGGTTGCTCTAAGGCTTTACCTTGCAGCCTGCATAGCTGATAGACTTTGCTCTCTTTGAAGCTTTGTAACTCCGGGCCAGGCTGGGAGAACTTTCTGGATGAAAAGCAGCATAACTTCTGAATCCGTTTGATCTGTTCTTAATATTCTTGTTTGTTTGTGGGGATTTCTTCTTTTGCCGGGGTTTGTTTTGTTTTGTTTTTTTTCTTGTTCGCTTCTGAGTCCCCTCAGTTGGGAGGAAGTTGGCCGATGGGGGAAGTACAGATGTGATGTGTGGAGCTATAGGGGCTCCCAGCGTGGCTGCTGCCAAACTGCTTTCACCGACAGAAGTGAAAAATGTCACTTGGCTCTCAGCTTCTTCAGGTTCCTCCTGCTTTTGCTACCCCGGGAAAGGAGCAGAGGTGTTGAGAGTGGTGTCATGGCACCACAGAAGTGAAAGCTGTCCGGATGTATAACAGGTGGCAGACCGGCCATGAGACCTTCTGGAAACTGACCTTCTTGCTGAAGGAAGTGTCCCTTGGTTCTGTCCTCCTACTTCTTCCTGCTCTCAGAAAGAAACAGTGTATGAGGCAACTTAGGTATCCTGACTGTGACCTTTAGGGGCATCTTTCTTCATAGCTCCACTTGAGTCATCCTAAATGCTATTAGAGCAGGTAGAAAAATCTCTCCCCTCAGGGTAAATGTGAGGATGAGAAAGAGTTGAGATTAGTTCTGTTGGCGTGACACTCCCTCTCCTACAGTTCTCACGAACTGCGCCACAGGACCTGTGTGAGCTGTGTGTTTCTGGTAAGGCTTAGATGGCATTGGCAACACCCCAGGGCTGGAGGGGGTGACTCTCTGCAAGGCCAAGTTTTCTCAGCCGGTTTGGTCTGTGTGTGGGTGGACTGATAACCAGAAGTGAGGATGAGCAGGGGCAGCTGCTGGGTGGAGACAGCCCTGAGCAGCAAGTGCCCTAAGTGCGACACAGCGTACTGGGGAATGGGTGCTTTGCGTTAAGGGAGATAGCAGCTGGTTGCAAAGCCCGTGGGTTTTTTTGTTTTGTTTTTTGGTTTTTGTTTTTTTGCAAAGCAGCCGATATTCCCAGACTCTGTGTTGATTAACCCCGTAATTAGAAGTGACATTGTCACTGTAGTGTTCTGCTCATAATGCTGTCAAATCTGATGGAACTACTGCCAAGTGGTTCATTACACCCTAGTGAAATAGGGGACCATGAGGCAAAAGTCTCTAAAGAAAGGCTGGAGGAGTTTTTAACAGCTTCTGAAGCTTGGTGGGAACTGCAAAATGGAGTGAGTCGGTCAGTCCCTTCTGACTGTCGGGTCTGTTGACGCCTAAAAGTTTGGGGGAGTGAGGAGAGACCTTGCTAATTACTCTTCTGCCTTGGCCCTTTCCCATTCTAAATCCAGGGGGAATGCTCAGCGCAGCTTTTTGGCTCCTGCTTATTGTTGCAGCCTCATTCCCCTTTTGAAACTCCCAGAAGAGTTGTCCAAGTGCATGTATCTTATCAGCACTGCACAAAGGGAAGGAAAAGTTCAGCAGCGTGGACTTTGTTTGTTGCCATACGCTTGTGACCTGGGGGAGCTGGGACAGGTCGCTGCTATATCGTGCCACACCGCACTGAGTGGTGGGAGCGCTTAGAATGGGGCACGCAGGTCTCAGCAGCAGCCGGGGGTTGCTGGGGGCGGGCGGATGTTTGTGGCACCGGGGCTGTCTGTGGCTGCAGCTGTTTTTGTCCGTGTGAGAGGCCGGCACTGCGGAGGGGCACCGATTCGGACATGCCAACGTGAAAAGCTGGCACGGAGCCCCTGCGCTGACGGCAGCCCTATTGTGCTGGGGTGTTAGGAGGGCTACGGGCATGCCAGGCTTCACAACAAAGCGTCTGGCTCCATGGAGGCTTCTGGCACGGGTGAGCTTGCTGCCTGGATCGCAGGACCGGGGGAGTCCTAGGGGTGCGCCTCTCCTCGGGACACCCGCCGTTCCCGGACAGCCGGCCCGCCGGGCACCCTGCGTTTGCCGGGGGCGGGTTCGGAGCCCGGGGCTCAGCCCGGCGGCCGGGGCGCTGCCCGAGCCCCTCGCAGCCCGGGGGGCGGCGGCATCCGGGGAGCGCTTCCTGGCGGGGGCGGAGCGGAGCGGGCGGCGGATCCCGGCCGGGGCCGGCAGGAGACACGGGCTGGCATCGCCCGGCTCCGGGAGACCCTATCCCGCCTTGCCGTGCGGGCTCCGGCGGCATGGAGGGGCCTGGAGGTAAAAGGTGGGGGTGCCGGGGGAGAGGGGGCATTGCTAGCGCTGTCACAAGCTGAGCTCGAGAGGAACCGGCTGGCGTTGTCGGGTAAAGGGGGAGAGGAAATGCTGACTCCACTTCTGGGGGCATCCTTTGCGGTGTGGGGATCACCCTCCCGCTGGTCACCACAAGTGCAGGGCTCCAGTGTAGTGGAAATCTGGGTTTTCTCTGTTGCGAGGACCCATTTGTGGTTAATGCCATCCTGAGTTGAAATGGTGAAGTGTGATGGCTCCTTTGAGCTATCTGCAGTTTCTGTTCTTCATTTTTCCTGTGCTGGTCTTGTAGGTGCACTGCTCAGGCACCTCAGCCTCTGGCCTGAGTTAAATTCCTGTATCCCTTTGTTTCACATATTCTTCCCCATTATTTTCCACTCTGGCCCAAGGATGACTTCATATAGGTTTCCTCCCTCTTCTCTCCTGCTAGGTGCTGAGAAGATGGCCTCTCCAGGTGCCCCAGGGACCCGCATGACATCCACAGTCAGCATCAACATTTCTACCCCTTCCTTCTACAACCCACAGAAGAAGTTTGCACCTGTGGTTGCCCCTAAACCCAAGGTGAACCCCTTCAAGGCTGGGGGTGCATCAGAGTCGTCGCTGCCCCCACCTCCTGGTCCCGGTGCCCAGCGTGCTCAGATGGGGAAGGTGGGGGAGATTCCATTGCCACCCGTGTCCCTGCTGGCAGAAGGTAGGTCAAGGCTGGCATGGCAGATGTGAACATGCGTTTCTGAATTTTCAGGGAGGTTTGTAGCTGGGCTGAATGTGAGAACAGGGGTTTCACTGCTATAAGGGATGGATACTGTTGCTATAGAGGCTAGCAGGTTCCATAATGAGATAAATGGATTGGAGAGAGATCTCAAAGTAGTAGTGCCTCCATTAGGAAAGGAGGGGGGAGGCTGTCCTGCACTGCACTGATGCTGGAGGAACGCAGTGGATTTATCACAGTATTCCCTGGGTGCACAGTTGTGTAATTGCAGTCGGTTTCTGGCCACAGTGTCTGAGAGCAAGTATGTTGCAGAGAAGTTGACCCTGATAGTGATGATTCACGCTGTTCTCCTTCTTGTTGATTGGTCCCAGCTCAAGTTGGTTATTTCTGACTGTCCTTCTTGTGGACTCTGCAGTTGCCATCTTTGATGCTGGAAAAGAGAAGGGAGAAATAATTGTGTGAAAAAATAGTGGTAGTGATGATAAACAGGAAGTGAGACTTAGAGCTTAGCTTGTATGGCTTGTACAGTTTCGTACTTTTTCCTAGTGGTTTGCGTTGGGTTTTCCTGTGTAGAGGGACTTCTTGTTTCACTGTGGTTTTCTTATTTCTTTCTTTTTTGTGTGTGGCCTTCTTTTGTTTCCTGCAGTGGTAGAGGGGTTTTTTTTGGTTCCATGTTTTGTTGCTTGGTTGGTTTTTTGTCCTTTAAGATGCAGGTTACTGGTTGTGTGACTCTGTAAGTTTGAACTCATGATCAGCATTGGGGCCACCTGAAAATTCTGTAGGGACCCTTTGGTAATGCTTGATGCTGCCTGTTTCCCCAAGGCTCTGTCAAGTAGAGGGTGTGCCTCAGTCAGGACACACATGTTCAGAGAATGCCAGCTGCTGGTTTAAGTTTTTTTCTTCCACTGTTTAGCAGACGCTTGCAGCACTGATATTTTCCAGGTTAATGTGCTAAGTTAGTGGGCAGCTGGCCTGATGGTAGGAAGACTGGTCCTGTGCTTAGAGGAGAAAAATGATTAAGCCATTTTTCCCATTTCTGAAGTCACAAGGACATGCTGGTGCTTCTGCCTCCTAAAATTGTACCAGCTAAGTCCAATGACCTTGCATGTTGTTGGCTGGAATCTCATGTCTGTGGAACCAAGGTCCTGTCTTAGGACTTGTCATTTTCTGCTGTAGTTGGTTGGATTAGGGATGTGTCTCTCAGAAGCTCTCAAACTGACACAAATATTACCTGAAGTAGACAGATGGATGTTAAAAATTATTTTGCAATATACAGTGTGAGTGGAGCGTTAGGTGTTGCTTGCTCTGCTTCTCCTGTTGTTAAAGTGGGCATTATGGAGTAACTAGACAGAAAAACTAGCAAAAGAGCCATTTGTCATAAGCTGCTGTGTCATCATTGGGTAAGGGCTGCCAGCAAGACATCTGAAGTACACATGAGCCACCAAAACTCAGTCATGAGGGAAATGCATCTGATCTGCTCCTTCTCTGGTGCATATCTTCAGTCCTTCCGTGCCTTTCTTACACACTCCCCAAACAAAATGTAGCATGATACAGAGCTGTAGCACTTGGACTCTTTGTCTCAAATGACAGAATGGCTAAGTTAGTATTGCTGTAGGAATGTTATATTTGGTATTGATTAGTCTGTAAATCTGGTATAACAACTTTGTGGGGAACTTTCTTGTCCTGTGAATAATTCATAAAACAGGCTTTTAGTGCATCTGAAACAATGTGACAACAGATGAGGGTTTTGTTTCTTATGGTTTCAATAACCCAAAAGGCAAGCATGTACAAGCTTGATCCCAAACTGTAATTTCAAAGGAAAAAAACCACACAGTATTACTCCCTCCCCCCAGCAGAATTTCTGCAGCACAAGAAGGCTTGCTTGGAAGAGGTGTTGCATACCAGGGCAGTTTATGCATTCCACAGGCTAATAAGATTTTGGCTTTCATTTTCTGAGAGGGCAGTATCGTCTCCTTTAGATTACAGATGAGAAGTCCTTATAAAGCCTCTTGACAACAGCTGGATATAAAAATGAGACAACTTGATTACTGCTGTTAAAAGTTGCACTTGGAGTAGTTGGATTGAAAAGCTTGGTCTTTCACCCTACTGCTTATTGGGGCTAGCTGGAAAGAGAGGGGGTGTCTGGAAGAAGGCATGTGGAAGTCACACCTCCTTATCTTCAATGTTCTTTGCTGTGTGATTGATAAGCAGATGCTTTCTCCCCCTACGTGGTGAAGGGAAGAGGATTCACATTTATTTGTCTGTGTTGTAGTAGAAAATGGTTGGTTTTGCCTGTTCTGCATCTTTGTCAAATACGAATAGGTGGAAGCAATGGGGTTTTCTAGAAAACTGAGGCGCTCTGGTGCCTTTCAGCCTGCTTAAAAGGGTTTTGGAAAAGTTCTCATGTCCTAATGTATATTGGGTGTGAAGATGTACTAGCCTCAAAAATCAAAGCTGGTTTTACCCCCCCCCAAAAAAACAAAAGCATTTCAAAGATTCTTCATACACATAAGGGGTAATTGGTCCAGCTTGCTCTTTCTCCCCCCACTTGTTTCTTGTAGTGCTCACTGTCCTGCTGTGAGATGCCAGCTTATTTTCTTGTGAAAACACAGGCTCTCCAGGGTCCTGGGTTCTCCACTGGCATTCCATGCATGCTACCCTGTGTTCAGAAATCTGAGCCAGTTACTGGCAAGTGAAGGGTGTGCTGGGGACCAAGGAATGAGACAAGGAGTGGGAAAGAGCATATTGAGATATGCTTCCCAAATATACAACAACTCTGCCCCGTGACTAACAGCAGCAGCTACTGAGGAAAGATTAAGTTATTATGAAAAGCTTTGGACAAGGTGAAAAACAGCCTGTGGAGTTCAGTTGTCCATGATGGGTGCTGAGGTCCTGTGAAACCAATGTGCACAGGGAAATGGATGTGCACTCCCTGCCCAGAAGGCTGATGGAATCCTGAGCTGCATCGAAACGAGTGTGACCAGCAGATGGGGGAGGGATTCTGCCTCTCTGCTCCACTCTTGTGAGACCCCACCTGAAATGTTGCATCTGGATCTGGGGTCCTCAGCACAAGAAAGACATGGACTTGTTGGAGCAAATCCAGAGGAGACCACAAAGATGATGAAAGGGTGGGAGTACTTCTTTTAGGAAGACAGGCTGAGAGAGCTGAGGTTTGTCAGCCTAGAGAAGAGAAAGCTCTGGGAAGAACTCATTGTGGCCTTCTACTGCCTTAAGGGGGTTATAAAAAAGAGGGAGATGGAGATTTTATGTGTACAGATAGTAAAAGGACAAGGGTTTTAAACTGAAAGATGGCTGGTTTAGATTAGATGTCAGGAAGAAATTCTTTACTCAGAGGGTGGTGAGACACTGGAACAGGCTGCCCAGAGAGGTGGATGCCCCTTTTCTGGAGGTGTTCAAGGTCACGCTGGATGGGCCCCTGAGCATCCTGATCTAGTGAGTGGCATCCTTGCCCATAGTAATGAGGTTCAAACTAGATACTCTTTAAGGTCTCTTCCACCCCAAACCACTCTAATTTTATGAGCCTGCTTGCTGCAATGCCTTCAAGAACCCTCCTGGCTAGGAGTAAGAAATGACCTGAAGTTGCTTTTATTCTCATTCTTCCCCATAGACCTGCCGCTGCCACCTCCTCCTCCACCTGGGGAGGATGCAAGCTTCTCCTCAAACTGTGCATTTCCACCACCCCCACCACCCTTTGAAGAACCTTTTCCACCAGCCCCAGAAGAAGCTTTTCCTTCTCCTCCTTCTCCACCTCCTCCTCCTCCACCAATGTTTGATGAAGGACCTGTGAGCAAGGTTCCTGCCCCACAGGTGAGTGAGGTCCAAGGAGGTGTGGTTCTCTGTGATGCTCTGAGAGGTGGGACAGCTTCTCACTACTGTCTGAACTCAGCAGTGGGAAGCCCTGAGATCTGGGAAAGCAGGAAATGCTACCAGCTACCAGGGTAGGGTTAGCTGGCTGGGCTGCAGCTCTGTGGGGAAGAGCCTGGGGTTCCTGGTGGACAGAGTTGAATGCAAGCCAGCAATATGCCCCTGTGGCAGTGAAGGCCAGCCATGTGCTGGGCTGCACCTGGGAGAGAAGGACAAGGACAGGGAATGCTCCTCCCTTCTGTGGTAGTGAGGCTGCATCTTGGAGGACTGTATCCAGTCAGGCTCTTCAGTATAATAACCCCTCTGGAATACTGAATGAGATGCAATCCACTGAAAGGTCATAGAAGCTTTGGGGGTTGGAGCAGAAGAGGCTGCCAAGGCAGGGGTCTGACTGGAGTCTGCAATACCTAAAGGAGGGCTGGAGAGAAGACAGATTCTTCTTACTCAGGCACAACAAGAGAGAATGGGCAGAAGTTGTGACAAGGGAAATTCCTCTTGGACAGAAGAAAACCCTGTTCCACTTCAAGTGTGACTCATTGCTGGCATGTGTGCCTAGAAAGACTGAGGAACCTGCATCATTGGGAATGTTCTGAAATCATCTGGATGGGGCCCTGGGCAGCCTGGTGTTGCTTGGGAATTAGCCCTGCTTTGAGCAGTGTGTTGGAGTACAGACGTCCAGATGTCTTTTCCCACCTAAATCTGTTGAGAGCTTCCTTGGGCTGTGCATTTTCCCACTCTTTGTAGACCTTTGAGACTGTGTCCTGTTCATCCTCACCAGCTTTTTATCCATTCAAAGCAAGGAGCAGATCTGTACCACAGTCCAATGTATCAAAATATGCTATTGTAAGGGAAAGATAGACCCATTTCTGTGGCTGGTCCTGTAACATGCTCTGCTCCCTTTTTCCTCATGGATGGCCGTGTAGGTACGTGGCAAGATGAGCAGCGTTGATCTTGAGATTGACTCACTGTCTGTAATGTTGGATGACATGGAGAAGAATGACCCCTTCAAATCCTGGGTGAGCTGTCCAGAGTGTTGTAGGTGGAAGAAGAGATGTCTGGTTTGCTGAACAGAGGTAGTGAGAAGGGTGCTGCTGAAGATTAAAATGTCTGGATAAAGCATAGCACAGAAGTGTTGGTGAAGGACCAGAAAATGTGGATCTTGCAACTTGTCAGTACTGCTAAATATGTCACAGTGTGGAAACTCCTCGTGTTCTGGGTCTGGGATAGCTGCTGGCTGATTCACTGCTATAGATGGCATATTTTCTCTTCACCTTGCTGATACCTGCCTGTTTTCTCTCTGCTGCTTCTCTCTACAGATAACTCCAGGATCCACAGGTTCTCTGGAGAAACCATTGGCCCCAAAAGCCCCTGTGGAAATACCATCTGCACCCAAAGATACTCCTCATTCCTTTCCTTCCAAGTTCACGCCAAAGCCAAGTGGAAGCTCATCTTTCAAGCCCCCTGGGGTGGATTTGAACCCCACCCCAACCCCATGGGCAGCCCCACAGCAACGCAAGGAGCCCCAAGCACCAGTCCCTCCGCCCCCCTCTCTCCCTTCTGCTCAGCCTACCCCTAAATTCACTCCGTCTCCTGTTGCTGGCTCTCCTAAGTCTGTGTCCAAATCAGGTGACAATGTTCCAGTGGCTCCCTCAAATTCTACAAGATACCCTACCTCCCTTCAGACTCAGTTCACAGCCCCTTCACCTTCAGGCCCCTCCTCTCGACCACAGCCCCCCAACTTCACCTATGCCCAGCAGAGGGAAAGACCCCAAGTGCAGGAAAAGCCACGTCCAACAGAACAACCTGCTGCTGCAAAAGACACGGTAAGGGAAAGAGCCATGAGACAGGTGTCTTTGGACAGGCACACTGGGAGTGAGGTTGGGAGGATGAGGGTGGATCTGCCCCAGGCTACAGGAGGCTGTTACCCATCTGAAAGAGGGATGTGACTATAGAGATTGTAGTGCAGAGGGGTAGGACTTCATGTAAAGATGGAAAGAATCAAGCACAGTGGATGGCAGATTGTTCCTAGAGATGAACAGAGAGGACCTGTAAAGGCAAGACAAATAGGTTTATTAGGGACAAGGTGGGAGGAGTCTGTCTTCTGGGATTTAATGTTTCCTCTTCCTGCAGCATAGACCCACAGGTTCCAGTGCAGATCCACCTAGGGGGAATTCCTGTCTGACAATGAAGGAGGTAGAAGAGCTGGAGAAGTTGACCCAGAAACTAATGAAGGATATGGAGCATCCACCCCCAGCAGAGGCTGCAACTTCTGGTGTGTGCCCTCAATGGACAGCAGTAGGATTAAGACCGTGATGAGTTTTCATCTCTCCTGATCCCTTTCCTCTTCCATTGACAGAGCTCTGTGGCTTCTGCCGGAAGCCCCTGTCACGAACCCAGCCAGCTGTGAGAGCCCTGGACCGCCTCTTCCATGTGGAATGCTTCACCTGCTTCAAATGTGAGAAGCAGCTGCAGGGGCAGCAGTTCTACAATGTGGATGAGAAGCCCTTCTGTGAGGACTGCTATGCTGTGAGTCACTGGGGTGAAAGCTGCTGGAGAGAACTGAGCTTGCTGTGGTGGTTCTCTCTTGCTTTCTCTTCCTCCTTCCATCTTTGCTTTCTGTGGTGTAGCCTCACAGGGGTGGGAGATGGGATTCATGTGTCTTACTTGTTTTCTTTGGGCTCAGAGCACCTTGGAAAAGTGCAGTGTCTGCAAGCAGACCATCACAGACCGGATGCTGAAGGCCACTGGTAACTCTTACCATCCCCAGTGCTTCACCTGCGTGATGTGCCACACACCCCTGGAGGGGACGTCTTTTATTGTGGACCAGTCCAACCAGCCTCACTGTGTGGATGACTACCACAGGTATGGAGAGAGCATGTGCACGTGGTGTAGGAGAGAAGGCAGTTCCCTCACACTTACTTCTTTTTGCTGCAGTATGCCCATGTAATCTGTCAGACATGAAGTTAAAAATGAGTCAGCAAAGTATGAAGATGTCTTTTCACCTAAATATTTGTTATTCCTCTGCTGCTGATGCCATTGAACAGCACTGAGAAGCCTGCCTTGAATGTCACCACGGTGGTCATGGTCTCCTCCATGGTTTTGTGTTGCAGGAAGTATGCTCCACGCTGCTCAGTCTGTAGTGAACCTATCATGCCAGAGCCTGGAAAGGATGAGACTGTGCGTGTTGTTGCACTGGAGAAAAATTTCCATATGAAATGTTACAAGTGTGAGGTAAGCTTGGTGGCCCCACTCCTCCCATGTCTCCTGTGCCCATCACCAGCAACTGGGCACCTTTGTTGTCTATGCTGACCAAACACTGAAGTTGTTTTGAATGAATCTGGAGTGTTTTTGAAGCATGTTCAGAAAAAGATTAGACATTCACAGGCATGAACACAGGGGCTGTGCAGGGTTGTTGCATTCTCTAACGTCCCAGTACATCAGCTGTGTAAAGGAGGGGAATTTGCTGGAGCTGCTCTCCCCTCAAAACAGCATCTCCCATCAGCATCACCAGGGGTGGAGCAGTGGGCTGTGAGCTATTATCCTGACCCTGTGGGGTATTTCTTACGTCCTTGAACACCTTCACTCTGTTCTTGGCCATCACTGAGCTCCCTCCCTCTTCTTTTCTTGTTTAGGACTGTGGGAAGCCCTTGTCCATTGAAGCAGATGAGAATGGGTGCTTTCCTCTGGATGGGCACGTGCTGTGTATCAAGTGTCACACCGTCCGTGCAAAAACAGCACGCTGAGGAGCTCGGAGGGGGCATTGCCTCGAGACCCCCACACTCAATACTCCTCCCCTCCCTGCCATTGTCCTTCCCCTCTGCCTGACAAGGCAGACTGCTACCAGTGGAGACTATGCCAGCGCAGTTTTTCACTCATGTAGGATTCACTGCTCCTAGAGTTTACTCTGCACACCCACCAAGAAAGGACCTCTTCTCCTGTCACTGCTTCCTGGCCACAGTGTATTCCAGGCTGGGAGCTGTGATCAAGGTGAGTGCACAATCGCTGTTCCCTCAAGACTCTGGAGGAGAAAGATCAGACCTCCACCACCGCCTGGTGGAAGAAGCAAGAAGGACCTGGTGGCAGATGCTGGGAAGGGCTGAGAGCATTCTTCAGTTCCATGGAGCCAAGAACGATGATTTGACTTGAGAAGGTGGAAGCCTGCATCTCGGCACCACTTCTTTTATTTTATATTTTGTGACACCTCATGGTCAAGATGTCTTCCTCTGCCTGCTCCGTCACCTGGGTTAGAGTGTGGAGGCATAAAGTAGTGGGAATCTGTTACTGTTGCTGGAAAAAGCTAACCTGCTATAGCTTTTCTGTCTCTAATGGATTTTAGATTAACTGTCTTGTCCTTTGTTTTTTTTCTTAGCCAGTTTAAACTGGCAGTGTTTGAAATACTACTCTGTTTCTGAGTTTGGAAAGTTTAAAAAAAAAAAAAATCTTTTTCCCCTTCCCAAAATGAATTGTTTCCCAGTGTGGTTTCTGGACAGCCAGGCTGGGAACCAGAGTAGCAAAGCAGTCCAAAGAATGCATGTTTACAAACAAAGACCGTCGCAAGGACGGGCAGCACATGGTGAGGAGGTGTCTCAGTGCGTGGATGAGGATTCAGCAGACTGAGGAATGTCTCCTGTTCCAGTAGGGTTTCGTTCACTGCTGTTGGTGAAAGCCACGGTGTAACTGCAATGTACTGTCTGGCTCTGAGTGTTACTGCACTGAGCCCCATTTCCTGGACTAGAAACTGTCTCAAACTGAACAAACCTTTTGAGTAACAACACTGTCCAGCCACTGTTTGCATTCAATAAAATGTGTGGGTTTTTTCCATTAACCTGTGTCTGCTGTATTTGTTCAGCCACCCATGAGAGTTACTGTCTTTGGCAGTAGAACTGCCATTGTACAGCTTGTTTATACATTGCCAAATGTATATGAGGCTATTCCACCCAGCCTCCAGAGATCAGGAGTTTGAACATGGCCTTTCTCTCGCCACCTCTTTGTCTCCTTTTCAGATTTCTATTTTTCTATGCCTGAAGAGTAGCTCTCATTTAAAACAATGAAAGACTGCAGTTCAGTACAGCAATATTGTAGTCTGCTTCACGTATCACTCAGAGGTGGGTATTCCAGTGAGATGGAAGTGGATTGTAATAAAATTGCACACTTTGTTTGCTTTGCCCCTAATTATTGCTTCTCAGAAAGTGTTTGTGCTTGATGTTTATGGTTCTGAGTGTGGTACTGTGACGGTCACTGCAGGTGAAACTCCTCTTTGTGGTAAGCACCAATGTTTCTACATCTCAGAGACCTGAAACCTACTCTTGATGTCTTGCCAGTTTGGGGAAAATCTTTAATTACTCCTTGCAAATTGATCCAATAAACGTCTTCAGGTTTTCTATAGAACGAGTAGAGAATAAATCATACATTTATTTTTCTTACTGTAGTTGTTGCTAGTTTGTAGGCATTCTTGTGAGAGGCTGTTTCTAGACCATGATATTAAAAGCTTGTGCCCACAAACACCAAGGAGTGCAGGGAAGAACAATGCTGGGGTAGAGAAGCACTAATTCTGCTCCTCACAGAGCTATCAGAGAACCATAGCCTTGGTGTCTGGGTAGGGGACCTATCCAGTAGAGCCAATGGGAATGGGTTGCCTTGTGGGTTAAAGGGAGGTTTCCCTTCTGAGGGGCACGGGATGTGTAGGGGGGAGATCAAGACAGGAAACGGGAGTGGTCAAGGATGGGAAGCACCACGGGGAAAAACAGGAAAAAGGCACAGAAGGAGGTGGCTGCACGTACACAGTACACTTGTCTGGCCATGCCCTGTGTGTCATCAGTGCAGTCTGTCTTGTCTTCGTAATAGTTTTTGGTTTGGTGGGGGTTTTTTTGGGTCCCTGTGCAGGGAATCTGTTCTGTGCAAGTGGATTTGAATGCCAGCAACTGGACAGACTTGAGTGCATGCATATTGTGTGGGTGTGTATGTCCTTGTGTTATCGCCAGCAAAATCAAGTCAGAGTAGCTGGTGAGTAAGGTAAGAGATTGGAGAGCCAGGACAGGGCATGGCTGTGGGTCTGGCTAAATGCTGTGAAGATGTGTGTGAGTGAGCTGCTCAAGCTCCCAGGAGCTACTCTTGGGTCTGGAGACCAGCTCCAGAAAGAAGTTTGCATCTGTGTGTGAGGACACTGGGAGACAAGGGAATCCTGGAGCCAGCTGCTGGGTAGAGCCAATGTCTAGGGCTCCAGGGTGTGTGTGTGCATGTCTGCATGCCCACCACTGCAGCAGGGCTGCAGGCCTTGAGGATTTGCATATCCCAGTGCCAGCAACTGAGGAGAGCAGCTCAGGCTCCAGGGCTTGGAGCCAGCTGCGGGATGGCTGCTCTCAGGCACTAGAGGGATCCATGGTGTTCGTGTATGTGTTTCCCTCTAACAGGTTCATCCTGATCAGCCAGGGCTGGGAAGAGGATTAGGCTGTTTGTGCTGTGCTTGCATGTCTGCTGTGCTCTCTGCCTCCGGCCAGTCATGCACAGTGTGTGCGTTTATAGACATGCACGCATTATATACCTGGGGATTTTCTGTGCATGAGTGCCTATTGGGAATACATGCTCAGGCTTGCTACTGGCTGTACCCTGAGGACATGGACCTGAACAGCCTCTTCTCTACCAGGCCAGCTGATTCAGCAGCTCCCAACGCTTGAAGCTGGAGGGGACCTCCCTGCTCAAAGCAGGGTCAACCAGAGCAGGTTGCTTTTTGATACCTTAAAGGATGAGACCTGGATAATCTCTTCCAGTGTTAGCAACTCTCACTCTAAGTTTTTTTCTCACCTTCAAATGGAATTTACTGCATTATTCGTGTGTTCTCACTGCTGTTTCTTTCACTGGATGCCACTGAGGAGTGTCTTGGCTCCTTTTTTACTCTCATCATGTATTTATACAAAATTATAGAAGCCACCCAAACATTCTCTTGAGGCTGAACAGCCTCCAGCTCTCTCAGCCTCTCCCTGTATGTCAGATGCTCTAATCCCTTAAAAACCACAGTGGCCTTTCACTGGACTTCCTCCATTAAGTTTATATCCTTCTTTGTACTGGGGACCCGAAAATTGGACACAACATTTCAGGTGTCTGACCAGTGCTTAAATAAAGAGGAATAATTGCCTCCTTCCAGTTACTGGTGATGTATTTGCTGAAATGCAGCCCAGGTACTGTTCTCCTCTTTTGCTAAAGGGCTCAGGTGCAACTTTCTGTTCACGATGACCTGCATGTCCTTTCCTGCAAAGCTGCCTTCCAGTCCCCAGCTTGTACTGGTCTGTGAGACCATTCCTCCCCGGTCATGAGGCTCTGTATTTCCCTTGGTTCAATTTCCTGAATCTCCTCTCTTCTCATTTCTCCCCCCTGTTGAGGTCCCTCTGCACGGCAGCACAAGTATCTGATGTATCAACCACTCCCACTTCTTTATCACCTGCAGTGACAGGCCAAAGTTTACATGTGCATGATACAAGCTCATAATCTTGTGTCAGCCTCATCAGGGCTTATCTGCTAGCTTGGGTATCTGCCAGGTAGCCAACCCTTCACTGGTTATCTGTACTCCATACTAAAAACATCTGTTACTGAGAAAGATATACAAAAAACTCAGAGCTTTGCTTTCCAGCTCTCTCTCTTGCTATAGTTACAGTGACTTGAGTAGCCATGGTCTGTGTTGAATGGAAACCAGCCTTCCTGCACCAGGTTGCAGTTCCTTAGATCTCTGCTTCTTAGCCCTCCTGTCATCTATGGTTAAGCAAGGCCTTCCCAGAAGCAGCAGTGTTAATTTAGAGCCTTAAGAATTTAGAGCATTATACAGTTATGGAAACACTGTTGTCTCTAGCAAGTCACATTGCTGAATGTGTAGCACTCACCTTCACCAACCTAGACTTAAAAAATAAATCTTCAGGTAGCTACTCTTCCTGAGTGGGAGAAAGTCTTAGGAACATCAGCAAGAATTCTTCTTTCTCCTGGACAGTCTAGTCTGCAGGAGAAAGAAGTACTACTCAAATGTATCTCATCAAACACAGAAGTAATTGCTAATATTTATGATAGAGGAACAAATTTATGATACAGGATCTGTAAAATAATGGCCTTGGATATTAGATAGATACACCTGTAAATTAGTTAAAAAAAAATCTGAAGTGATCAGCTGCAAAGGTATCCTTTAATCCTAATGCAATTGCACTTCGACGTTACATCTGCAGTTAAATGGACAAAGACCATTGGCTGAAACAACTAAAGACGGATGTAAGGATCCTGATGGGACTTAGGATATGTATGCTAAAGGTCTCAATCACATTTGAAATAAGCCAAAGAATTCCAACACAGCCTGCTCTGCCACAGGTTTATTTACAAAATATTATTTACAGACTATAACTGTCTTGAGATCTGATAAATAATAACATTTCCTCCACAGAGAAGGAGTAAGACAGACCACCTACACATTTTTCTGTTACAAATACCCTATTCCGGCCAAACAAGACTATTGTCTCTTTTAAAAAGGGGCAGAGAAAAATGGGTATGTAAAGGGTTTTCTGTCCACGGCATAAGAAAAGGTATTAAGCGGTTTGGAAAGCTGTAAATCTCCCCACTGAAGTGTGCATGTGCAAAACAGCAACATGCTGAGCTGATGTGATCACACAAGTTACAGCAGGGTGTGCTTCTACTCCCAGTTTCTCCTCCAAAGAAAGAAGTACACCACAGGGTGGTGTTCACGGCAAGAATACCTGCATTAAAAAATATATGCCTTACCAGCAGCCTTGTGAAGGACTGGATAGTTTGTTCCTGATGCAAAATAAGAAAGAAAGAAGGGTGCTGAAGTGAGGAATGTATGCCAAGGAATGAATGAGCCCTGTCTCATTCATTTGTCTGTATTCTACCTGTCTGTATTCTTGTGCCTGCTTCCTGAATGTCCCAGTCTATCTTGAACCCTCATCTCCAATCTTGAAACATTGTCCACCACCCCCCCCCAACTTGGTATTCCATGTGATATACTGAGGGTCTGAAACTCCAGTACATAGACTACAGGGCCTACTTAGTGCTGCACAAAGTGGACTGCAGAAAACAGAGAATAGTTTCCAAGACCAATGCTCTGAAACGTACTGATGGCTGCTGTAGAGCTAAAGCAAGGGGGAACAGAAATGAGAGCAGGTGGTGTTGCCTCATGAGCTTTTTCAGTTCTGGTTGTTTTGCTTTGCTTGTCCAGTCACTCATTTGGAAGCAATTGCCATAGGAATGATTCCAAGTGATATCTGGTAAGGATGGGTATTTTTCAAGCTTAAGAATGCAACGACCGATCACTCCTTAAAGCCTTGGATGCTGCACAAGATCCTCTTCTGGTGCCCTGGAAGTGACACTCCCATCTGTTTCAAGTCCCTGAAGGAAATGGGAAAAGAAAGGAAAAAAATGAATTGCTATTCTTGTTCCTTAGGGATGAGGGTATGGGTAAGGGCAGTTACCAAGGATTAGTTCAGAAAGCTTCCTTTCCCTCAGTGCCTCCTAATACACCTACATTTTCTCTGGAGGAAAGGAACTTCTAGATATTCCTGCCCTTCCCTGGCTACCTCTGCCCACCCAGTCAACTGACCTCTTCCACCTTGTGGCTAGGCCTGTGCTCCCAGTAAATCAAGACTTATTTATTTCACTTTAATCAATGATTACATCAGCTTGTGATAGGGGCCATGTCTCAACCCTTCAGCAGGTCTGTGCCTGCTCATTTGTTTCATGTAACTGCCCTGGTTGGAGCTGGCTGAACATCCCTGACAAAATAACACGGCTGTAATCTGAGTCCTTCTGAGGAGCCCAGAAAGATTTTCTCTATGACACAACAGCGCCTGGCTGATGGAGTGGGGGAGATATCACTGGTCTATATGGAGTTTGTGGCAAGGAAATTATCTTACAAAGTCCTACAAGGGTGGTGAGACGGTTAGGTTAGAAATCTGTTTGCCATCTATTCTTTCCCCTTGCTGTTTGTGTCTGATGTGAGTTCAGAGCAGCTGAAGACCCCTGAAGAGCCTCAAGCGTGGACATGATAGCTGGGAAATTAGTCTCACGGTCTGGGCTGCTCCCAGTTCTGGGCTGATTCTCCCCTTTTAGTTCAAGAAGCCAGTCCACTTCCATTTAACTGCATGGAGAAGGAAGGAGAGCAGCCTTCCAAGTAAATATGAGTGCCTGTTCAGATCGCACAGGGATGAGCACAGCTACTTGTAGCACAGCCTGAGGTGCCCTGTGGGAGCCTGGCCTGCACTTACTCAGCAGTGAGCTCCAGAATGGACTCCATGGTGTCCAGGCCGGCAGTGCGGAAGTTGGAGATGTAGCGCTTCATGCGAATGGATTCCAGCCACTCGGGGATGGACCGGTAGGGGATCCCATCAGATCCACTGCAGCTGGGGAGACGGAGTGTTACCCTGGAGACACATAAACCCTTTGTTAGCCAGGCAACCACCTGAAATGGACAGCACTAGGAGACAGGAGCCAAAGGGGAAGCAAGCGCCCTCTGCCAGGGCTGAGCCAGGTAATCTGCTCTCTGCACAGTGAGGTCAGAGCCGGCCAATGGCTCTGCCCTCTGCCACCAGGAGACAGAGATGACCACTGTCTTCTGCACACAGAGCACTCAAGGTGCATCTCTGCAGTCTGCACTGCTCTCACTGCCTCTCCTGCTGGGGACAGGGAGGTGAAGTGTCCCAGTTAACCCCTCCTCCTCTGGTGCCAGCCTGCTTACCTGGGATCAAAGTCTGCAACAGGCCTGAGGAGCTGGGGACTTGAGATGAAATGTTGCAGCTGTGCCCGGATTTCCTGAAAATGAGGCCGCCTCATCCGATCGTGTGACCAGCAACTCTTCATGAGTTCGTAGAGGATAGATGGGCAATCCACAGGCGGGGGGAGCCGGTACCCATCCTCTAAGCTTTTCATCACCTGCACAGAGGACACAGAGAAATCTGGCCAAGAGCAGAGTGTGCAGAAGAGGAGCCAGAGACCTCTAGGAGCAGCCATTCACCACTTCACAATGTGCAGCCAGGGAGGGGTTGGTGCAGATTACATGTGCATGACACGGGGTTTGGGCAGCACGGCACAGATCAAAACACCTAAGGGATGCCAAAAACCTAAGGGGTATATGCATGTATTTTCAGTCCTTTACTAGTTTAGCTCCCATTTGCCACTCAGGACATGTTCATGAGAAAGTGAGGGAAAGTGAGGACCAAATGGTGCTGGCACAGTGAGAGAAGGGGAACCTGACTCTGAGGAATAATTTTAACAGCATGTGCTGAGCCTAGAATGAGACCAGGCGTAATGCACCAGAGCCAGAGGAAGGAGAAAACAAAACCAATAGAAAGTATCTCCAGGTCCAAATGCCATGGCTGATTTAAACACTCTTTAATTTGTCTTCTTGCTGTTGACACCTCAATACTTATTGCCCTCGACTTGGTTGCACCGATTTTAAGCAGGGAGGGAAACCCAGTAGTTATGTGTTCTAAATAAAGTCAAGACTGCAGGCTGAGGTAGATCTACAAAAATTTTACCCACATGCATTATTTATTTTTTAAATAAGCTCTTGAACTCAATGTCTGTTACCTCTTGATTGGTCATGTGCCCATATGGCTTGTCACCAAATGACAGCACCTCCCACATGACGATTCCAAAACTCCAGACATCACTGGCTGAGGTGAAAATGCGATGAGCAATGGCCTCTGGGGCTGTCCATCGGATAGGAATCTTACCACCCTGTAAAAGAGCAGAAACATAGTGAATCCAGCATGTATCATTGAGTTGTATTTCTCAGTGTTTTCATGCAAGGACCTTACAAAGTGGTTCAGAGATTGAGCCCACTTCATTTGAAGTGACATGTAACCACCCCAGGGAAATTTCTCAAAAGGAGAGAAATATTCTTGGAAAGTAAATGAGTTTAAGCCCTCTGTTCAATTGAATACTACACAAAACCTCTACTGTGGGAGTAAGAGCCTGACACCAGTCACAGCCCTGCTTTGAAGGACACCATGTTTAGAATTACTGGAACTTTCATTGAAAGAGACATGGAGATTACTTTAGTCCAAAACTCTGATCACAGCAAGGCTCTCTTCAAAGCTAGATTTAGTAATGGAGTCCAAGAGATCAGACCTCTTATTTTGCTTCTCATTTTAACACCACAGTTCCTCTGAATTTCTTAGCAAACAAAATCAACCTGGGCTCCAGAGACAAAAGCACCACCTTTTCAACCATCCACACCATGACTTGCAATTTTACTACAGGTTTCCTCAGAGCCTACAGTTAATCTATAAGGCTGAAAGATTGGGTTTGCATTACCTTGGTTTCATAGGTTCCCTCTGCGTCATTCTCCAAAATTCGGGAGAGACCGAAGTCAGACACCTTGCATTGGAGACTGCGTGTCACCAGGATGTTGCGAGCAGCCAGATCCCGGTGCACGTAATTGTGTTCTGAAAGGTAGGTCATGCCAGAGGCTATTCCCTGCAGCATGCTCACAAGCTGCACAGGGCTAAATTTTTCCTCATTCTCCTGCATGGAAGAAGAAGTGAGAGAAGTGACATCGATCTGCTTGGTTTCTAGTCACTGACCTTATCAACATACAAAAGTGGACAGTGGTGAACAAGCAAAAAGGCAGTGCTGCAGCCCAGAGGCCCCAACAGTTTCTCACTAAGGGACTGGTGGTGGTCTCCAGTCACCACTAAGCAGTGACATTTCAACTACCAAAGATGCCACTCTTGTCACTGAACAAACTGGATGGCATTAAGCTTCTGCTGCTGACACTGGAAATGTCAATAAGCAGAAAGTAAGTGGATGTCTGGATCTTATTTCTAGTTTTATTTTAGGGCCCTAAATCCAGGTCAAGTTCAAGTTCTGGCAGTACACAAGCCTATAAGAGATTGGACTTTCTCACCCGGAGGAAGGTATCCAGTGCTCCATTTTCCATATATTCAGTGATGATCATCATTGGCCGCCCTTGAGGAAGACAAGAGGGTTTCAGCCTTTTTCAAAATCTCCTACTCATGCCTTTCAATGCTCTCCATATTCCCCAACACAGAGAACCATGTCCAACACCAGCTAACACCCCTACTCCACTGGCACAGCTGGCTGCCCCTTCTCCTTACACATCTCCAACGATCTTGTACTCCTCCTTGTATTGCACATTTGACCCTGCAGCATCCCTCACACTATCCCAACTTCTCATCTACTCACCAGCCCTAGAAGATCTCTCCTAACACTGCCTCAGGACTCTGTTGGAAATCCGTATCTCTCCTCATTCCCTCATTCTCTGACATGACAATGCCTGTCTTCTCCCAGAACGGCCTCTCTGACAGCAAACTCTCTAAGAAAGGCCTGAGAAATGTGCCAGTTTCTGTTCTCATCCCAGGACTCTCTCTCACACACACTCTTACTTACTTTTGGTGACAACTCCCTCCAGACGCACAATGTTCGGGTGATTGAACTGCCCCATAATTGTTGCTTCACGCAGGAAGTTCCACCACTGTGAGTCTGAATATGTTGACTTCAGAGTCTTGATGGCAACCACAACACGTTCTTTCCCTGGGAGTCGCAGGGACCCACGATAGACCTCCCCAAACTCCCCTGAAGACAACCAGAGGCAAAATGTCACAGATGAACTCGAGGACAGGCAGCAAAACAACAGTGTGGGGAAACGGAAAGACAGGGAGAGCAATAAGTAACTCACCCTCTCCAATCACATTCTCCATAGTGACGCAAGAGACGTCCAGTTCCTTAGTGAATTCCAGCACTCCTCTGCTGGGGTCATCATATGGTTGCAGGTCTACATAGGGCTTCAACCAGACCTTCTCTGTGGTAAAGGGAAACAAAAGAGCAAATTAACCTGTCAGCTCTTTGGACAACCTTTTTAAAGCATAACTACAAAAGCAGAAGTGAATCCATGGTCTTCTGACAATGGTAGTAAAAAAAACTACCAAACCTATGTTGAAGAGTAGAACTGTTCTGGGAAGAGGAAAATTACATCAGAAAAGCCATGCCAGTGTCTGGTTTCAAACTAATGTTGCTTTTCGTTCCTTCCAACACATTCTAGGCCTTCCCCTGGTTTTATCACCTCTTTGAACCTCACCTCGCTCAAAGCCCGAAGTATTGTAATCTGGCCGTGCATGTCTCCTACGAGCCCTCCTGGAACATCAGAAAGAGTTGTGAAAATAAAATGGTCAGCAGATAGCAAAGGGAAAAGCAAGACTTCCAAGGTGTCTGCCCTAGTTGGTTAGGAACAGGGTTCAGGGTAGCACAGAGCAAAATGGAACCAGACACTGCACCTACTTGGAAAAGTATAGCTGGCAATAAAATGTGATGTTTCATTAATATTTAGAAATGGAGCTTTGTTTTCATACAGGGAGTTTTGTGCTGAACTACAGATGAATTTCTGTTTATTTCATGTTTTCTGTATGCTTTCAATAGAATATCTGATCTTCTTAAAACCAAGCAATAGCAGTCTTATAGACATTGAGAAGGAAATCAGAATTCTGTATATGGGTAGACCCCCACAGTAATGGTATATGGAAAATGGTTTGAAATGACTGGATACATGTATTACCACTCAACTGGTCAGCAGCTATAGAAATGATAGTACCATAACAATATTTTTATTCCTCTGTCATGATAACAATATGATACTGCTGGACTATAACAAAACTGAGAAATCACAACATATTCTTCTGTTCCCAACAGTAAACATTATCTTACAAGATCAATCCCTCCAATCCTGCTAATCTAAATTATTTACTGATACCATTTCCATCTTGCTGCAGCACGCTGGTGTTTTTCTTCTCTAACCTCTAACTATACAATATGCTGTGAGAAAATCAGGGCCTCCCTTTCTCAAGCTCCCACAGCTCAGCTATTCCTACATCTATACCTTTTTCAATACCAAAATTCAATACTTACTTTCGCCGAAACACGAAAAATCCCACAATAAGCCCAATAAATAGGAGAACTCCAAAGATAATAGAGACTATGACTCCACCAGACAGAGCTCCAGTGTCTGCAGAAATAAAGAGAGAGGCCGTATCACTTAAACAACCAGTATCTATCTGTCTGGAACATACCACCCAGCTCCTCCTGGGCATTAGGCAAGTTACAGCCACTTGTCTTCCAGGCAGCAGAGCCACCAGATGGGAGTCCTACCACACTGTTATTCATGTGCATGGAGCACCTTCTGGTGGTTATCTGGTTGACTCTTATCTACAGTCTTGGTCTTTCAGTTGAGTAATTTATCCCTATGTCTGATTTCCTACTTAAATTCCATGACACTTTCAAAAGTGAAGAACAGATGTTCCTTCCCTCCCACTCCTCTCCTACAATCCTTTCAGATCACGCCCTTCTTCCTGCTCAGTAGCTGTGGCAAAGCAAAGACATAATTTTCCCAATCATTCTAAAGTGACTCTCTTCCTGTTCATGAAATTAATTACATGCTCCCCTCCCATCAATATCTGGGGCTGGTCCTTTGCCTAATTACCCTAACAAAAGCCCCTCACTGCTTAGGACCCCTGAAATGAGTGCTGACTTATAAACTTGCAGTCTATCATATTTCTGTTTTCTCAAAACTGAGCATCAGGTGGTTTCATTCTGTGATTGGTTAGCTTTCAGAGTGTGTTCACATAACACAGGCTGTCTCCTTCCATTTAGGTCCTCAAGCTAAAGCTAGGCATTTCCACAAAGCACATTTGAATTCATCAGAGAAAATGCTACATTACCTCTGCTGGTCTTTTTAAAACTTTTTTCCCATAATTAAAAAAAAACAAAATTAAGAACTCATAATGCATTAATGGAGAAGTAATGAGAATCTACGTATTTTTAATATTTTCCCCAAAGAGATTTAGGAAAACACCCGGAAGAAGGAAAATCCCCAAATATTTTTTTTCAATAAATTAGCAGATTTTAAAGCAAGGAACAGATGATATACAGAACTGTGTGAAGAAGTGTTTCCTAACATCTAGTCGAATGGTCAGCATCCATAAAGCCTAATTAACACTAGTTATTCTTCTTCTGACTCATCCCACTAAAATCATTACAAATCACCAGCTTAGTTAAGCAGAAATCAAGAGACAGAGCTAATGTCCTTGCTTTGTTAAAATCAAAAAGCTAAGATTTGGAAGGTGAAATAGTATCTTTATTAATAAAATGGACAAGCTTTTAGATACACAGGGCTTCTGCAGGAATTTAAGGGATCTAAATTATCAAATTCAGATTTAAATAAAAAATTGCCACTCCTTGCAAATTCTGCTACACTAATATTCCTAGACTATAACATGCTATTCCTAGACTAAAAAATGCTCCTATAATTATCGAACAAGAACTCTCATCAAATGAAACCTTGCTGGCACTTCTTTTTAATCCCTTTCCTACTGAAAATACCTTTGTCTTGGCATGATAAGGTGATCAACTTTCATTTGAAATAAAGCATAATACTGATGAAAGTATTTTTTAACTTATTCTTTCTTAATCAAAACAATTGTGCATGCTAATTTACATCTTTTACACAGGGCCTTTGTAGTACATTATTTAATTGGTTAAACATAATTTTTGTTATCATCATTTGTCACTGTGACTTCATGAAGATTTTACCAAAAGCTCAGGGTGCCAAAAAGGGTCCAACCTTTATATTCCAGTAATGGTATCCCAACTCCTTATCAGCTTTTACACTGTTAATTTAATTATTTAGCTAGATTAAGGTATGCCTTAGCTTTCTTCCTCGTGTCCTTACTTCATTACAATAAAATTAGTCTTTCAAATGCAACATTTCAATACATGTATTTCCAAAGTTATCCATAGGGTCAATAGGAGTCTGTGGAATGAAGAGAGAGCAAATCCCATTACAGAAAACTCTAGATTAAGAGGAAGCTTCTGGGTGACCCAGGGAAAGAGGAGGTTGGATGTCAGGCCTATATAAGATGTTCTTTGACACAGGAGAATGGTCTTGTGGCCCTGACAGCCTGGCCTTCTACACATTGTACTTTGGTGAAGAACTTTTTTCAGTGGCACATACAATCTCTTTGGGCAGAGCTACATTCAGGAGCTGGACTACATACAGTGGAACCAATAAAGCTGGAAAAAATAGTGCTGAGGTCCTCTGAGCTCTCTTTTCACTAGTAACTGGCACACAAAAGGAGGCATATGGTAATCATTTGACCAACATTCAAACTTAAAAACATTAGCCAAAATTAAAATGTCTTTCAAGAACTAAATGAAGGTCTGGTTAAGTATTGTGCCAGTACAACGCACTAAACTGAAACTGATCAGGTCTAAAGGGGAACTCACCAGGTCTGAAGAGGAAAGTGCAATCGAATTTTATAAGACAACAAGGAAACAAGAAAAATGCCTTTTGTCTTTACAAAGCAACAGGCTTGGCTCTAGTAACAAGGAACTCAGGAAAGTGGTGTCTTGCCTTACAGCCAGGAGAACACAAAAAGAGATCCATCTACCATGAGAATATACAATCTGATGGGGAAGTGAGTTTATCCCAGGTGAGATACCAGTGCTTTTCCTTTACCTGGTGGAAGGGTGCGAAATTCCTGCTCTGGGGAGTAGGGCCCAGGCCCAAGGGGTGTGATGGATCTCACACGGAGCAGGTAGGCTGTGTCAGGCTGCAGGTCTCTCAGAGTGACATTCGGCTCAAGAAGGTGCTTCACTGTGTAACGTGCCTCCTCCCCCTGCAGGAACCAAACAGCATAAAGTAACAAATGCATGCTGAACAAGCATTTGAACAAGAGGACAGTTCCACCCCTTTGGGTGAAAGGGGGAAGGGCAAATCAGGCAGGCCTTACCTTCTCAAAGAACATGACCTCATACTCCACCGAGGCCCGGCTGCGTTGCCGTGGGGCAAGCCAAGAAACAGAAAGACTACTGTCATCTCTCTGTGTCAGAATAAACTGGGACACGGTCACTGGAGCTGCAGTGGGAGAGAATAGAGAACATGAGGGAGAAATACAAACAAAATGCAAACTACATCCTCTCAGCACCAGAAGCTCTGGTCATACCATGCAACTGGAACTGAGTCTCATTGCCACTGTCACTTTTCCTTGTGTGGTGGAAGGGAAAGGAGGTCTCTGGTTGTAATTAATTACTTTCTGTGAATAGTGTGCTTCTGCTCTAACAGTGGAAGCATAATTGTGTTTGGCCCTCAAAACAAAATCCATGTTCCAAGAAATTACATTTATTCCAGGACTGCATTGGAAGTGTCCAATTTGAAATAAAAAAATGTTAGGATTTTATGCTCCTACAGCAGCAGTAGCACAGCTATCCTATGTAATGATTTATGAATGCAGCTGCATTGCATAAGGGTACAGTGAAACTCAATGCTCAAAATCTCTCAGCTGACTGCAAATGCATACTGTTCATGAATAAGAAGATAATTTTCAAGAGTCTGCAAGGACCGAGGAGTTAAGCCTGGTTTTCTCCTTGTCCTTCATCATCATCAGGAAGTGATGAGCCAAGCCAAAAGTAGCTTTGCTTTTCTAGCTCAGAGTTGAGCCACCCCCACATAGCATCAGGAATAAAAGTCATATTTTGTTACTAAATTAGAACCCGGGGAATGCACCAAGGGCTGTTGAGCACTGTGATGTCACTTTTCTATAATCACATTTCACGGTGCTCTGGAAAGTATTTACAGGACAGCCAAACTAGCCGGACTGAAGCTAACCTACAGAAATGTGTCAAGACTTAACATCCTCATCCCTCCATGCTTTCAAAACCTTTTTTTTTTCCCAGTTATACCAGGGTTTCTGTTGTGTTTGGTGTTTTGCAATATCTGAGTCACGGGCAATATTTCATGACACAGCCCTCACCCTTCCTGTCACACAGGTAACAATACTTAGGCTGTGTGACAGGGAGGGCTTCATCCTCCTCACCTCTGTTAAGTTCTTGGTGGATTCATAGCTCTTGGTGGATAATGATTACTCCTACTTCAATTTGCAAGGAATATGACTAATGGACTTTACGTGGCAGAGATACTTTAGAATCCTTATCATACCATACCAACACATGTGTCAGGCAGAAGGAGAAGATGCAAAAAGCTTAAATATTCACAGAGATTCCTCTTCCTTTTTGTGATGAGCAGGAAGAAATTCTCTCTGCTTCTGCTAACCTGCATGTCCAACTGAGACCCAGACAGCTGGAGCAGTTCTCTGTGGAGCAGGTCCCATTCCTGAAACACCATTATGGGCTTCCACAGTGAATGTGTAATTGGTGTAAGCTTCTAGACCATCCACATCTACTGCAGGTTTCGTGAGACCAGAGGCACTGGGGGAGAACACCACGCCAGCCTCACAGGGCTCACAGGACAGGAAATGGCAGCGCTGGCAGAACACTGTGTAAGTCAGGTCCTTCCTCCCGCCGTGGTCACTGGGCGGCTGCCACCACAGACTCAGCTGGGTGCCAACGAGGGAGAAGCTGACATTGCGGGGAGCTGAGGGTGGGCCTGCAGGGAGCACAAAAGGAAGTGTTAGATCCAGCTGGTAATGCCCAAAGTTCTGTGACAGCTTCCCATCTGCTGATGCATTTCCAACGGAGACCTCTCTCCACCCCAGCCTCTCCCTCTCTTATCTCTCATCCCCATTTCCCATTTTCTTCCCCCATATCACTGTTCATGGAATCACAGAATGGTTTGGGTTGGATGAGACCTTAAAGATCTTCTAGTTCCAACCCCTCACCATGGGCAGGGACACCTTTCAAGAGACCAGGTTCCTCCAAGCCCCATCCAACCTGGCCTTGAACACTTCCAGGGAGAGGGCGCCCACAATCTGTTCAAGTGTCTCATCACCCTCATCATAAAAAATTTCTTACGTATGTCCCATCTAAATCTACCCTCTTTCAGTTTAAAACCATTGTCCCTTGTGCTGTCACTACAGGCCTTGGTATAAAAACCCTTTCTTCGTCTTTCTTGTAGGCCCCACTAAGCAGTGAAAGACTACAAGATGATCTCCCCGAAGCTTTCTCTTCTCAGAATGAACAACCCCAACACTCTCAACCTTCCCTCATAAGAGAGGTGTTCCATCCCTACAGTCATTTTTAGGGCCCTCCTCTGGACCTGATACAATAGGTTCATGTCTCTCTTGTATTGGAGGCCCCAGACCTGGATGTAGCCCCCCAGATGAGGTCTCACAAGAGCAGAGTGGAGGAGGATGAGAATCCCCTCCCTCTCCCTGCTGTCCACATGCTTTTGGATGCAGTCCAGGATACACTTGGCTTTCTGAGCTGCAAACTCGCACTGCCACCTCATCCCCAATTTTTCACCCACCAGTACCCCCAAGTTCCTCTCTGTGGTGCTGCTCTCAATAAGCTCATCCCCCAGACTGTTTGGATATTGTTCTTCCTTTCTGTGTGCAACTCACGGGTGCAAGCAACGTTCTGGCCCTCCGAAGGTGCTCGGTAGAAGCCTGCATTGCAGGAACAAGACGTAGCCCCTGACTCGTTGGACAAGCTGTTGGGGGGACACTTCAGGCAGCGTTTAGCATCCAGGGAGTGGCGGTAGAACCCTCGCTGGCAGGCTGTGGAAGGACAAACAAGCCAACACAAGATGATCAATAAACCCAGATCAACAAAAAAACCACCTCGCAGTTTTGCTCAGCTTCTTGAACACTCCGTTACCTGCTTCCATTTTTTTAGTTCACAGAAATATTCAGGTTGGAAGGAACACCTGGACACCTGGCAGTCAGCTAGATCAATCATCTCAGAGCAGACAGAGAGAAGATGCAAACTCAAGGTAGCATCAGTATTATGACAAGACTTGCAGACTGAAGAAGGGGGATCTAGTTCCTCACAGACGCTGTATGAATATGGAATCCAGTCAACCTCAGAAACTTCTTCCAGTGTAAATCCAGACTGCTTCACATGCTTTCCACACCATAAATAAGAACCATAAATAGTAGCTACAAATCCTTGCACTCCTCAGAGTCTTCTGCTTGCTGGCTCCATATGGGGTAGCCAGTAGGCTTTTTAGCAGAAGCATCTTTGCTGATTTCAAGTGTTGTACCAGAGCATCACCTAGTAGGGCCCTGGGGAATATCTAGGAAGCTATCAGTTCATCTCACAGCATCAAGTGCAACTGGCTATGGAGCCAACACAAACTGCAAGAGAACACGTGTCTTACAAAAATGAGCAGCCACACTCTTAGTTTAACATCTGACAACCTGTTTTTGCTGTGTTACTGTTAGTTCAATCCACAGAAGCACTGGTCAGCTTACCAGTTGTCTCAAGGTCAATGCTTCACCTCTACGGTTGTGTAGCAGGGAGGAGAAAATCAGTGACAGAGCTTAAGGCAACCTGTAAATTTAATGGTTTGCCAGCCTGTGCTAAATGAATCAAATGTTCTTTAGCTAAAGAAACAACCAACCTATTGTTAATCAGATGGTTGAGAAATGCATACATTAATTTTCTGCCAGAGCTACCACTTTGCATTTAACTTGTGCATTGAGGGAATGACCCTTTTTATATTGCACTACAAAATCAACAATATCCTGTGTAATCCCTCAGGAGATCCCAATGGAGAAAAACATCTGTCCAGGAGCTTCATACAAATGGCTTACTGTGGTGGAGCATAGTATAGGAAATTATTCTTTATCCAGAAGACAAAAAAAACCAACCCAGGCATTCCTACTATATGACAAAGAAGAATACCTGAGGGACCTTGAAAACTTTCCACTAACACAGGCCGAACACGACTACTCATCATCAGTCTGTAGAAGGGATGCTTAAAGAGCCCAGAAAAGAGAAATAATCACAAGTGGGAGCAACCAGCGGCTTCTGATTCCAGGAAATGACAGAACCACTCAGGAAAATCTATCATTCTGAGATACAATCGTGCAACTATGTGATTAATGATAGCAAAGGCCATTGAAAATAATTAAAAAGCTCAAGTATTGATTGTCACAGCCCAAAGAGATTCCATTTATACTCCAGATTAAATCATCCCTTTGAGAAACAGGCAGTAAAAGTTACTTTGATCTTCAGGCTGCTCACAACTGAGAGCACTTCTTCATGCTGGACTGAAGATGAAAGTTTTGAAGCCTCCTGACACTTTGCTCCAGCATAAGATTTGAGAGTTCCTGACATTGGATCTGTTTGGGTCAGGAGAGCTTTGACATGAAAAACAAAGGAAGTGCATCACCACATTCTTGTATAACACAGAGGTTCTGGTGTTGCCTGTATAATACTACCTGCCACAGGTAGTATTACAATATACAAACACTCTTACCAAGCTGAGACCATCTGCAAGTAAATTATAGAAATTTGGGGTTGGGAACCTTTGCAAGAATCACAGAATCAATTAGCTGGAAAAGATCTCTCAGATCGTCAAGTCCAACCTGTGACTGAACACTACCAGGACAACTAGACCATGGCACTAAGTGCCACGCTCAGTCTTTCCTTAAACAGCTCTGGGGATGGTGACTCCCCCACCTCCATGGGCAGCCCTTCCAACGTCTAATCCCCCCTTCTGTGAAGGAATTCTTCCTAATGTCCAACCTAAACCAGCTAAAGACTATGTCCTCTTGTCCTGTCACTACTCGCCTGGGAGAAGAGACTGATCCCCACCCGGCTACACCCTCCTTTCAGCTGTTTGTAGAGTGATAAAGTCTCCCCTGAGCCTCCGTGCTGAACACCCCCAGCTCCTCCAGCCGCTCCCCACAAGACTTGTGTTCCAGAACAGGTAACTCCGACCCCAGCAGAGCCTCTGTTCCTCCAGGTCTGAGCTCCAGCGCCTCTCCAGCCCACCGCCCACACCTGCTGTGCCACCGGCGGCGCCGAGCCCCCAGGCAGGGGATGCCTTGCAGGGAGAGCACAGCCTGGCAGAGGCCGCAGGGCGGGAGCCGCACGGGGCACTGGGGTCCAAGGGACAAACCCGGGAGTGAGGGCAGCAGCGGGGACACCGGCGACACGCGGTGGCGGCGGCGGCCGCCAGGGGGCGAGAGCGGCCCGCGGAGCCCGGCCCGGCCCCGCCCTGGGGCGGTGCGGAGCGGCCCCGGCCCGGCCCGG